>BOPP01000076.1:1961379-1985398 GCA_017312745.1 Gryllus bimaculatus | reverse complement strand
CCGCCTCGTAAACCGCGCAGAAGTCTTCCTGTCCCAGGCGTTCACGAGCTCGCACCGCCACACGCACCACACCACTGCGCCGCGCGCCGGCCGCCTCCAATGACGCAGCCAACGCGCCCGCCGCCGCGCCACGCACGGCACCGCAGGGCCACCAGCCACCGCCACGCACGCACCCTGCCACCGCCACCGCCACGCAACCGCCCGGCACTGTCGCCGCCACCGCCACATCCGCCACCGCCACCGCCACTCGTCGCTGCCACCACCACGCACCGCAACCATCGTCACCCGCCAACCCGCCGCCATCCACTCGAACGGCCCCCACCGCGCCACCGCCGCCACCGCTCCCACCGCGTCAACTTGCCGCCAACCGGCCGCCACTGCCGCACCGCTACCGCCGCCCACCGCCTCCTCCTGTAGCCACTCCGCCTGACGACGGTGCGCGGGTGGCCGAACAACGGCCCCACTGCTGCTTCCCATTGACACATTATATCGCCGCTCCGCTGGCTGGCATTTAGCTCGGAGAAACCTAGCGGAACAACATCCTTGCACATTTTATCCTTGCACTTGATTCTGTTCAAGGAACATCAAAATGTTTTACAATGTGTTTATATAAGATACTTTTCCATGTAACTGTTTCTATGCTCGAGTATTGAGGTGAAAGGCACTCATTATTTAAGAATTGTCATTTTATTATGACGATTCAGAAGCACACAACTATGAGGCTTTTTGGAATACGAAAATAACCTCCGGAGACGCTGCAATTAAAGTATATAGTTTAGTACTTTTATGCATAAAGAAATCAGGGATCTCAACGTTCATGACATGAGTCAAGTATGTTGTAACAGAGCTTACGAATGATACTAAACATATTTGTGCAATATCGTCTTGAATGTTATTATGATGGTCATTTTTGAACTTACCCAGGAATAAGACGGCTCAAGCGTTACTGTTGGCGTCGCTTAAGGAAAACAGAAAAACCCAGATCATTATGCCATTGTTTTTTGGGGTCCTGGGTAAACTGGAACATTCCAGTGAAAGTAATAAATAATTATTTTTCTCCGTAAATATTCAAGCAAACATGTTTTTCACTCTTTCTTCATCGACGGATATGATCAACTCAGAAATATATTTGAGTGCATAATTAATTTATATTGTGAAACTTTAAAGCTTGTTCTTTTAAATTTGGCCGACTGTCCACGACGATATAACAGGACGAATGACACAATCAAATTATTGGCATTACTTTTTCATTCCGAGAGATGATTTCGCTCCTAAACCTGTCCCCCGAAACATGTGATGACTGAGAGAGCACATGAAAAGATTGAAAGCATACGAATATATTTTATGAATAAACCCTATAAATTGTTTTTTCCACGGTTTACTTTATGAATATGATGCAAAATGATTTCAATGACTTAGTAACTATCAAACATTATTTTTAAGTGTCTGCATCTTCACATTTGTGCAACTTTGCCCTTGCCATTTCCTCCGCTCCGGCTTTTTCGCCACCTTTCTTTTACATTGGGTTCTACCCAATCGCCTTCACATCCATATTCGTCTCGCCTCCCGGCTTTTATCTGGCCCAACAACATCACTTTTCCTTCACCCCGACCCTGTCTCTTCGCCCCTACTTTTGCCACCCCTTTCCGCTCCCTTCTCCTTCAACCACCCTCCACGTCCGTCTTCCCTATTCCTCTCCTCCTTTATCTTCTCCACTTCCTCTGCTTCTCATCTTCTCCATTTGCTTTCTTGTCTCCCTGTCTTTATACTTATCCTCCCTTCTTTCCCTCCTTGTACCCCACCCTTCTCCTCTACCTTCTCCTCTGCTTGCATCTCTTCCTTTTCCCCACCTTCTCCCTCTAACCTTCTACCTCCTCCCGCTTTTTCCTGCTTTTCTTATGCTCCTCTGCATTCTCTCTCCTTTTTCTTTCTCTGGCCCTTCTCATCCCTTACCTTCTCATCCTGCATTCTCGTCTCCCCTTTCCTCAATCTTTCTTTTCCCCTCGCCTCCACTTTTGGAACTCCATCTGCCTCTTCCACTCCGCGTCGGCTTTTCGCCTTCCTCTCGTCATCCACGCCCGCCTCAACGCCAGCGCTTCGCGTCACCGCGGCGCGACACCCGCGCGATGGCCGATTGGGGCAGCCGCTCGACGCGCGCGATAAACAAGCGAGGGCGGCGGCGGGGCGACGCGACGTGCCTGGCCATTACGATAATCACAGAGCGGCGAGCCGCTAACGAAATAATTGCAGGCGCGCGTCCGGTCCGGCCGTATTCCCGAGCCCCTTCATAATGGAATGCATTGCGCAGGCCGCTGGCGCCAGTTTAAAAAAGCTTTCTTCCCACGTCGCCCGTCCTGCCCCCTCCCCCCCCGCACTTCGAATGGCGGCTCGGCAGAGGCAGCAACGCCCCGATGCATCATGAGAAATCAGGGAGTCATAAATGTGTGAGCACAGGTACTATGGTCCGGGCCGACGACCGCGAATGGAGTGTTGAAAGCAACCTGGGAGTCGCAAATGTGGCTTTTAGAGAGCCGGTTGGGCCCTGTCTCTACACTTTGAGGCCTTTTTCTCTTCTGTGACGGCTCTGACAAAAAGTAGTTCTGAGTGAGAGACACATTTTAGGCTCGTATAGGGGTAGTCTTCTGACATCACGACTTATTCATCTAAGTTTTCAAGAACAGTCGTTGTCTTCGTTTATTGACTGTCGATGCGGACCCGCAAATGTGTACAGATGTGGAGATAACAATGTGTTTACTAAATATAGGTGTTGTGGTAAAGATATCTTTGGCATTTTTAAAATAATTAAAGAATGTCCATTTGCCAAACAATATTTTTTTGAATGCAAAGCAGCTTTCGATGGCTTAGCCAATCATCATCAGTTGTCTGCTAGATGGAGGTAGTCGTTTTTGTGGCTTCCATCTAGCAGACAAACTGATGATGATGGCTAAGCCATCGAAAACTCGCTATTGCATTAAAACATATTGTTGGCAATGCAACAATCTTTAATTATGTTGTTTTACTAGTCTACGTGCGGTCTGTCTTTCATTCTTTAGTTCGATATGAACTTAGTTCCTGCGGACTACCAACTAAGTTCTACGGACTACCACTAAGTTCCTACGGACTGCATGTCGGGAATTCCTAATGAGATGAAAGGGTTTATCAGATAAGGTATTTATTGTGCTCTCAATTGGAAACTTAGAAAAACAAATATTTGGGACTTTGGTTCTTACGTTTGAAGTTTATAAGTATTCGCATCTCTTATTGGCCAATAATGCTGTCACTAAATTCGTCTCCCGAAGTGCTTCTCTCGCGTAAAAGATCATTGGAGGTGTTGTTATTGATGTCCAGAACCAGGCGGAAATTTGCGTACTGTATTAGAATAAACGTTTTGCATCTTGTTGTCAAGCTTCCATCAAATGTTGACAAATAAAGAAGACTATATTTTTGTTTGCTTTATTCGATGTATTTTCACATTAACGAAATAGACATGCAGACTTTAAAACTGTAATACGACCAAAAAATATGCTTTTCTTTATTATTATCTTGTAATTTACATCTATAATTTTATAGATTACATTCCGCGCACTTTCGCAAATCTTTCTTTATATTAATCGTCCGGGATTTTTCTTTCAACTCTTAAAATGCTAACCCCGGACAAAAATGTTCTAATGAAGTCAGACACTATAGAAAATAAAACAAATGAATCCGAAATGATGACACTCGAAACAATAAAAGTTTAAAATTTATCAATTATATTTTTACTTTGGTGGAAAATTAGGTGTGCTGTTTTTTGATACAACAAGAAAATTCAAATTAAGAAAAGGATGTCAATTCGTCAATTTTCGTTCACAATGGTGCATTCTCCATTATGTGAGTATCATGTCATTTATTCTTCCAGAATTTTCTATTTTGAAAATTGAAATTCTATCTGCTCAATTATACCCAATTTCGTCTATGGTCGGGTCCTCTTCCATGATTTTAAGGTTTGGGAGATGGCGAGTTTTCCCTAAACAAAACATAGAACATAACCTTTTTGTGTGACACTCAGTGAGGATGTAATTCTTATACCTACTACTCCAATTTTCGACATTTGTCTTGCAGTTCCTACTATTAGCACACAAACCCTGACTCTCTTCTGCAGAGTAATTTCTAGCCGAGGGAACCCAAATCATTTCCAATCATTCTTCAACACTTTACAGGCTTGTGTAATCACACTATATGGCGTGCCGGAATCGATCAACCGCAAATTCGGGATCAAACACGCAATGCCACCAGTGTAACTTCCTCGACAGACTACCCCGGGTTTGGGGGGGGGGGGGGGAAAAGTACAAAAGCCATAAAGCAAAAAAAACAGGAGCAGCACTTGTTTCATAAAAGCCTGGTTGATGTGTTTTCGCGCAGCGTCTGTGCCTGCCGGCCCACGCCGCAGCTGACAAAATGAGGCCGCCGTTGTCACGTGTGGCAGACGCGTTGCACGCGGCCCGCAACCGCCGGCCCACGTCACAGTCACGGCCTCATTCGATGTTTACAAGTTATTAACGAACCTCGCTGCTTTGTGGGAATATGCAATGAGAACTGCGGCCGGGGGAGAACCCGCAAAAAATTCACCTCGATTTTGATGGTTCCTTTTACTATCCTTTCTTTTTAGATTTAAATGAAAGGGGGAAAGAATAGTTTTGGAACATTGTGACCTTGCAACTTTAGACGTAAACTACTTCCAGATAACTATATATAGTTACTAGAAACTTTGGTCTAAATATGGTCAATTTAAATGTGTCTACCTATAAATAGTGAATCTTTCTGTAGTAACACCAAAGAAAAAAAATGTTAATTTTTCTGGTAGTAATCACGACATATTTATTAGCATTTTAGCAGAACTCTGTTAATTCAACTTTCGAATTCTATAAGCTTCCGTCTTCATATTACTAGGTGTACGCACGTCAGAGTCATGAACAACGCTAAATATTATATTTCCATTAATTCCGAAGTAAAAAATTGCGTTTTGAAAAAAATGCATTGAAATCCTCAGATTAAATAATGTTTGCTGCATGTTCATACCCACGGAAAATAATAGAGAAAAGATCGTTTAGGTTGCGAAACAACGTGAAGGGTGTCTCTGGGGGCGGGGAGGGGGGGAGAAAAAAAGGGAAAAAAAAGCAAGAAAAAAGGGGGGAAAAAAGCGGCTTAGTCCGATTTGCCAGGAAATTGCAGAAAAAATTGGAAGTTGTCTCAGCACATCAGATGCATTCCGAAAGAAACTTCTTCTCTACAGTACGATGTAAACTGTTTGTAAGAAATGTAAGACAAAAATAATGATAAAATGAAACAAGTTGTAATAAAGAAAAATATAAAGAGATATCGCCTTTGCATTATAAAGTCGTTAGACGGGCGGAAAAAGTAATGTTTCATCGCCATTATGCCACGCGAATGTGAAGGGTTGCAGGTTCAGCAACGTCTCAGCACCGTCCAGACAACATTCTCACCGCCTTTCACTCATCACTGCCACCACCGCTCCCACCATCGCACTGCACCTCCGATCCCACTACCATTCGCTCTCCACAAGCGCTCTCACCTCTGCTCTCGACTACCTCTTTCTCTGCAGCCACTCTCAACTTCACGCTCACACACCTTCATCAACAATGCACCTCAACACAGCCCTCACATCAATTCTCTCACCACAGATTATCTATCCATGCTTCAAATCCCCACCCCTCTGCTAGCGAACAGCCACTGTTACCTCGCCTAGCCACGAACGCTGTAACCACCACTGTAACAGTATCACGCATCGCAAACACCACCACTAGCAA
Organism: Gryllus bimaculatus; assembly: GCA_017312745.1. Lineage (NCBI taxonomy): Eukaryota > Metazoa > Arthropoda > Insecta > Orthoptera > Gryllidae > Gryllus > Gryllus bimaculatus. The sequence continues at coordinate 1,979,591 of BOPP01000076.1, read as the reverse complement.
TACCGTGTTACCATTACCACCTCAGCCACATTCCCGTCAGCCAACCCTTCCATTTCTTGAATTTCAAACCTCAATATTCTCTCCCCTCCACCTCGGCCTTCTCCTCCGCCCTCCTCCGCTCCGCCTTCTCCTCGCCTCGTCTCTCCGCTTCCCGTCTCTCCGCCCGCCTCCGTTCTCCGCGCCCCCGTTCTCTCCGCCCCCGTCTCTCCGCCCCGTCTCTCCCCTGCAATCTCCGCCCTCCTCGCCTCGCCGCCTCCGCCTCCGCCCCCCGCTCCGCCGCCTGCGCGATTTTCCGGCAGCTTGGGCGGCGGTGGCTGGGGGCGTGCAGGGGCACGTGGGAAGGCGTCCCGCGGCTGCGCCGCTCGCGCGGCCCCGGACCCGCTACGTAACCCGCCGCTGTCTCCCCCCCTGGTGCAGCGAGGGCCGGATGGAGGGCGGAGGCGGGAGGCGGGGGGGGGGGCAAGGAAAGGGATGGAAACACGCGCGCGGAAGCCGGCGGTCGCGGGGCCGTCGGGGCGCGGTGTCAGCGCCTCAGGCGCGAGAGCCGCGCCTGGGCGTGCACGGCCAACGCAGCGAGCGGCGAGCAGTCGGATTACCCTTTTCCGGCACGAGCGTATGTAGCGTTGTCCGTGCGCCGGAGCCCGTGGCAAGATCCTGCGCCTCAGGGGCGGATCGGCCACGGGACGTCAGCTGGGGGCGGCAGACGCCAAGGGGGTTGTGGCGCGGGGAGAGCGCCTCGGCGGCCGGGGAGCGCTCCCGGCGCGAGAGCGGATGTGCTCCGCACATGCGACTAGAGTAGGGGGGCAGGCGCGAAGTGTTTGTTATGTTGCCTCTACAGTGAGCAGAGTGAGTGAGGGCGCACCTGCCAAAGTGTACAGAGCGGCAGCTATCGGGGCTATTCTGGCGCGATCGCGCAGCTTACGAGTTTCGCATCATGTTAGGCTTATTGCGCAGGCGTAGAAGGTCGCAAGTAGTTAGTGACGCCCTAGTGCTCGCGTGCACAAGGAGCCCCTATGCTGCGATGCACCGGTGGAGACAGTCTGGCAACATAGCACAGTTGTATTGTATTATAATATAAATAATAACATATATAATATTATCTACAATAATATTGGAAATATATTATTAGAGTATATAGTGTGATCTGTGGACAATTACACTAGACATTGTTAATTTAGTATCAGATAGTATTGTGGAGTTGATAATTTTATGGTGTTCAAAATTTGAAATACTACAAATGGTTGTTGTTATTGCTTTACACGCATTGGTTAGAGTAGTTTTCCTGGTAAAGGTATACATGATGGGTCGGTAACTGGGAATATGATATCCTCAGTGACTCGGTGTGTCTTAGCTTCCTTGCCTGCTGCCTGTGTTCACTAGGGGACACGGTTGCGATTCTTCCGTCCGTGGGGCATATTGATTATAGTGTGCGTTTTTCCCTGGCAATGTCCGTGGAATTACCTGTCTGGCTGTGGTTGCGGAGTGAGAAAATTCGATTTCTCAGTGGTTGGCGCAGAAACTGGACGGATATGGAGCTGGCGTGGGACTGTCTTTACCGTGCTAATGGTCCCTGTAGCTGGCCCTTGAACCCAGGCAGGCACGTCTCCGGAGGCTGCAAGCCGGTTTACGGCGTGGTGGTGCGTGCAGCACATAGCATACATGTAGCAGGTTAGTCAATAATTGTTGAGCGGTGGTGCACAGCTCAGATCCGAGAGAGGGCTTATTATTTAATGACTATATTCGTAGCATAGTTAGGTACGACTCTAGCGGTACAAGCCAAAGCGATTATAGTATTTAAGATGAATCGCAATAGACGGATGATCTGAGGCTTGACGCTGATGTTTGCGCGACCATCGTACATAACGAGAGCTGAATTTGTAACTAACATCGTCCGCAGTAAGCCAATCGACGTTATGGAGAACGTTCGAGTTATTTTTAAGAGTGTATAATAACTGCATGGAAATGCATGGTCGAGCCGTAGGGATTGATTTGGAAAGGTGGTCTGTGTATTTATGTTTAATTGGAAAGTTTATTTGACAAAATCAAAGTTGTAAATGCATCAGGATATTGGATTACCAAAAAGTTTTGATGTGCTCTGATTCGGTAGATCAAAATAGTACAGACTTCTTTATTGACGAGAGTATTCATTGTTTGTTTCTTTACGGACTGTAGGCACTCAGGAGATGTGACTGAGGCGCTGGTTGGGCTTGTTGACTGTAGGCACACTCTGCTTCACGCACGAACGAAAATTAAAGAATCCCGTAAGATGTGTGTGCTAATAATGTGCTTAACACGTGTGCGCGAAACCGCTGTTTTATGTCGTACTTTGTTTCCCGATCGGAAAAGCTAATTTTCCACAGCGTGCGAACATCGCACGAAAGGTGTGCGGTCATAAGCCGTAACAGATATCGCATTGTCTTGTCGTCTTTGACCGACGTGTTTGTTTATTAGGTTTACAACACATGAGTGGTTATGGTACATACCGGGACTGACAGTGCATTCTATCTTTTTGTTTGTAAGTATAGGGTATTAACTGAATGTTACTTTGATATTTTCTAATTTGTTGTTTATTTATAACTATATTTAGTTTACTATCATACACGGGCGTCTGATCGTGATTTCGCGCTGGCTCTCTTTTGTTCGGTCCTTTTAGCTTGTCTACGAACTCGACAAATCGTCTCGCGACTCAACCTGTTTAGCCATTTGTTAGCGTTAATAGTACCTATCTCTGGTTAAGTATAACATGTTGTAATAATGTAAACTACCGATAAGATATTTTTTGAAATTTTCTTTTCGTAGCGGCCTGTACTGGAACGTCAGCATATATGAGTGTTTGGCACTGGTATTTGGGCGAGACACGGTTCTCTTCTTAATATCAGGTTATTTTAAAAAATGCATGTAATTTGTTTTAACCTAGAGTTTTTCACGTTTAACTTCTCTGCGGTAACCCACCTTTTGTGCGCAGTTATAAAGAGTAACGATTTTTCTTCAAAACGGCTTCACTCATTTTTCTTTTTTTTGTGGTTTCATGTATATATTTCGCGGTAAAGTTGCTTGAAAAAATGGTTGCTTGGTCTCCTTTTTTTTCGTTTGACTCTCTATATTTCGAATGCAGGAAAATTTTTCCAGAAATTATTACATGCGAGAAAGTATGTGCTGTTGCAGCCCCATAGTTTCTGGTTCCAAACTCTTTAATCTCAATAACTCAAACCCGCTGGGCCATGCGTTCTTGGCAGGGATGACCTGTTCTGTTTCTCGGAACCGCACTCGGCCACTTCTTGGCGCGCACTTCTGTCCGCCCTCCGCGGAAATAGCGACCCCCCTTCTTCCTCGCTCGGATCATTCATCGCGCGGCCCGTCGGCAGCTCACCTTGACCCTCGCTGCGAAGTGCGGAGGTGAGGGACGCCCAGGGGTACCGGGTCAGGGCGGTCGGGAGCCCCGCGCCTTGCCGCATAGGCAATGGCTGTGAGGGGTGACAAAAGGGCGTGTGGGGCCGTTGCGGAGATGACTGCGGTGAGCGGAGATGGTTACTATGTTTATGAGCTTCGTGTGTAGAAGAAGATCAATAATGCTTAATCTTTTCTATTTGAAGGCAGTCGCCTATCGTGTGCGAGTGCTGCGTGTCCAACCTCCATCGCTTGAGAAGACCGTATCGCAAGGGTACGGTAACTTCCACTCAATAATTTATTGTCTAAGGTAACTACATACCACAAGAAGCTAACTATGCGCTCTCTGGCAACTTTTAGGGCACACCACGCTGGGTTAATTTTATGTAAATAAAATGGTATTAAAATGTGCTGGCTCATTTAACATTTTACAAGAAACGGTGTGTATTCTTTCTCATGAAAGGAAGGAAGCACAATGAGATGCAAAGCGACATGGTCAGGCCTGCCTACTTCATCTACTGAAGCACTGTCTAATGTCGGGTATTTAGTCTTCACACTATTTTTTCTTGTATATTACTTGTGAACGAACGCGTATCAATTGTGTGCTGATAATCCTAAAAGAATACATAAAATCGATACATCTATTACTCAGAATGGGTCTTAAAGTTTAGTGAGTGAAAAAAAAATGTAGATCAATTTTTCTGTAGGAGAGGGCTTACTAGCTAATAATTAAACACCATTTATCTATACTGAGTTAATGATTCGAATTAGACATGTCTTTTTCAATAAATATTATCAAACGTCTCTGAATATTGCTTATTAAAAGTTATACCTGATACTATTATATACTGGTCATATAGGAAGGAGGATCTATCTTCTTAGCTCTAGATACGTTGGTGCAGAGAACAACTTACGTTAACAGACGTGCGGTCTTTGGATTTCAGTGCAATCCGAAGCGAGCCGTCTGCTAATTACATACACCCGTCACAGGAGGTGGGATAGGCTAAGATGCACTATAACATATGTGCTACTGCTAACTCCCGTAGCTTACTCGGCCCTGGAACCATTACTCTTCATAATACTCCATCTATTTTATAGAGTATGATAGTATAAGATCATTGGTTATATATTTCTGCACGGGTATACTTCGTCTGAACCTGGTGCAGAACACTAACATGTTACAATGCTAAGAATAGTGAATTACTACTAATTTTAACAAAGCCTTTTAAGGCATATATTGCACCATATAGGACAGAAAATTTACTCAAACAGCATTACCATCTGATACTACCATTATATGACTCGCTCCTGCCAACGAATTTTTATACTAATAATACACTGCTCACTCTTTACTTCACATAACTACTTACTCCTTCACACTCACTTCGACCCTGTCGTACATGCCTACACTCTGCACGCTGTGACTCTCTCATATATTTGCACTACTTCGGACTTTTCACGAGACACTTCATCGACACTTTCCATCATTCTAGGCTACTTAGATAGGGTACTTGTATATTTTTAACAAACAAATGTCTGGTGGAGATAGTCAGTATTCATCAACATCACATCATTTAAAAATAACAATTATAATTAGATTATATACCACCTAAAATAATAACCATTTTAATAAGCTAACTATACCAATGTCACTTAGTTAATCTGACGTTTTGAGAAAGCTTTGTACAGGCCTAGATTGGAAATGGATTCACTGGCTGCCAGCAAAGGTAACCTTATTCCAGTCCGTCTATTTGTTCATGGTTGAAAATGAAAATCTATTTCGCCAACAATGTCTGGGCTTGGTGCCTCTGTGGTGAATTAGTCGTCCAGCTATTGAGAGAACCTGCCCTCATATTCACCTGGGGATCACCAAGCGAGCGCTTTTGATCAGTCATGAACTGCGAAGAGCGACCTCGTGTCGGGATTGCCGCGCTGGGGCGAGATATGGATGTGCAGATGGCGCCCACGTTGTGTCAGCCATTGCAGAGAGCGTGGGCTTCCGGCCTCGATGGATGCACTAGCGCGGCTTGGCTCGCCGAACGAAACAATCACAGCTTTTATAACAGTTTCTGCTCCTGCTGCTGCAACTGAGCTGGTCGGGCGCGAGGGTGGCTAGCTTGAGCCGAAAGAGTAGAAGGTGGCGAATGCATATGCTGGGGACTAGCTGGTGTCTTGATCTCCGATTTTTTTGCGTGATCGATTTTCGGCACGCATTATAGTGTGATTACACAGACCTGTAAAGTTGTTGCTAAGGATGATTGGTCATAATGATTTGGGTTTTCCTCGGCTAGAATTACTCTGGCAGCAGAGAGGTCAGCCGCTCATCGATAGCCGTCGCTACCATAGCTAGGGAATGCAAGGACCAAATTTCGAAATTGGAGTAAGTAGGTAAAAGATACATTCCTCATCTGAAGTGTCAACAAAAGGGTTTATGATTCTCTGTTTGTGTTTAGGGAAACTCGCCCTCTCCCCAACTTTAAAATCATGAAAAGGACCCCCGACCATAGGACGACAATGGTATAAATGGCAGATAGAATTTTCAATTCTTCAAAATAGAAAATTGCTGAAGAATAAATGACAATGATACTCACACTAATGGAGAATGCACATTGTGAACGAAAATTGACAATAGAACATCGACTTTTCTGTAATTTTAAATTTGTTCCTTGTATCAAAACGCACACTTAAATTTTCCTACAAAGTAAAAAATTATAATTGATAATTTTAAAACTTTTCTATGTTTCGAGTGTCATCATTTTCGTGATCTTTTAGTTATATTTTTCATATAGTGGCGAGCCTTCACTTATACATTTTGTCCGTGGTTAGCATTTTAGAAAAAAAAAAGCAAAAGTTTTGAAAGAAAAATCGCGGGACGAGTAATATAAAGGAAAAGATTTGCGAAAGTGCGCGAATGTAACTCACTTTATGCAGCACAGGGGCTTCCAACGTCACCGTGCATACCGATCCCCCAACCACGACTGGCCCCCCTCCCCCACACGCTACGCCCACTCCAATTCCCCCACCTCCGCCCCACCCACCCATCCCCACACGACTGGCCCCCCCTCCCCCACACGCTACGCCCACCGATTCCCCCCACCTCGCGCACCCACCATCCCCCACACGGACTGCCACCCTCCCCCACACGCTAACGCCCACCCACCCCATCCCACGCCCACCCCTATATATGTAAATGTTACACAATAATATAAGAAAAAAGCATATTTTCGTATGTGTCACCTATTAAGTTTTAAAGTCTGCATGTTAATTCGTAATTAAAAAACATCGAATAAACAAACCAAATATAGTTTTTTATTTGTCAACATTGATGAAGCTTGACACAAAGATCAAAAACGTTATCTAATACCGTACGCCAATTTCCGCCTGTTCTGGGAACAATCAAATAACAACACTCCAATGATGCTTTTACGCGAGCGAAGCCCTTTCGTGAAGACGAATTTGTGACAGCTATATTATGGCCCAAATAAGAGATCGAATACTTATACAACTTCAAAACTTTAAGACCAAGTCGCAATATTTGTTTTTCTAAGTTCATTAGACAAATAATACCTTATCTGACTAACCTTTCATCTCCTTTAGGATTCCCGACATGCGTCCGTAGGACCTTAGAGTGGTGTCCGTGGAACTTAGTGGTGTCCGCAGGAACTAAGTTCATATCGAACCTAAAGAATGAAACGACGACGCACGTGACTAGTAACACATAATTAGATGTTGTATTGCCAACAAATGTTTTCAAAAGGCACTAGATTTTCGATGCGCTTGAGCCTCATCATCAGTTTGTCTGCTAGATGAACCCACAAACGACTACCTCCATCTAGCCGACAACTGATATGAAATGGCTAAGCCATCGCAAGCTGCTATTGCATAAAAATATTGTTGGGCAATGAATCTTTATTATTTAAAAATGCCAAAGATATCTTATCCACAACACCTATATAGTAAACACATTGTTATCTCCACATCTGTACACATTTGCGGTCCGCATGACAGTCAATAAACGAAGACCGACTGTTCTTAAACTTCGATGAATAAGTCGTTTGATGTAGAAGACTACCTATACGAGCCTAAATGTGTCTCTCACTCGAATACTTTTTTGTCAGGGTCACAGAAAGAGAAAAAGGCTCCAAAGTGTTGAGACAGACCCAACGGCTCTCTAAAAAGCCACATTTGCGCACTCCAGGGTTTTTTTCAACACTCCATCCGGTCGTCGGCGACCATAGTACCTGTGCTCACACATTTAACTCCTGATTTTCTTCATTATGCATCGGGCGTTTGCTGCTTTGCGAGCCGCCAATTGAAGTGCGGGGGGGGGGGGGGGCAGGGACGGGCGACGTGGGAAGAAAGCTTTTACTGCGCAGCGCTGCGCAATGCATCCATTATGAAGGGGCTCGGGGAATACAGCGACCGGACCGCGCCTGCAATTATTTTGCGTTAGCGCGCTCGCCGCCCTCCGTTGGTGATTCTGGTAATTGGCCCAGTAGGTGGGCCCGGCCGCCTCGCGTGTTTCGCGCGCGTCGAGCGAGCTGCCAATCGCACATCGGCGGGGTGCGCAGCGGTGACGGAAGGTCGGTTGAGGCAGTGGGATCTACGAGAGGAACGAGCCGACGGGAGTGGAAGAGCAATGGAGTTCAAAGTGGAGGTCGAAGGGGGGAAAAGAAAGAGAGGGGAAAGGGGAACGAGAATGGACAGATGAGAAGGAAGGGGAGAGAAGCGAGAAGAAAAAAGGAAGGGAATCGAGAGGACATAAAAAAGCAGGAGAAAGCGGAGGAGGTAGAGAGAAGTGGAAAAGAAGAGATGCAGCAGAGGAGCAAGGTCAAGGAGAAGGGTGGGTACAAGGAAGGGAAAAAGGAGGATAAGTATAAAGACAGGGAGAAAAGAGCAACATGAGAAGACTAGAAAGCAGAAGGAAGTGGCAGAGATAAAGGAGGAGAGGAGATTAGGGAGAAGCCGGGCGTGAAGTGGTGCAAGGAGAAGGGGAGGAAAGGTGGCATATGGCAGAAGTAGGCGAGGGGTCGGGGTGAAGAAAAGCGATGCTTGTGGCAGATAAAGCGGAGCGGAAACGAATATGAGAGTGTGAAGGCATGGAGACCAATGTAAAGGAGAAAGGTGGCGAAAAAGTCCGGAGGCGGGAGGAACTAGAAGCGCAAGGTGCGACAAATCTCCTGTAGCCCACTCCGCTGACGACGGTGCGCGGGTGGCCGACAACGGCCCACTGCTGCTTCCCATTGACACACGGCCGCTCCGCTGGCTGGCATTTAGCTCGGAGGAAACCTAGGGAACCAACATCCTTGCACATTTACAAACAAAACTGCCCCACTTTATGTTGTGCCATTGTTAACGGCTTGAGGCTAAAACAAAAAAAATATTATCTGAACTAATTTGATATCCTACACACATGAACAGGCTGAGATGGTTCGAGGCATCAACCGTTGCTAGCGCAGCTTCTCTGAACCGTAGGTCCCAGAGCTCGAGTTCCGCCGCTGACGTGTTTTCCATTCAAGCTACAATTCGAATTCAGCCGCTCGCTGTCTGTTTCTCTGTTTGGCAGTTTGCCGCGGTTTAGCCGATCAACCAGGGATATACCGGAGCAGTATTTTTACAAATGGGTTAAAGACCGTTATTTTTCAAAAATGCTCCATAGAGTAGCACTCACGGTACAATTTAAAATAGTTATTGTGTAGCTTTATCGCGGCCATTTTACGTAATGTCTTGCGATTACACATACAATTTCTGTAACGAGTTCTTATTGGATCGATACATCGAATCACTAGGTTTTCGTTTACGTTCATGGCCACTCTGAATGGATACTCATGTTTATATGAAAAGAACTATTTTTTGTCTTCACGTCTACGTTAACATTTTCATCGTAATTTGTACTTGAGAAGTTTTCCAGATCTACCATCTTGGGCAAGCGTTATTCGACGCGTTTGGTTCAATAGTGAAATGATGCGAAGTATAAACTGCCTCTCAAGCACAACATGAATTATTGCGACTCAAGACATCAGGTTGACAATAATTCAACCTGATTCTGTTAAGGAACATCAAAATGTTTTAAAATGTGTTTATATAGACACTTTTCATGTAACTTTCTATGCTCGAGTATTGAGGTGCCAGGCAACTTCATATTTAAAATGTCATTTTATTATGACGATTCAGAGCACACACAGAAGCTTTGAATACGAAAATAACCTCCGGAGACGCTACAATAAAGTATATAGTTTGCAGTACTTTTATTCCATAAAGAAATCAGGATCACGTTCCGATGACAATGAGTCAGTAATTTGTAACAGAGCTTCACGAAATGATACTAAAATATTTTGTGTCAATATCGTCTTGAATGTTATATGATGGTCATTTTTTGAACTTACCCACGAATAAGACGGCTTCAGCGTTACCTGTAGGCGTCGCTTAAGGAAAACAGAAAAACCCAGATATTATCCATTGTTTTTGTCCTGGGTAAACTGAACATTCCAGTGAAAGTAATAAATAATTATTTTTCTCGTAAAATATTTCAAAAAATGTTTTCACTCTTTCTTCATCGACGGATATGATCAATCAAGAAATAAATTGAGTGCATAATTAATTTATATTGTGACTGTTAAGCTTGTTCTTTTAAATTTGGCGACTGTCCACCGATATAACCATGGACGAATGACACATCAAATATTGGGATTACTGTTTTCATTCCGAGAGATGATTTCGCTCCTAAACCTGTCCCCCGAACATGGTGATGACTCAGAGACCACCATTGAAAGATTGAAAGCAACGAATATATTTTATGAATAACCCATATAAATTGTTTTTTCACGTTTACTTTATGAATATGATCAAAAATGATTTAATGATTAGTAACATCAAACATTATTTTTAAGTGTCTGCATCTTCACATTTGTCGCAACCTTCGCCTTCCATTTCCTCCCGCCTCCGGACTTTTTCGCCACCTTTTCTTTTACATTGGGTTCTACCATCGCCTTCACATCCATATTCGTCTCCGCCTCCGCTTTTATCTGGCCACAACATCACTTTTCCTTCACCCCGACCTGTCTCTTCGCCCCTACTTTTGCCACCCCTTTCGCTCCCCTTCTCCTTCACCACCTTCACGTCCGTCTTCCCTATCTCCTCTCCTCCTTTATCTTCTCCACTTCCTCTGCTTTCTCATCTTCTCCATTTGCTCTTTCTCCCTGTCTTTATACTTATCCTCCTTCTTCCCCTTCCTTGTACCCACCCTTCTCCTCTACCTTCTCCTCTGCTTGCATCTCTCCTTTTCCCCACCTTCTCCTCTACCTCCTCCGCTTTCTCCTCCTTTTCTTATGCTCCTCTGCATTCTCCTCTCCTTTTTTCTTCTCTGCCTTCTCATCCCCTTCCTTCTCATCTGCCATCTCGTCTCCCCTTTCCCCTCATCTTTCTTTTCCCCCTTCGCCTCCACTTTGAACTCCATCTGCTCTTCCACCTCCGCGTCGGCTTCGCCTTCCTCTTCGTCAATCCCACGCCTGCCTCAACGCCGCCGTCGCGTCACCGCTGCGCGACCCCCGCGCCGATGGTCGATTGGCAGCCTGCTCGACGCGTGCGAAAACAAGCGAGGGCGGCGGCGGGCGACGCGACGTGCTGGCCAATTACGATAATCACAGAGCGGCGAGCCGCTAACGAAATAATTGCAGGCGCGCGTCCGGTCCGGCCGTATTCCACGAGCCCCTTCATAATGGATGCATTGCGCAGGCGCTGGCGCAGTTAAAAGCTTTCTTCCCACGTCGCCCGCCCCTCCCTCCCCCCTCGCACTTCGAATGGCGGCTCGCAAGAGGCAGCAACGCCCGATGCATAATGAAGAAATCAGGGAGTATAAATGTGTGAGCACAGGTACCGACCGACCGGATGGAGTGTTGAAAAGAAACCCGGGAATGCGCAAATGTGGCTTTTAGAGAGCCGGTTGGGCTCTCTGCCCCACACTTTGAGCCTTTTTCTCTTTCTGTTTCGACCTCTGACAAAAAGTAGTTCTGGGGGAGAGACACATTTTAGGCTCGTATATGGGTAGTCTTCTGACCTCAACGACTTATTCATCTAATTTTTCAAGAACAGTCGTGTCTTCGTTTAGTGACTGTCGATGCGGACCGCAAATGTGTACAGATGTGGAGATAACAATGTGTTTACTATATAGGTGTTATGGTAAGATATCTTTGGCATTTTCAAAATAATTAAAGATGTTGTCATTGCCAACAATATTTTTTAATGCAATAGCAGCTTTCGATGGCTTAGCCATCATCATCAGTTGTCTGTTAGATGGAAGGTAGTCGTTTTGTGGCTTCCATCTAGCTAGACATCTTTAATTATGTGTTTACTAGTCTACGTGCCGTCTGTCTTTCATTCTTAGGTTCGATATGAACTTAGTTCCTACGGACTACCACTACGTTCCTACGGACTGCATGTCGGGAATCCTAAATGAGATGAAAGGGTTTAGTCAGATAAGGTATTATTGTGCTCTAATGGAAACTTAGAAAAACAAATATTGGGACTTGGTCTTAAGTTTGAAGTTTATAAGTATTCGCATCTCTTATTTGGGCCATAATGCTGTCACTAAATTCGTCTTCACCGAAAGTGCTTCCCTCGCGTAAAAGCATCATTGGAGTGTTGTTATTGATGTAGCTGGACCAGGTGGAAATTTGAGTACTGTATTTGAATAACGTTTTTGTATCTTGTGTCAAGCTTCATCAAACGTTGAAAAATAAAGAAACTATATTTTTTTGCTTTATTCGATGTATTTTCACATTACAAAATAGACATGCAGACTTAAAACTGTAATAGATATGCTTTTCTTTATTATTATTTGTAACATTTATTATTATTTATAATTAAAAGATTACATTCGCGCACATTCGCAAATCTTTTCCTGTATTTATATTTCTTGTTAGGATTTTTCTTTCAAAATCTTAAAATGCTAACCCACGGACAAAATGTAGAATGAAGTCAGACTCGAAAGGAAATAAACAAAGAACACAAAATGATGACACTCAAAACAATTAAAGTTTAAAATTATCAATTATTTTTTACTTTATGGAAAATTAGGTGTGCTGTTTTTGATACAAGGAAATTAAAATGAAGAAAATGATGTCATTGTCAATTTCTGTTCACAATGTGCATTCTCCATTATGCGTGTATCATTGCCCTTTATTCTTCAAAATTTTCTGTTTTGAAAATTGAAATTCTATTTGCTCAATTTATATCATTTCGTCCTATGATCGGGGTCCTCTTCCATGATTTTAAAGTTGGGAGATGGCGAGTTTCCCTAAACACAAACATAGAACATAAACCTTTTGTGTGACACTCAGTGAGGATGTATTCTTTACCTACTACTCCAATTTCGAAATTTGTCCTTGCAGTTCCTAGCTATTAGCACACAAACCCGACCTCTCTTCTACAGAGGAATTTCTGCCGAGGGAACCCAAATCATTTCCAATCATTCCTTCACACTTTACAGGCTGTGTAATCACACTATATGCGTGCTGACGATCGTGCCGGGTATCAATCACGCGAACTCGGGATCAACACGCATGCCACCAGCGTAGCCTCTTCGACTACCGTTGGGAGTAGCAGCAGCAGCAGCAGCAGAAACTGTTATAAAAGCTGTTGAGTGTTTTCGCGCAGCGCTGTGCCTGGCCGGGCCCACGCCGCAGCTGACAAATGAGGCCCGCCGTTGTCACGTGGGCAGACGCGTTGCACCGGCCCGCACCGCCGCCCACGTCCACAGCCACGGCCTCATTTCGGATGTTTACAAGTTATTAACAACTCGCTGCTTTGTGGGAATAGCAATGAGACTGCCGGCCGGGGGAGAACCCGCACAAAAATTCACCTCCGATTTTGATGGTTCCTTTTACACCTTTCTTTTTTAGATTTAAATGAAAGGGGAAAGAATAGTTTTGACATTGTGACCCTTGCAACTTTTAGACGTAACATACTTCCAGATAACCTATATATAGTTACTAGAAACTTTGGTCTAAATATGGTCAATTATAAATGTGTCTACCTATAATAGTGAATCTTTCTGTATGTACACCAACAGAAAAAAAAAAGTTAATTTTCTGGTAGTATCACTGACATATTTATTACGCATTTTAGCAGAACTCTGTTAATTCAACTTTCGAATTCTAAAGCTTTCGTCTTTTTCATATTACTAGGTTTGCGCACGTCAGATCATGAACAACGCATATTATATTTCCATTAATTCCGAAGTAAAAATTCGTTTGAAAAAAATGCATTAAAATCTCAGATGAAATAATGTTTGTGCATGTTCACCCCACCGGAAATAGAGAAAAAGATCGTTGAGGGTGCGAAACCAACGTGAAGGGTTTCTCTGGGGGGCGGGGAGGAGAAAAAAGAAAAAAAAAGAAATAAAAAAGGAAAAAAAGCGCTTAATCGATTGCCAGGAAATTGCAGAAAAATTGGAAGTTGTCTTCAGCCACCATCAAGATCATTCCGAAAGAAACTTCTCTCTACAGTACGATGTAAACATGGTTGTAAGAAATGTAAGACAAAATAATGATAAATGAAACAAGTTGTAATAAAAAAATCATAAAGAAGATATCGCCTTTGCATTATAAGTCGTTAGACGGGCGGAAAAAGTAATGTTTCATCGCCATTAGTGCCACGGATGTTGGAGGGTTGCAGGTTCAGCAACGTCTCAGCACCGCTCCCACAACATTCTCACCGCCTTTCACCATCACTGCCACCACCGCTCCCACCATCGCAGTCACCTCCGATCCCAATACCATTCGCTCTCCCACTATCGCTCTCATCACTGCTCTCACTACCTCTCTCTGCACCACTCTCAACTTCGCTTTCACCACCTTCATCAACAATGCACTCAACACAGCCATCACCAATGCTCTCACCACAGATATCTATCCACTGCTATCAAACCCCCACCTCTGCTAGCGAACGCCACTGTTATCTCCGCTATCACGAACGCTGTAACCACCACTTGTAACAGTATCACCATCGCAATCACCACCACTAGCACCGTCGTTACCATTACCACCTCAGCCACATTCCCGTCACCAACCCTTCCATTTTTGATTTCACCTCATTTATTCATCTCCACCTTCACTTCGGCCTTCTCCTCCGCCCCTCCTCCGCCTCCGCCTTCTCCTCCGCCCGCTCTCCGCCCTTCTTCCTCGCCCCCGTGCTCTCCCGCCTTCCTCTCCGCCCCGGCCGTCTCTCCGCCCGTCTCTGCCGCCACCGCATCTCGCCTTCTCGCCCGCCTTCGCCTTCGCCTCCGCCGCTGTCTCCACCCCCGCCTCTCCGCCTCCGCCTCATCCGCCCTCGCTGCACCAGCGTCAGCGCAGCGGCAGCCGCTCCGGTTACTCTTTCCGGCCACGTGTGCGTTTCACGTGCGCCCCAGCCCCTCTGCCACTGCCACCGCCACGGGCTCGTGCGACGCGCGCAGTGCTTTTTGCGCCTCGGCGGACCGGAGACGCCTCCCGCGCGAACATGATGCCCACTGTGTTCGGTAAGTGCGGCAGCGCGAGTGTTTGTCTTTGCCTCTCATGAGAGAGTTTGAGCCACCTCCAACGTTAAAAGCACTATCGGGCTTCTGCGCATGCGCAGTTCCAGTTTCGCAACACTTTACTGTATCTGCGCATGCGTAGAAGGTCGATAGTGCTGACGCTATTGCGTGCACAAACCCCCTATTCTGCGGATGCCACATCGACAACAAACCATTGATATTTATAATATATAATAATATTTATATTATTACAATAATATTTATTGATATTTATGGGTGTTCAAAATTGAAATATCAATGTTTGTTGTTATTGTTTACACATTTAATGCCACTTCTTTAAATATACATGAAGCATAAGGGATAGAATAGACTCGTGACTAGCTCTTGCTCGCTTTCCATTAGGCCGCCCCGGGTTCGATTCACGGTCAGGCAAGATTATAGTGTGCGTATTCCTTGCAATGTCCCAGTATATGTTGCTGTGTGACGATGGGAAAATTCATCTCTCAGGTTGAGAATGACGGAATACTGCGTGGGACTGTCTACGTGCTAATCACACGTACTCCCTTAACCCAGGCAGGGACGTCTCCGGCAGGCCTGAGCCGGTTCACGGGCTGTTGCGGCAAGCACATACATACATGACAGATAGTATAACAGCTCACATCCAAAGGCTTATTACTTATACATATCTACCATCTAGGTACTACTCTAGGTAACCAATCATATTATTACTTCGCAATTATTAGTTGCGCGATTCCACATCGTAAATAAACACAGCAATTTTAATAACATCGTCCCATAACCAACGACGTTATTAAACGTCGATTTTTTTAAAGTGTATAAGTAACCATTGAAATGCTTGTCGAAGGTAGGGATTAATTTGAAAGTGGTCTTGTGTATTTATTTTTAATTGAAATTTATTTGACAAAACAAGTTGTAAAATCATCAGGATAATTAACAAAAATTTGATTCTCTGATTCGATAATTCAAAAATAGTACAGACTTCTTTATTGACGAAAATATTATTTCGTTTCTTTTACCCTTAGGCACTGGAGATTGTTGACTGAGGCGCTGGTGTCGGCTGTTGACGTAGGCACACTCTCGGCTTCACCCGATGGAAAATTAAAATGTAAAATGTGTGTAAAAATATTTGTAACACGTCGTGCGCGAAACGCTGTTTGTCGTACTTGTTTCCCGGATGCGGAAAAGCTCATTTTTCCACAGCGTGCGAAACATCGCGGAAAGTGTGCTAAACATCCGTAACGATTCGCAATTGTCTGTCGTCTTGACGACGTCTTTGTTTATTATTTACAAACAATAGTGTTAGGACACCGACTGCAGTCCATTTACTTTTGTATAAGTAAGGTATTTAATGTTACTTGATATTTAATTTGTGTTATTTATAATTAATAGTTTACACAACACGGGCGCGAGGTGATTTCCGCACTGGCCTCTTTGTCGTCCTTGCTTCGCAGGGACGACAAACTCGTCTCGCGAATCACCTGTTTAGCGCCTTAGTTACGTAAAGTACTATTATAGTTCTTTGTTGTATTTAACTACCATTAATTTTTTTGAATTTTTCGAGTGGTGTGGCACGTCAGAAGTAAGGTTTTCACAGTATTCCGAGAACGGTTCTCTTCTTAAATATCAGATTATTTAAAAAATGCATGTACATTTGTTTTAACTAGTAGTTTTCACGTAATTTCTGCTTAAACTTAGTGCGAGTTATAAAAGTAAGACTTTCTCCAAAACGGCTTCAATAATTTTCTTTTCTTTTTTTCATGAATAGGGTAAAGGTTGCTTGAAAAAATGGTGCTGGTCTCCTTTTCGTTGACTTCTCAATTTTCGAATGCAGGAAAATTTTTCCAGAAATAATGCGAGAAAGTATGTGCTGTTGCAGCCCCACTAGTTCTGGTTCCAACTTCTTAATCTCAATAACTCAACCCGCGCGCAGTGCGCTTGGCAGGGAGACCGTTCTGTTTCTCGGAACCGCACTCGGCCACTTTTGGCACGCACTCTGCCGCCCTCCGCGTGAAATAGCGCCCCCCCTTCCTTCCTCGCTTCCGATACACGCGCGGCCGTCGCAGCCACCTGACGCCTCGCTGCGGAAGGCGGAGGGTGAGGGAGGAGGGTACCGCAGGGCGTCAGACCCCGCGCCCGCCGCAAGGCAGAGGGCGAGAGGCGGGACAAAAGGGCGGTGGTGTAGGGCCACTGCGAATGACTTCCGGTGAGGGAAGATGGTTCTATTGTTTAACTTCGCGTGTAGAGAAGAATAATGGCTATCTTTTCTATTGGAAGCAGCGCTATCGTGTGCGAGTGCCTCGTACCAAACTCCATCGCGAGAGACGTTGAAGTACGGTACTTCCACCAATATATTTATTGCTTAGGTAACCAAACCAAAAGAACTAACTATGGTCGTGGCACTTATCAAACGTGGGGTATTTGTAAATAAAATATAAAATTCTGGCTCATTTAACGTACAAGAAACGATGTGTACTTTATGAACGGAAGGAGAGCACAAAGATCAAAAGCGACATGGTCCCCCTACTCACTCACAGAAGCACTGTCTCTATCTATTTCGTCTTCAATTATTTTCATTTTATATAAGTGACGAACGTACAATGTGCTGATTATTAAAAGAATACATAAAATTGATATCATCTCATTACTGAAGTGTCTAAAAAGTATTTGTGAGTGAAAAAATGTAGATCATTTTCTGTAGGTAGTTTAACTAAAATTAAATCATTTATCTATACCTAATGTTAATATTCGAATTGACACTTACGTTTCAAAAATATTAACGTATCGATATTTGCTTATTGGGTGATACCGATACTAAATATCGTCATATCAAGAATCACAATCTCTACCTCTAGATACCTGGAGAGAGAAAATTCCGTTAACCGACGTGCTCTTGGATTTTAAGTGCACCCGAAGGAGCGTCTTTGCCATTACCATCACCGCCACAACCTGGGATATAAAATGCACTATACATATGGCACTGATAACTCCCGTAGTTACTCGGCTGGAACCAATACTCACATAATACTTCATTATTTATCTCACTATTAATCGTCGAACCTGCCCCCATATTCATATAAATCCGACGCTTTGATCATGTGACTGGCGAGTGACGTATGGGATTGCGCGGGGGCCAGACTGCATTGCAATGGCCCGGCATCACCCGTTTGTATATCGGTGTCGCTACCGGCACCGCAGCTGGTGGGCGCAGGTGGCAGCTTGAGCGAAGTCGAGTTGGCGGTGATTGGGCATGTCTCTCTCCCCCCCACTACTACACGCCCCACCCACCCATCCC
>BOPP01000076.1:1944226-1946192 GCA_017312745.1 Gryllus bimaculatus | reverse complement strand
TGGGGAGGGGTCGGGGGCAGGGGGTGAGAGGCCGCGCCAACCCCGGAGGGAAGGTCGTGCCTTGGCGGCGGCCGCCCCCGCCCCCTCGCGAACAATGGCACTCCCTCCGCGGACGGCGTGGGCGCGAGGTGGGGGAAGACGAGCAGAACACAGTGCGCCCGCCGGAGACGCTCTTCGCGTGACGCTCGAGTGTGCGGTGTGAACTCGCCAATTGCAAACGCCGCAAACATTCCGTGATTGAATGGTGCCCTGGCAGGATTATCCGCAGCTAATAGTTAATGGTTCTCCTCTTTTTTATTTCTCCCATTTCAGTAAATCATCCTTTAAACAAGCCATATACGTAGCAACGTTATAATCGTACATTTTTATTCGCAAATTAAGTAATGGATATTTCTGAGTTCCGTAACTGCTGTGGTCACAGTGCTGTTATTATGGTAAATATTTTGTCCCGGGAGATAGCGGTGTGGCTTCTCCACTCGGTGACATCCGGTACCGCCTCCTTGCGGAGGATTTCTGCCTCCGGGTATCTCCCTCAGTGGGTCACCGCCGCAGATAGAGCAAGCTCTATGGTCTCCCTACATGTGTGTTAGTGCAGTGGATAGAAGTGTGTGTACGGGGAAAGGATGAGACAAAGAAGTGGAAGGAAAGATTTCGCGCGATCCGTGGCCCGATTGCTAGGGTACTGCTCCGGCAATCGCGTGATGTGGATCGGGGAGACCACGGGAAACCACTAATCAGAGCAGTCGGCCGCTAGAATTCTCCTCCAGCCAGCGCGGCTGAACTCGGCCTAGCTAACGAGCTACATTCGAAATCCTACCACCGAACGGGATTCGAACCCTAGGGCCTCTCTGTCCGCGGCACTGTCCGAGGCACATCAGTTGCCGCACAGAGCCACATCAGCGGGTGAAAATAACTTCGAAAATGACCTCAAACATGACCTCGCACCACCTAAATGTATTGCCTCAAGAATAGTTCTTGAATGTAGCCAGAGGCAGATCCAGAGACGAACTTGGGGGGGGGGGGAAATTCAAAATGTTTCGTCACATATTTCTATTACAGATTTTATAATACGTCGCAGGCTACACTCAGCTCAAGCTACGACACGATTTTATTCGTTTTAATGACAATCCGGAAAAATGTTTGCGTGGAAGTTTCCTGACAAGTAAAAATTAAAAGTTACTGTATCATTTTTTTGGGGGGGGGCGAGATTTCCGCACTTCCCCCCACTCTTGATTCCACGCATGATGCAGAGATGAGCCCCCCTGGCATCCCGTTCGCGCCCACTGCCCCGTTCTGCGCGATCCGCCTCTTTCCCCACGAGAGTCTCCACGGCGTGTCTGCGAGGATGCGCCCGGCGTGGCGCGGCGTCGCGGCGGCGGGGCCCCATTGTGAGCGCGGCCCGTGACGACGTCGCCGGCCACGACGCCTCTTCGCTCCGCGCCGTCCCGGAGAGCGCCCGCGGGCGAGGGGCGGGTGGGCGGCGGTCGTGGGCGACAACGCGCGCCCGAGTGGTGGCCACGCCTCCGCCCGCCCGCCCGCCGGCCGGCCGGCCGGGCCGCGAAAGGGGAAAGGGCGCCCCCGCCGGGTCGGAACCAGGGCGCGATGAGAGCCGCTCGAAAGCGCCGGGACAGCACGTTCGCACGGCCGGGACGGCTGCGAGCGAGGGCGGCGCGGGCCGAGGCTTCTCGGAACCCGCGATCGCGCTCGCACGGTATGAAGTTGTTTTATTGTTGCTAGTTAACCCACGACGAGGAAAGTATTGTGGATGGAGGACTCGAAACTCGATGAATTTCAATGTTCGCGATGTTTCTCGGAGGTTCTTTCGATCCATTTGGATGGTCCATGAACAGTGATGCGACATCGATAACAAAACACCAGTTACCGAGCACCGATATTTAAACTTAAACCATTTATGTGAATAATACAGCCTATCGATGTTATAAATTTGGTTTAGAACCTCTAATAT
>BOPP01000076.1:1924226-1939226 GCA_017312745.1 Gryllus bimaculatus | reverse complement strand
CGAATTTTTTTGCTTGAAAGTTTCGTGAGAAGTTAAAATTTATAGTTGCAGAAAAAATTTAGGGGAAGGGGAATTTCTCTCATTTCCCTCCCCATGGTTCCGCGACTGATATAAGAGAAAGGCCAACTACATTCCTAGGCCCTTCTAGGTTTCTCTGAGATGGACGGAGGGACGGACGGAGGAGGTCTACGCCACCGTTTTCCCATCACCATCTTAATTCTTACATTAGTAAATTTTTATTGCGTCAGTTTCCAGAGAAATTCTTCTTTACTGCGAATCAGTTACCTGACGATTTCCATTATTCTGTAATGTCTAGAAGGTTGTGCCTCGTGACTGAAGGACCTGATGATATTTTTAAGTATTGCAGAAGAAAACACTACATTTTTGTGAACAAACACGAAAAATGAAAATCGGAATCGGGTTGCAATATATGACCACCCTGCATCGCACGGCCCTGCAATAGAAGCTGTCTCCTCTAAGGTTTCTATCACGAAGTTCCGAAACCTGTCGTTTCACAAAGATATGTTTAGTGATGGAAAGGATCCATTTAATTTCCATTGAAATACTTTGAATGTTTGTGGTTTTACACTTCGTTCACTTTTTTATAGTTTAATTTCAGATTTCATCTGACTAAATTTGGAATACATTATCTACTCTTTAATGTTCATGTTATGATGTGTTTCGTTTCTTCTTCGAAATGTTCATCAGGTCTGGCGTTTTTACTTAGCGAAGTAATAAAATTTAAGGTGGTGGCGGTGGTCGCACTGGAGTAGAAAGATCTCGGTCGATTGAGCTTTACGCCAGGTTTCCCTTTCATCCTTTTCACTGTATTTCATTGCTGCTTCGCGGACGACGCAACCATTGTGACGTCACGCACACGTCACGAGGTAAACGCGGAGCTGACGCAAGTCCTAGCGGCGGGCAGAGGGGGGTCATGGGTTCGACACCCACGGCTCCAGGCCACGCGCCCGCACCACGCATTGACCTCGATCAGACTGCTCAATCAATGAACGGATTCGGGAGCAGTGAAGCAAACGGGCTGTTATTGCCACGCTTAGCTGAATTTGAGTTACCTGCCGTTGTGGATGAACGGCCAATATTTCTGGCTCTGATTCGATTAAAATAATAATGTTAGTGCCTCTCGTGTGAGTCGCAATTGTATTTTCATGGAAATCACCGGATTAATTGGGCATGCCCCGTACTGCAGAGAACTGGAATTGGGCAGTAATGTACTTTTTGAGGGGGCTATACTAATGAAAATTTTCTATTTATTTTATTTTACTTCGATTTTTCTCGTACAGTATTATAATCTATGTGTAACTAAAATATTAACCCTCAACGAATTCTTCTCGAGTTGTTTCCCCATTATTTGTACATGATCATATTGGACTACATGCCAACTGCAATTCTTCCAACATATAAATAAATGTCTGTTTTATTATTTATTATCTGATTTATGGCTGTATATAAACACACATACACACACGCGCGTGCTTATATACATATATCTGTATCATAGTTAGAACTAGAGTTGTACAGATAACAAGTTCAAAAAGAAAAATTCAATGTTTCTCTCGGAAACGTTTTTACGCATATTAACCTTATATAATTAATTATATAATTAATTTGAATTATATCGAATTTTATAATTAATTTGAAGACATTTGCTCTCAAGCGTTTTCAATACGACAGAGTTGCTTTCTGATTGTAATTCAGCATATTGCCCAATTTTTTCGGGCAATCGTGAGGTCCAAAATTAAACCAATTATTTGATACATTTATTACACTTTCAGCTAACAGTACCTCCCACATCCGAATTTAAAATTCTTCACAAAACATTTTTCTTTTAAGTTGAACTGTACAAGTTTTAATTTTAACTAGCGTCTGACGCCTGGAACTACTCTGCCACCCACTGGATCGTCGAAGCGTGACGCTGGAGAACGCTTTTACCTCCCGTCTGCTCACATCACTGTCAATCGACTGACGGGCGATCGACGTTCGCCGAGACCCCTGGCCCTTCCCGGAAGACCTCGGGGAAATCGCGCGTGCGTCGGGCGTACAGGCACCGCCAGCTGCACAGTGCTGCGGAACGAACGAAGAGAGGCGATAATTTTCCACAATCACGCGCGCCTGAATTCCAGAAGAACGTCGGTAGGCGGATTTAATTGGAACCAGACGCCTTCCGGACACCAAAACTGTCCGGATTTTCGAAATGAACGCCATTTGACTTCAACTCAGTGTGGCGTCATATCATTTGCTTTGTCCAATCGTGATAAAATATTAGCCACGTGCATTTCATGCTCATGAAATGTACGAGGATGTAATTGCGACAGCGCTGGCAGGAAGGGACGCCGGGCTAAACAATGGCAAACCTAGGGAGCGGAAGGGAAGGGATGCGGGTGTTGTGGGTGGCCACTTGTGAACCCCGTAGACCACTTGGGGCAAACTTGTGAACCCCGTAGACAGGTTAGCGGTGGAAACGCGTCGGCGGAAACAGCGAGATGACGCAGTTCCGTCAAGCGGCCCAGAAGGTAATATAAACGGACCCCGGACCTAAACTCCTCCTTCTGATTCTTGGGCGCGTCGGTAGGAGATCGTGTGTGTTGTGCGCGGAGCAGCATTTCAATGCATCGGCTACTGAGGCAGGGAACTGAAGCCGGCGTGCTACGTCGAGACGGGAGGTGCGACATACTCGCTTGTATGCTCACGTAGGCAAGTGCTGTATCACACCGAATAAGATATCAAATTATCAACCCAGCGGTTGTGGTGACCAGGAAAATTCCGTCTGGTAACGGGTGAATATGTTTATTGTAATTATAGTAAATAGTATTCAGGTGTTGGAGCATATTTCAAGTAAATATTCAATAAATTGCAAACCGTTCACGTCTATCATTTATTGCCCCGGCAAAGACGCCACAATAGTTGACATTCCAGTTGCCTCTCATTCCAGCGACTCTGACTGGAAAGTTCTTGGTTTCGAGTCCCTACGGTGGAGATTTTTCGACAATGATGAAATAGCTAATTCGAATTCAGACGCTGACCAGAACAGCTATTCTAGCAAGTGGCTGCTCTAGTCGCTAGCTTTCCGTGGTTTCTCCGATCAATATCAGGAGAATGCCGGACCAGTATCATAACAAAACGGGACACGGATCGCTCGCGATCTCTTCTTTCTTTTCCTTGCCCTATCGCCACCCCTTACGTACATAAATTTTCACTTACTCCACTACCACACATGTTGGAAGCGTATAGTGAGCCCCTGCAGGTGGGAAACACGTGGATAGAGAAAACACAGCAAGCCGACATGAAGGTTGGTTCAGCATTCAGCCGGGGAAGAACACAGCCACTTCCGTGATCAAAATGAGCACTTCACTTACGGATCGAATGACCATAGAAGTTGACGCGCCCGAAAACTCGAAATAATCAATCGGTTGAATGAATTTAAACTGGTCCTCTTCCGGATAATTATATTGCCTGGATTTTAGAAATGAACCAATAAAATCGATCTTCAATGTAAAAAAAAATCAACAAGAATAAAATCCTCTTGCTAAAATCGTTCATAATTCACTACGATGATTAAAGAAGTGAAAAGAATTCATAAAACTCAAAATACCATAATTGTGTTATTTATAATTTACCTAGCAGAATACTCGACGGAATGTTTGAATTGAATGACACCAAAACATGTACGGTACTATTATTATGCATTTTAATTTTTTTATCACCGTAATACTCAATTCACTATACTCGAAATTAGCAATCCCCAAAAACTTGTTTATTCATATTGCATCTTAATACTTAATTCTTTAAGTTGTTGAATTCTTGCCACTCCGCCTTCATTCTGAGCCACTGCCCATCGCGTGTTCCAGGAACTCACTGTGTGCAATTGCATCATCAGAATTACACTGCACAATGGGGCGATGTTTCAATCGCCCAGAGATGGTTCGGAACATTCGCCTATTGTTTGCAGCGGTGGTGGCGGCAGCGTCTTACTTGTGTTTTGGCGCGAGACTTGCTTACCGGAATTGTTAGACCATGAACCAAGAGAAGGTGGTAAAGCAGGTCTGAAGTTCAAAAGAAGTCCGAAAATTGATCTTGTGTGTGGTTGTGTGATATTTTTATGCAGTGCTAAGTGAAACGCGTTGCATCGCCAGGCACGGAGTCAGAGGTATGATTAGGAGGTGAGAGTCCCTCTGGAAATAAGGAATATCCTGTCAGTTATGTTACGTTTGCCCATCTCGTTTGGCAATTAAAGTGTTTAGTGAACTAATATATCTGTTTTCTAGAAGGTCATTTACTCATCATCAGCAGTTTGTTAAATAGACCAATGCCTAATTTACCGATTTCATTGGCTTGAGATTCCATTGAGAGAGTTAATGTCAAAGCTTTCTGTTGTTTTTTTTTGTTTTTTTGTTGTTGTTTTTTGAGGTAATTTCTTCAGTTAGTTCAATGTTGGTCTGTATTAGTAGTGTACAAACTAATACTACCAAATAAATTATAAGAAGACATTTCCACCTCATCGAGATGAAACTGTGTCGACACTTATAATTAGATTTCGAAAAATGTTTTGTGATGAGATATGATCAGTGTTCTCACTTGTTTAACAGGGAAAAATCAATAACATTATTAGTTACTTTATTTACTTTTACAGAGTACAACATTTTAGAAGAAACAATTTCCTTCCTACTCGGGTAAAAATGTAGTACTCTATCCCTTTAAATATTATCAGAGGAAATGAAGAATTGGGAATTACTTAATCAGAAGACATACGACTATTTACGTTTAAATCCCGACTAATTGATTTGCTCAATTCTTTCTCTGGTCATGGTAATCATCATCATTATATTCTAATCTAATGAAAGTCTGTGCTTGATTATTCTCAACGTAAGCAGTTTTCAAACATCCAAATTCCACGAACTCTCTTTTCTTTAAATAATATGATGAACATTTGCATGATGTACCAATTCGAAGAAATTATATTTCGTTTTCGATCAGTTGAACAAGTGTTGTGTGCTTTGATCTGATGCGATTCCTAAAAATTGAACTGTTAGTAATTAGATATTTCATGATATCATCTATATAAAATATAAAATTTTAAAATACTCGTATACATTTAAAAATCTTGGATCTTTAAAAAAATATTCACTGATCAGCCTTAAGACTTTATATGAGGATATTTCTGAATTATATGCATAAAAAAAGTAAATATCTTACTCAACAAATTTTGACAAAGAGTATATATGAATGTATAGTTTAATAAGAGTGTATAAAAATATGCTAGTGTGGTCTAATTAATAATTTTTTATCTTTCAATTCCGTGAAAACAGAAGACCTTACACAAAATTCAGAGCAGCATAATGCTAATAAAAATACCACAATCCAGATGACGTCAGTGCCCTATCTCTGCGATCGCTTCGAATTCTTCTCATGTTTTTCTTACATGTTGCCGACTACGAATCCCGCCTCTGCTTTTGGCACTGGAGCCTTCGAGAATATCTCACACAACCGGCAAAGCCGGTATTCCCATTCCGAATAAGTCTTGGAGTTCGGTCCGATCGCCAGAAAACGATGAAAGGAATTCTTCAGAAACGTGGTTTTAATTCTTAAAAAGGAGACACTTTGCGTTTCCAACGCTCTTTGACATGTTTTAGTCTCTCTCTCTCTCTCTCGACTCGTATATGGTGCACAAAGGAAAAATAAAATGTTGCCGGATAAAGCGAAAAATATTAAACTGGTATTACCTCAGATAATTATTATTGCTTTCGGGCAATCCAATATTTATTGAAGTAAATCCAAAATATTTAAAAAGTATATATTTTGGGTTAGCCTATGTGTGTCCATCCGTCATTGGCTGTTAGCTTCCGATCCACCTTTCGCAGCAAGTGTTTATGTTATGCAACGCAACGCGTGAAGTACTTGCCAGAAATGATTTTCTGCATCCTCGTAGAATATTATTACTAAGGTAAGTGGTGCAAATATGCCCAGTGAAGGTAATATGGCCAAGAAGCGGCTATGATGTTTGGTAAAACTATTTCCGATTGATAGTGCTAGCATGCAGTCTGGGAGAGTGTAAGAAGTGCGTTAATACCCTACCAGGTTTGTTGATTCGCGCATTCTGAAGCTTATATTGTGAAGAACGCGTTGAAGGCACTCTGTCGTTATTACTTCTTAAAACTCTAGCTCTATTTTTGACAAAAAAGAATTTTTTGCAGATCAAATTTTTGTAAGATTTGACTGTAAGAATGTATAGCTAGTTCTATTTCCATGGTCTTGCTACAAGAAACAAGTTAATTTGGCAATGGCCATAAAAGTGTTTTGTAAAAGAACAACAAAATTATTGAATCACGTTTTTTGTGATATAGCTATTTCAACTTGAAGCACAAGTGCTAAATTTCATCATGATGCTGTTAATTTGACCAAATGTTGAAATATATTAACAGTAAAATTTGAGGCGCTTAACATGGCCACATTACAGTCACATAACTTATTATTATCATTATATATCATATCAAAATATAAATCGTATATGACGAGTCAAATATGGAATACGTTGGGGTAGTACAATTGCGCAGATCTTCTTGAGTACAGAAAGTGAAGGAAGTTACATTTACTGTCCAGAAGCAGTCTCAGCAGTCGCTTAAAGAAACACGAAAACTGAAAAAAACATGGCCCAAAAAGGTCGTGAAAATAATTGTCCAGTGGCCTGAACAGAGTGTACCAATCTGGGTGACCAGAAGGGGGGGGGATCTATATCCACGATCGAAGGGGGGGGGGGTCTATATCCCTTTATTGGGGTCCCAATTTTTTTATTTAAAAGAAATTTAAAAAAATGTAATTACCTTTATTCTAAATTTAACGCTATAAGTTATTTCTAATACTTGGAGACACGTTCTGCTTATAAAACGGGGAAGGAGGAGAAATTTTTTTTGTTTCAAATGAGAGCTCCCCATGGATCAACATCCAAGGCCTGGGTTTTCTCTGAGCGCCCCTGGTCCCAACACTTAAATTTTTCTCGTGAGCTGGAAATGCCCAGCTAAGCTTCCTCCGCATTCCATGCGAGCCTTCATCCGTCATCCAGTTTCACCGCGCAGCAGAACAGCGAAGGTCGCGCGGAGGCTTCGGGTGCGGGGCGCGGAGAAAGGTAGTTGAGCGGAGGGGGGGGCGCGGTTGCGCAAAGGGCGGAGGGGCGGAGGCGGAGTTGTGCAACGTGCGCATTGTTCCAGTTGAGGCGGGCGCTCAGCCCCGGGCGCTGAGCGTGTTTCGGCCACCGGACATGGCCAGCCGGACACGGCCGCGGTCGGGGTCGAACGGCTCTCTCTGCGTGACTCGGACGTACTCGTCACGAGGTGTGACAACGAAATAGTCACTGAATTGGGAACTCGGAGGAATATGCCTGCAGAGCGGTGTTGCTTGGAATAACACTAACCAGCGATGAAACTGCTGCCTCCGAAGTTTGAATGTTTTGGGGGTAATTTCAGGATGCTGGGATTAAAAAAATTCAAAGCCAGGAAGTTCTTATCAAGTACCATTTTGTAAATATTTTTTTAAAAATTTGTTAATGGTTTGATACCAGCTTGACTATAAAATTACACTTTGTATATTAACTGCTCGTTCTTCAAATAATGTAATGGTTGCAAACATTTAAATGAATTGTACAATTTATAATTTTCATAAATTATGGAAATGGCTGATTACATGGCTTGATATTTTCTTGATAAGAATGCAGATGAATTTACTGGTGATACCGTAAAATTCTATAATATATGCAGATTTCAGATGAGAACATTTGGTTGATTAGGGATTCCAGGCGAGTCAGCAGCCTACGACATCTCTAAATGCTGATCTTAAAGTTGTCAGATGTTCTAGATTGATGATACTTTAACACGCATGTCACAACACATGGCAGCTTTCATTTAAGATGGTAGAGTATATTGCAGTGAAACATGTCCCAGAAATTAACATTTTTTAAAATTGTTTTTTCTTATGACTAAAACGATTTTTTTATTATGTGCAATGAAACATGACCTATGGTGTTTTTAAAATGTTTTTCCTTAAAAGTTACGTTCTCATACTATCAAAAATCAGTATTATTTTTATTACGTGCTATGAAACTCATCATAAAATGAACGGTTTCTTTTTAGTTGTCTTTTTTTTACAAAGTTACCTTCTCATACATATCTAAAAATTTTATTAAAATTATTTACGACGATATCTAAAAGTTCAAGAACATTTTAAGATTCAAACTAGTTCTGAAACGTCTAAAGAATTCCGCTTCCCTACTTAAATTCTCTCCCGGCCTGCACCTCCAACAGGTGGATCTGCTGCAGAGGTTCAGTCATCAGCCTTCGCTGGTGAGTCACCGCAGGCACCGCTAGCGTGAAATGAACGCTCGCGCAGGCACACGGCCGGAGTCGTATTTGTGGGGCGGTGAGTCAACGCGAGAAGGCCCTCTGTCTGCCGCAAATTGATCCAGGAAGAGCCGGCGCATGCGGTCGGAGAATTGTGCTCGACTTTCCAGGAACCGGATGGAGGTGCGAGCTGCGCCCGTGTAGAGATGCGAAATTCGTAACAAAACATCGATGTTATTAAACATCGATGTTGAAAATTAAAACATTCATGTTAATAATACATTGACGAAAAACTATCGATGTTTTTCAACTTTGATGTGTTCGAGCTGGTCTAACATTACATTCATGTATAACAAAACTAAATCTGACAGTATTCGTGCTTATCAATTTACGTAATGACGGTACTAAAAGAAGGAGCAGACCTTTCAGCCCACAGCTTATTTGTTGACCACATCTCAATGTGCAAAATAAATATGATGAAAGACAAAATACAAGGGCATGGAAGTCATCTCGGGCGAGAAAGTTTGGTCAACGAAGGTAGTACAATACAAACAGAATTTCTTTGCATCTAACACATGAACTAACAATGTAACCGTCAATGATATTTCACATTTTAACTTTTACAGTATTGTGATTAAAAGAATTTTTTATTCAGAGATAAAACATCGGGAAAGAAAAAACATCGGTGTTAGTACATCGATGTTTAAAACAGAAGGTTATACAAAAACCTCCATGTTTGGAAAACATGGAAATTGATGTTACTTCCTTACTCCCGTGTTGAATACAGTGGCATTGACTTCACTTGGTCCTCTTCCGCAGGTGCTGCCAAGTTCAAATAATTCCAAAAATGTCACAAGTTTCCAAACTAATGGCATGTTGATAATGCACTCATTTGTTTTAGTGACTAATTATCTGGAAACGTCCGAATAGAAAGACGTTATTTTGATCAGATTTGTATTTGGTGGTTGACATTTAGTATTAGTGATTTATTTAGATTGATATTTATTTAGATTCATAAAAAATAACGTATTTTGATCTGTTTCTGGTATTTTGTAGCGGGAAGTTTCCAAATACAAATGTAGTGAACGGATAGCCAGCATTTACAATATTTATTAGTTACGTGATACAAGATATTGTAAACTTTTAAAAAATTTTATACAATGAAATCGATTATTGCTATTGTACAAAGTGTCATATTCGTAATCTAAATGTATTTAAAGCAGTCGTATTAAATGCGTGTGTAAAATTATTAATAAGAACCTCCACTGATGTGCAAGAACCCATACTGATTTAATCGTCCTAGAATATTAGATTACTTCACTTGCAAAGTGGTAGTTCTTGTAGCAGAGATAGATACACTTAATGTAAAATCTGTAATGTATGTATTTTCATTTTCTACTTAATTAGGCATTCGCAGGAAATAAGAAATTTATTTAAATTTTAGCGTTTCACCCGATTTCATCATCAGGACTTTATCTATCACATATAATATACAACATCTGACTTATTAATGAAGTCTCTTTTTTTTATTCAAAAGAAAACTTGAATTGATGTGAACATTTTGACATGGTAAAGAGTGGTAAATGTTCATGCAAATATTCATTCGAATCAACAGAGTTCTCTCGTAATTGGATTCGTCTACAAATTTGCATTTAAAGTACTGGCAATAAATAAATTTCTCTCCAAACATTTTTTTTCGCTGCTGCCAGAACACACAGGCGATGGACGTCTTCAGAACACACATGACGCGGAAGATTTTTTACCTTTTTACAAATTTTACCTCCGGCATCGCAGAGGTTTCCAGACTCTCATTACAACACAGGGCTTCTTCGAAAACGACGACTCTTGATTGAAGAGTGAGGTTGTTAGAAAATCAGCGGAATGAAACAGAAAAAAAAGAGGCAAAACGAGAGAAAAAAAACCCTCGCCGATGCCAGTAATTGATCACACGAAGCAGAATTCTACATTCATCCCGGGGTCGGTTTGAGGTAACGGGCCAAACTAGACACGGTTAGTGCCCAGGCATACAGATGGGAGATACAGGAAACATTCACGGGATACCGCGGGAGCATTCATAAGCAGCGGAGCGCGGCGAAAGCCGGTTGCGTGCTTATAGACAAAACCTCCCGAACATCCCTCGGACGTTCCAGCGGCGCCGCTGACGCGCCTGGCGGTTTTTCCATTACATCGACGCATCTTGTGATGTAAATCATCTTGCGTCGCCGCGTCCCAAGTGTCTGATGGGTCAATTCTGGCGACGCACGTGACAGCACGCGTGTAATCCGGCGATGCGGCGTGAAGCCAGGCTCATCCTTCTCGCCGCGTGTGGGAGAGGAGAGGGGAGGCACGAGCTTCTGAGGCCGCCAGAAGGTATTGATTGATTATTTCGTGTTTAGTGCGCGTCGACTGATAAGGTCATTAGTCCAGTGAGGGAAGTATGAGTTTTTATCATGAGAGGTGGCGGTGTTCTTGTCTTGCTGGATGGTAAGATTCGGCGCTCATTACACGACAGTTTGCGGAGTTTTCTCCGACCAGGTATCTCCGATTAGCGGGGTCCCGCCCCAGCCGGGGCATGGTCTATGCTGGTCTCCCGACATGTGTGATAATGTACTGCATGTAAGAGTGTGTGTAAGCGTGGGAGAGGAAATGTCAAGGAAGAGAAAAGAAGTTTGTGCCCGATCCGTGGCCCAATTGTTTGGATACTGCATTCACCTGGTGTTTATCTGAGAAATCACGAAAAACACGATCAGAACAGCTGGCTGCTGGAATTCTCCGTACAGCGGCTGAATTCAATCCAACTATCTAGCCTTTGCTGAAAAAATCCTACCAGCATTAGAAGTCCAACCCTGGGAACTCCCGGTCACAGACGCTGCAATGACTGTTGATGACGTAGGTGATGCTCTGAGCATCTCAGTCAGTGCCAGATTGGAGATGCACTGAGTTCGAATGCGGGTAAACTAATATGTAATGGTTAGACTGATGACTCTTCCACCCGTGGGTATAGGAGTTCAAACATTAATGGAGCGAAGTGGAATTTGTGATAGATTAAGTGGGTTCATGCCACGTTTCTGGGTTATTTCGTTTCCGTAGTTTTCATTTTACCATTGCTTCATCATTATCCATATATCATTATAATCATTCCACCATAAACATTTGTCAAACTGGCGTCTAGTAAATATCTTTCCGTTGGGGTTTGTGCATATTGTGTTTAACTATACCCAACGGCGCCAGCAGTCTATCACTATCATCAGCTTGGAGTTGCTACATTCCTTACCTACCAGAACATTTGTCATCTTTACAGGTTTAATAAAAGTGTGTAGTACAGGTATACATTCACAGAGAGTCTATCACGAAACCGAACTCTGATGAAAATTATGAAATGACGGATGTCACCTGTTTCACACGCGTAGTTTGTTCAGAGACAATCATATCTATCTTGGGGGGTAAAACGATATGGTAAAACTGCCCTAAATGTGTATGGATAGTATCTTCACGTGTGATTTACGATTGGAGAGAGAGAGAGAGAGAGAGAGAGAGAGAGAGAGGAAGGGAGAAAAAGAAAAGGAGAGGGGGAGGGAGAGAGAGATGGAGAGAAAGAGAGGAAGAGGGATTGAGAGAAAGTGAGGAAGAGAGATTGTGAGAAAGTGAGGTAGAGAGATTGAGAGAGAGGGGGGGAGGAGATAGAGAGAGAGGGGGTAGGGAGAGGGAAACAATGAGAGAGAATCTGAGATATATTTGGCGAGATGTAAATGAGCTGGAGTAGTTTGGCGAGATGTAAATGAGCTGGAGTAGTTTCATCGCCTTTAGATTTATTGACCCAAAAGTGTCATTCTTTGTTTTCCTTGTTTTTTATTTCAGCCCTCATAGAAATGACTATTTTCTCATTTCAGAGAACTGTTGAATATGACGAATACGACTAACCGATATGACACAACAATACTAACATTTCAAAAACACTCGACATTAAAAAAAGTAATTGTGGATAATTAAGTATCTAAACTTTTCAACAATTAAAAATACCTACCTTAACATTCCTGAGTGCGTGTTTCAGGTCACACGCACACATTCATATTCCTTCCCTGTTCTTTCTCAATCCCAAATGTCTTTTCCGACCGAAGGGCTCGGAGTTGCTTGTAAACGTGTGCGCCAGGAGCAGGGAATTACTTTACGGCCGCTTTACAACGCAACTCGCACTTCAGGGTCTGGGCGTGCGATCTGGGGCTCTGGGCGCAACAAATAAGATGTCGAGGTGACTTTCTCACCTGCTTCTTCTTCTTCTTCTTCTTCTTCTTCTTCTTCTTCCGAAGTTTCGGGTTTCAAATATCTTATAGAAATGGAGGTGGTTGCGGTAACGGGAAAGGAGGTCGTGTGTTGGTGATGTTGACAGGGCCGCTTGATGCCGTAGTCGAAATTATAATGAACAATATATTGCGTTAACGGTATCATTGTTCCTCAAATACGTGCGATATTTACAGTAGCGGGTGTGGGCTGGCATTAACTCATAATTTACTAAGAAAAATAATTAGTTCACACAGACGTCCGGGATTTTTCATTCAGTTTCTGTGACCAATAAGCTAGTAAAACGACTAATGCTTTTACAAATTTATAAACCTCTTACCCAGTATGTAATATTCTCTGTAAATGTTTGCAAATTTATTTCTTATTCAAAACTGTCATATTTATGGAGTGTTTAATAATGTATTGATACATAGGTTTCTGATTATTTAAACTCATAAACTCAAGTGACAAAATGGTAAGATAAAACGCAGTTGAAATGTTAGTACAATTGAAAAAAAATCAATTTGTCATTAATTTACTTTTCTCCAATAACGATACATCAGTTGAAAATCCATCCCACAATATTATTAATTCAGAAGCAGTATTGAAATATACCTAGCAGTATACCCTTTATACCCTCTCTAGCAGTATAGAAACCTTATCTAGAGACATAGAATACAAGAGTATCGATACTGTGAGTTATACAAATAAATTTGGTTCCCGAACCTAGCTGACGATGTTTGCAAGTGTGGCGCCATCGCAACACGTGTCATTAGCCAGACTTCAAAGCCGGGCTTGTTCGTGTTCGGGAATCTTAAGAATTGACAGAATCTCTTGTATATCCCATTGTTCATGACGAGAGAGTAGGAGTGCCAGGATGCAGCTCCGACAGAAACACGTGTAAAGGTGGCGCCGACTAGCGTACGCGCGCCGGTGTGAATGTGTCGTCGGATCAACTGATGCCGTTGTTGGGAATATTAGAGACAAAAACATAGTTACGATTCGGAACCATACACGAACAAGCCCGATTTTCATCCCGACTTTTGCCGTATATAAACTGATCCATTAAGAGTACAGTGGCAGATTTGAAATGGTGCAAGCTTGACTTGCGAGCTGGACTTGTTTGTTCATGGTAGCTTAAGGAAGGGGAAGTATCACAATATTCCGCCTCTAGGAGCGACGCCAGCACAGAAATGGTCAGGTATGTGAAACAGTTAGGCGTCTGTGGCAGGTTCTCGTTGGTAGTCGTGCCCAGCGTGTTGTTGGGTCAACTTATGTTGTTACTGTAAATAGAAACAAACGTATCGTTTGTCGTGAACCAATATACAAACAAGCCCGGTTCTCATGCCGGCTTGTGAGGCCGCATCGCGCTTGTTTATAAATATGACCTGCTCCATTAGGAGTACAGTGACTTACAATAGCTCAAGCCAGACTTGCAAACTGGACTGATATGTGCATGAGTGTTTTAAAAATCGAAAGTATCACAATATTAGGAGCGCCACCAGCACAGGACTGGAGAAATGGCCAGGGATTGAGGTTGAACCGGGGGCGACTGGGGCAGGTACTCGAGGGTAGTCGCGTTCTTAGGTTAACTTATGCCTGTACTGGGAGTAGCAGAAACAAACGTATCGTTACTGCTTGGACCCATACACGAACAAGCTCAGCTCTCTTGCCGGCTTGCGAGCCCGTATGGCGCTTGTAAAGAAATGTTACTTACCTACTCCATTAAGGATACAATGATAGATTTACAATGGTGCAAGTCAGACTTGTGAACTGGACTTGTGTGCATGGGAGCTGTAAGAACAGAAAGTATCACAGGAGCGCCGCTAGCACTGTAACTGTCAGAAATGAGGGGCGCGCAGGCGCGCGTTTGAGGCAGGTGTTCGTGGTCAGTCGCGTCCTGAGGTCAACTGATGCCGTTACTGGGAATAGCACAACCAATGGTATCGTTTATCGTGCACCAATACACGAACAAGCCTGGTTCTCATGCCGGATTCCGAGGCCGCATTAACGCCTTTATGTAAATGTGTTACCTCATGCACAGGTATACATTCATAGGTTTATTAAGGAAACAGTGACAGTTTTATAGTTTCTCAAGTCAGACTTACGTACCGGACTTGCGTGTGCATGGGAGCTGTAAGAACAGAAACTATTACAGGAGCGCCGCCAGCACAGTAACTGTCAGTAATGAGGAGCGCGTAGGCGCACGTCTGAGGCAGTTGTTCTTAGGCAGAACTAATGGTATCGTTTATCGTGGACCAATACACGAACAAGCCTGGTTCTCATACGGGACTTGCGTGTGCATGGGAGCTGTAAGAACAGAAAGTACCACGGGAGCGACGTCAGCACAGTGCGGGCCAGGGATGAGGGGCGGGCG
>BOPP01000076.1:1875808-1916292 GCA_017312745.1 Gryllus bimaculatus | reverse complement strand
CGCGTCGAATGCGAAATGGCTGCCGCGCCCCCCGGCGGCCATCTGCACGCGTTCCCACCCCGCTTCGCCATGCCCCGCTCCACCCGTCCATGTCCCGGCTTGCCCGGTGCTTGCCATTTGATATGCAAACGTCCCCTTCCACGCCACCCCGCCACGCCCCGCTCCACTGCCCTCTCGCGTACCGCCTACGGCGCGCCGCACAGTGGTTCAGGTTGAAAGAGAAGCGTCGGTAGTCCTTGCGGTTTGCGAAATATTTTATTCGAGACCGTCTAGAAAGTGACGCAAACTTACACAGTATTGAGATATAGAAGTTCAACTTTTTCTACTCAAGCCTGAAAATGTACCGTAAGTACTTTCCTACTAGAACTGAAAGTGCTCTTGCAAACAGCGTACTATTCGCAACCCTACATTCATGGCCAGCATTTAACCATTGAAAACATTTAAATAACTATTCATAGAATTTGTTGAAAGGATAATTTAAAAAAAAAACATTGACTTTAGATCTTGAATTATCTTCTTGTCTCTTATCTAATCTTATTGTCCTTTACTCAATATTACTTTTACTACCCTGAATATTAATAGTACAATTAACTGGAGAACTTTTTGAAAATATTGACGAAGTAGGCCTTCTTGTCGGAAGTTGTTTCAGTGATTGTCGACTTTGACGGTGTAAATTCCAACGACAGCGTTGTATTATCATGGCTTGCACCGAACATTGTATTGTTTGCGGTTCTTATCTTATATATCGATGAACCCATCAGAAATATTTTTCTGCAACGCTTACAATTTTTCTGGTGCCTTGACGTTTCCGACAGAATGTCAGAACCAATATCTACTAACACGTTAGTTGAAGTTTTTCGAAATGAATGTCTTATTATAGCTTTATCCGAAATATCTGGTGGAGTTTCTAATATATTGTCGAATTCGTTGTTTTCGTCCATTACAAATGCTGCGTAATATCCTTCGCACTTCACATGCAACTATCAGTCCATAACTAGAAAACAAAGTACCAACTCTCGAATGGAAAAATATGTAGTATGTTCTCGTGATCGTTAATTTTAAGTTTGTACATCGAACAGACTGATAGTCATAAAATTGATGTCTAAAATGAAATATTGAACATTACACGGCATAAGTCACTTTCCATGACTCGACGTGATTCCAATTCTCAGCCTATCGGCCTCGTTCGGGAACTCTCACATCTTGTCATGGAAACATCCACTTTCTTGCCTTGTAATGTAAATTACTATTGTGACCAACACGAGGAATGTGAAGGCAACGCCTTACAGTCAACAAGCCGCGAATATACATCGTACAGCGGGTCTCGATGCGTGACCTCAAGGCGCAAGGAGCAAGGATGGAATATGTTCGAGCCCGATGATGGTGGACTTTCGACAATTGCTTTATAGCTAGGACGAATTTAGCCATTGTCTTTAAGAGAATTGAAGTGCCTAGCTGCTCTGATCCTTGGTTCTCTGTGATTCCTACGATTAATACCAGGCAAATATCGGAGGAAGAAAATAAACAAACAAAAAACACAGACGCTTAACAACCGACTCATGGAACGCACGTTGGGGAGATATCTTAGGAGGAAATCCCGCAACCCAACTTCTATGTGCCAGATCCGGAGGAGGAACACCTTCACCTCCCGTGATAAAAAACTTCACTACACTTACAGGACTCATGACCACAGTAGTTGACGCGCCCGGGACTCACCCATTCGACAGCTCTCGATATGTCTGCCAGTACCCATCTGCCAAGCTAGAGACCGCAAGAGACGTCGATGTGGTTTTCAGCTTCATTGGAGAACCATACTCACATTGAAGAAATGAATTGATGTCATTAAGGGATACGTAGGTAAAACTGCATATTCATCAATTTGTTTTTCTTGGTACATGTGTTGGAGAAGTGTGATGGAATATTCCGACATTTTCCCCACCTTTCCCATACATAAAAAGGAAAAACTATTGAATGGTAATCAATAAGTTTTAGAATGTGAACGTGAAGTTGCCTTACTTACAGGCGGTTGCGGTTTAAATTGTAAAAGACGTACAGATGTCCATTCTGGATGTTGAGAAAATGTGAACATTTTGTAAAATACGCCCAAAATTACGAACTAAATAATTAAATTACAAACAATATTGCAATTTCAACACTATTTTTTCCAATATACACCCTTCACCACAATTTTACGTTTTTTAAAAAAATATATAAACATACCAAAACTAGTTTTTCTGTATTGTATTTGTACTCTACTCGTATTGCATCCCAAAATATTTTCGAGAAAATTCCCCATCTTCAATAGCGCAACAGCAGTACAGCTTCTGTGACGGTTATATATAAATACGTCAATTCTTTCATCTTCAATACAATTTATCACAAGATCTCGGATGAAACTACCGAGAGAATCACTCTTTAGAAACAAGTTGATAAGTGCTTTACGCCACCGTAGGTGGCTTAGTGCTCTGTATCTCTGCACTGTGGTGCATCGGGAGATTCTAGGGTTCGAGTCCAAACGGTAGGAGTATTCTCAACACTAGCAACATAGCAATGTCCAATTCATCTACTGGACAGAGGAGAACTCTAGCAACCGACTGCTCTTGTAGTGTTTTCCTTGGTTTCTCCGATTAACACCCGGCGGATGCCGGAGTAGTACGGTGACCAACGGGTCACGGAGCGCGGGCGATCTTTCTTTCCTCTTCCTTGCCCTACCCTCTCCCCTTACTTACATACACATTAAACACACTACAACACCACACATTCCGGGAGACCGGACAGGAGCTTAGAGCTTGTCCCGGCGGGGGTGGTGCCACGCAGGTGGGAGATACCTGGTTGAGGAAAATTCCCGCACGCCGACCTAGGGATCAGCGCCTGATCTCGCCATCCAGCTTGGACTCGCCACTCCCGCGATTAAAACATCCACTACATTTATGGGACAATTGACCTTAGAAGTTGACGCGACGGGAAACACTGATCGATAAGTCAATTGAATCGTTTATTTCAGAAACCCGTCAAACGTCAAATTCCTCATTTTGACAAAAATTGAGAATAAGTCTCCAATTTTTCAGATTTAAAATTATTTTTCTATTAAAGAAGTTGATAAGTGAATATTTTTCGTATAAATATGCACTAAACGATGTGTCTATCCTCTTGGAACAATAATCTGTCACCAAAACATGTTTCGTATTTTGGCGTTTAACGGTTTTTTGAAATAAACGAATCAATTGAGGTTTTTGCCCTTCTACGCTCTGCGTCGCCCACTGGGCGTGGCCGCGCCGCTGTCCCTCGCAAAGCACACGCTCGTTTATTGCGCGCTCCCGTGCCCATTCGTCGTCCTAGCGCTGGCTTCACGCTCTGCAATCACAGGTTGCAGACGGGTCCATTACGAACACCGCCCGAGGTCACAAAGAAATGAGCTCAGAACAGTGGCTTCACCCTCCTTCATTTAGGAAACAATGCAAATATGAGTGTGACCCATCAAATACGTGATATATTGAATACCCATGGACGTTTCGATTAAGTAGGGTATTATGTTTGTTTTCAAAGATAGGGTTTTGCAAGATACGTTTGGGAAGTGGAATATAATTTTTCTCACAAAATCAAGTTCAATCCATTACGTCTTATGTCCCATCAAATTAGTGCCATGTGTAATACTCAGCAACATTTCGATACAATAGGTAGGCATTTTTTCAATAGGTAGGGTTTTACCAGAGATAAGTACTTTTAGAAAGTGGAATTTTAGGGAAAAACAAGTTTTGTGAAGTGATGCATTCTAAATATATTTGTACATCCTCATGCGTACATAAACCATTTTCTAGGGACGACTATAACTTTTTTAGTGGAAAATATTTAATCGTAAAGGTTACTTGTGATACGAGTAAATAAACAGAAATTTTTAGTTAGTCGGTGTTTAATTAAGTTGACGAGTAAAAATGAGGTATTTGAAGAAAAAAGGGTGAAGTATAAACATTTTTGTGCAGTAATTACTAATTTATGTACCATATTAAAGGGCAAAGTTAATATTTTTTTCAATGATTCTGTCAATAAGATTCCACTACCTTCTGAAAGAATTTTAAATAATGAAGGTTTGAAACAGAAATATTTTGTTCCAATTTACATTATTGCTTCTACACAGATCGTCATCTAAGAAGAGCAGAGCCCAAGACTGTACATCTTTCAAAAGTATTGTAGCTTTGAGTGGGTGGCTCGAAGGAATGCAAAACAAGGAACGTAATGCGAGAGATCATGAGTGCACCTTGCAAGATACGAGGAATTCCTTTCGTGTTGCACTGAGAGTCTTCGCTCACGAACTTGTTCGGGATCATTAGGCAAAGAAGCACAATGTTTCGAAAATTACATACTGCTTCGCTACGTTCGTAACGAGTCTTCGTAACCTGTCACTCTGTCTGCAGCATATAGCATTTTCTAACAACTAAAACGTTCCGTGCAGAATTTACATGCAAGATATGTCTCTTGTCGAATTATACTTTTTATTCCATCAAATAATTCGGAAATTTTTGTAAAAAAAATCAAGATTTGGGAAGGGAAGTATCTTGAAAATGAGAAAGAATAAGCACTTCGAAGAATTGTATTAATATGTGGCTTGTTAAAGGGGGAATGAATGAACTTGCTCGTTAAGTGTACATAATTTTGTTCTTGAAGAAATACATCACAAGTGCTTTGTTTATGTACAGATAAAAAAAAGATTAAAATTATAAAGAGTGTATTATAATCTGAGTTGATCACAGTTATGCGTACTGCCTTTACAGAACAAGCACATACTTACTTCCACATTAATGATAACGTTTAAGACTCAGTAATTTCTGAACTCTTGAGTGCAAGGGCCCCTTGCTTTTAGTATTGAAAATTGAATATTTCGAATTAAAAAAAAATAACTTGCTTTTTTTTAAGTTTCGGCGTACATTAAAAAAAGCTCTTACCTTTAGAAAGAAATACAATACTTATTTCCACAACACACTGCACCATAGTAAATAATCATACGGGTCATCATTTTTACTCATTTAAAATACATTGTTATTGTTTTTTTATTCTCATGTGTGATTTAAAAGTTCATCTATTCATCTTACAATTTAGGAGTACGAAAACTACAATGTTATTAATAGCCTTAAATGTGTTTATGATGAAATTAAATTGGTTAAGTGTATGAAAACGAGAAAAAGGATATTTTTCGAGTTGTATAGGATTCTTCAAAAACATTTACATTTAGGTAGTGTTTTATTAGGAGAGAGAGAGAGAACTTAAAATATAACTAGTTGTAATAAAA
This sequence comes from Gryllus bimaculatus, assembly GCA_017312745.1. Lineage (NCBI taxonomy): Eukaryota > Metazoa > Arthropoda > Insecta > Orthoptera > Gryllidae > Gryllus > Gryllus bimaculatus. The sequence continues at coordinate 1,911,008 of BOPP01000076.1, read as the reverse complement.
CATTCCAAAAATACGCTTCCATTTTTATTTCCCAAGAGTCAGATCCGCTACAGGACCTGCATCAACGCAAGCAACCATCACAGAGCAGAGAGACGCTCGCGCCACATGCTTCGGGAGGCAAAAGATAGCCGGCTCTCTCATGTAGTCGCCACACCTGGGCCGCACTACTGCGGGCGGGGCGGGAAGGGGGCGTGGCGGAGGGAGTTGGTGGGGGGGGGGGCAAACCAACCAACTAAGCGTCTCTGGAGAGCACGCGCACCGTCCCCACCGCCTCCACGCCATGCAATTGATACGTCTGCCATCTCCGCTGCCACCGCCGCCGACGGGCGGGACGCCTCCGCTGCAGATGCAGCCACCAACGCCGCGCATGCCGACGCCACCGCCGGCGCAATTACCGATGCAACTGCACCTCCGTCGGCTCCGACACTGCCTCTTGCCTGCGGCCTGCACTTCTGTAGTGCGATTTATTTAGTCGTGCAGTTGACGTAAATCAGCTGTTGCGATTTCATCCAATCGGGAGCTTATATGTCGATAGATTGACGTTACTATGGGGACGATCAAGCTCCCGTTAGGATGAAACCGTGAACCGCGGATTTACGTTAAGTGCACGGTTAAATAAATCCTAGTATACTATCTCTATGACGCTGCAGACTCCTTAGTCTCCACCATCTCCGTCAAATTTCCTTTCATTGTATAGTCACAGTCGCCACGATCTTCCCTGACTACTTCTTGTGCCACTACTACCCATCCACTTTCCACTATCGTTAACCACTGCACCTTCACCACCACTGCCGTCTTCGTAAATTCCGCTTGAAACATCACAGCTTTCGTCACCTTGCCAGTCATTGCAGTGTTGCTTCATTGCAAACACTACCACATCCCTAGCGTTAACGTCATTTCAGCTACCGCGCCAAAACCAACCACCCCCGCCACACATCACCGCTCTCTCCACCGCCGCCATCACCTGCCTCTGCACCGCCTCCGCCGTCTCCTCATAATTTATGCTTCAGCATCAATTCTGCTAAGGGGTCGTCCATAAATTACGTAGCGCTAAAGGGGGAGGGGGTTTGAGGCAGCGTTACGCTGCATTACATAGGGGTAGGGGGCGCATAGTTTAGTGTTACGTAATTCTAATATTAATTCTTTTAATCTTTTAACATTTGCTGAAATAATTCCTTTTATTCAGTCTTATACTAAAACATTATCATATTAGCAAATTAAATTAAAAATTTATTAAATTAAAAAAGTTGTATTCTATAAATTGTTACAATAAATAAACATATTTTTTATCAATGATGTAGTGATTAAATCTTTGGGGGCAGGTGTCGTAATTATCAGAAGGGGGTCAAGTGCGTTACAGGGGAGAGCGGATATTAAAATATTCCAAATTTGCGTAACGTAACTTATAGTTCGCCCCTAAGGCTACTGCCATTAACACACACACACACACACACACACACACACACACACACACACACACACACACAAACACCACTACCACAATTTACACTGTCTACAACTCACCGCCGCCTCCGTTGCCGCCCGCAACTCGCTGCCTCGTCTGCCGCCGTAGAGTTGCACTACTTTAGACTGCATCAGTGTATCATCTCTTTGACTACTGACCTTTCAGTTACCGTAACAGATAGTCTCTTGCCACCCACGTCTACACCGCCACCGCCGTCGTCCTCTGTAACACTTCCGCTATTCCGTCATTTCAGGAGTATAATGCTGAATCACTGTCACACTCATCAGATACCTCCCCTGCACCTTCTCCGTCTCAGACTTCACCACCTTCACCACCTCATCTCTCATAAAAGCGGTCTCCATCCTCATAACAACGGTCTACTATAGACTCAGCGCCATCCCATGCGTTGCAGTCACTTCAGCTACTCACAAATACTAACAAACCACGTCTCCCCTCACCTTCCTCTTTTACACTACCGACGTCTAACACCGTGCACCACTTACATCATTTCTGCCACCGCTACTGCTACGCTCACGCACTGCTCCGTTCATTCGTCTACCACTTACATCATTTCTGCTACCGCTACTGCAACGATCACGCACTCCTCCGTTCATTCGTTCACCACTTACATCATTTCTTCTACCGCTACTGCAACGATCACGCACTACTCCGTTCATTCGTCCACCACTTACATCATTTCTGCTACCGCTACTGCAACGATCACGCACTACTCCGTTCATTTGTCCACCATCCCCGCCTGCGCTGCCATTGCCTCCGACTTCACCACAGTCACCTCACTTCTGCAGACAACGGAAACTGCTGCACCCCTTACGATGACGTTATTACATCTACAAACCTCCGACACCGTCGTCCTCACCTCATCTTCATCATTGTCGTCCTCTTCCTCCTCCACCGCCGCTGCAACACGTCTCCTATTCCATCATTTCTACTCCCACCACCGCCAACTATCACACACGCCATTCATCAACGAGCTCACACAGGCAAAGGTGGCTCAAGAAATCAAATGATGTAAGTGCAATGCCTCTGTGGAAGTCCTTGGGTTCGATTCCCGACGGTGGCAGGATTTTTGGTGTTTTCACAGCTAGGTCGAATTTAGTTGCTTTCTGGAGGAGAATTTTAGCGGCCAGCTGTTCTGATCGGTAGTTTTGCGTGGTTTCTCTGATCCACACCAGGCGAATGCCGCAGCAGTACCCTAACAAATGGGCCACGGACGGTGCGCGATCTTTTCTTTTTCTTCCTTGTCCTCATTTCACACCTTACACACACCTTCTCTCTCTCTTCTCTCTCTTCTCTCTCTCTCTTCTCTCTCTCTCTCTCTCTCTCTCTCTCTCTCTCTCTCTCTCTCATAAACACACTCACACACACACACACACACACACTTATACGCAGTACACTACCACACAAGTCGGGAAACCAATTAGAATCTTGGAGCTTGTCTCAGTTATTGAAAGATACCTGTTTGGATTAAATTTCGCAAGCCGACCTAGGTCGGCGCTGGATCTTACGCGATAAAACATGAATTCGACGTACGGGGATAATGACCTTACCAGCTGATGCGCCCGGAATCACTAATCAATGAACAACCAATCACACCTCCACCTCCTTCTCCGCCTACACTCCCAGCTTGCAGCTCATTAACCATCGCAGTGGCGCATTCTAGTCTTCTAACCCATCCCTTCCGCTGCGATCACTTCATCTGCAATGCCAACCAGCCATACTGACGCCCTCCTCTCCTCTTCCACCTCCGCCTGCTACTGCACCGCCTCCACCGTCTACAATCGCAACGCTTCAACCCATCCCTTCCGCTGCGATCACTTCATCTACCGTGCCAACCACCCACACCGCCGCCCTTTCCTCCAGTTCTTCCTCCGCCGCCGCCGCCGTGGCCTGCCACCGCACCGCCTCCGCCGCCACCGGGCCGCGCGCGCGCCGCCACCAGGCCCGTCGCCCTGGCCCAGCCCGGCCCCGCGCGCTCGCTCGCGCCAGTCTCGCGCCGACCGCCGGGCGCAGCGCTAGTGAGCTGGCCGGGGCCGCCGTCGCTCCGCCTGCGCGCCGCACCACGTCGCGTCGCGTCCACCGCGTGTTCCCCCTCGCGTGCGCCCCAGCGCCGCGCCGCGCCGCGCCGCGCCGCGCCGCGGATTCCGAGAGCACGCCGCGCCGGGCTGGTGTGTTGCGCCAGCCGAGGAAATACCTGCCGGCGACGTGTGCGACATGTTATCGGGACCGGAGGGGCTCCCAGGCGACGAGCCAGCGGACTGACGCGGCGACGTGGAAGACGCTCGCGTAAAAACGTGCAAGGAACGTGTGCAGAAAATTGAAATCACGAGTGATCTTCAGCAGTTTGAATTACGAAAGGAAATTCAAGAATTTTTAGAGATGACATCAATAAAATGTCATCCGTTCTAACGTGTGATTGTGTACATACAGCACGAGGGAAGAGAAATTTAAAGATTTGATGAGTTGTTGAAACGCTGTAAATAATGAAAACTATTCGTATGTGTGTGCATATATATCGTTACTATCAAGAAATATTATCGCCGAAATATTTGTTAAAAATGCACTAGATTTTCATCAAGTGAGAGTGACAACAAAACGCAACGTCCTAACGAAATGTCGCTAGTGATAAGTTACATGAATGAGTTTGCTTACTGCGTGTGAAAATAGAATCGGTGCGCGATTTCTGCAGAAACGCGTCCAAACATTCATCTCTTCCCAGGGAGATAAGATACCAGATCCTCTGCCGCTCGGGAGTTCCACACGATTCGCGCGTTGCCCCGTCGCCCTATAGCCCATCGCCCATCACGAATCGCCCAACGCAAGCCATCACCCGGCCCATCGCATCGAGTTCCGCTCGCAGGGGCGGCGAGGGCTCCGCGAGGGACAGGCAGCCGAGCACAAATTGAAGGGGGCACCGCGCGCGGGGGTGGAAGAGTCTGCGCGGGGCGGTGCCAGAATACAAATCGCCCCCGCCCCTCCCCTCCTCCCACGTCCCCGCCCCGCCGGCACACGGCCGCGAAGCGCGCGCGGGGCGTGATAACAGCCGACTATCGCGCCGCGCTATGTACGCAGGTCATGCCCGCGGGTACCGGGTGCCCGTACAGTCGCGTAGCCCCGCCGCGGCGGCGGCGGCAGGTTAACCGCCTGTACGCTATTTAAATGTTCAGCGTTGCTCCTGTGCGTTCAAATGTTTACGTTGTTCCTGAACGTCAGTTAAACTACCAACGTTGCTCCTGTTCACCACGTACAGCGTTGCTCTAATGTTCAATATTGCTCCTGTACGTCATATAAACGTTCAAACATGCTTGTATGATATTTAAACGTTGCTCCTGTACGTCAGTTATATTTTTGATGTTTCTTCTGCACTGCAGTTAAACTTCTGTACGTTGTGTGAAAGCTCAACGTTCCCCCTGTACGCCGTCCAACGTTGTTCGCGTGTTGTTGTTTCGCTTTCGTGTGTGTTGGGGGATTTGTGTGAAGAGCTAAAGGCGGCTTAAGTTGCGCGTGCCGATAATATAGTGCGAGTCGTGCGAACCGTGGATTCGGCCCGCCGCACCGGGGGGGATTTAATTACAGTAGTGGCCGCTCTCGCGGGTAGCGTAATTGGGAGCCACCGCGAGAGAGAGAAGTGAAGTGCGAGACGCGGACCTTGGTATCGAGGTTACGGCGCGGGATCTCCTTACGCCGTTTAGCGCCAACGGCGGTGACGCTCGCGCCTTTATACGAAGTGCATGACTGGCGATCGCAGCTTCCAAGTGTTTTCGCAAGACGACTTCGCGAGGGAGTTGGAACGATGAGATCGGAAATCAAGAAAAATCCTCACGACTAGGAAGAGGGAGACTTAGCGAGGGAGAGAAGCAGTGAGGAAGAAAGAAGAAGGAAAATACTTGCTGACGACGGTCCCGAGGGACCAAAAGGACGAGCCATGGGGAAATCAGCGAGCAAGCTGAAGAAGAAACGAAGTCAAAGTAAGTTGCGCACGATTTCTCTTATTCTGGAAATCTATATCTGTGTTTTAGTGTGTTACTAGAATTTGATTGCTAGGATTTGTAGCACTTCCATGTAATACTACATTAACTATTTTTTTCCGTTTTTGCTAAGATTGTTATATCATGTATAATATTGAAGATATGGATCGCAGTCTTGAAAACCAAATGGTTGCTAAAATGGCAAACTGCCATTTTCTTTATGTGAAATAGTATTTATTCAGAAATATACTTTACACACTGTAAAATATTTGTGTATATATCTACACCCCTCAAACAGATCTAACATAATACATAGTACAGTTTTTTTCTTGAGATACGACAAATTGAAAATGCCCCAAATGAATCTATGCAAACTGACATCGTTCTGCCTCGAAGATTGTAATGAAAAATTAGAATTGTGTGTCTGGGATGATATAATAGTGCCTCCAAAAACAAGACCCCCTCCTCCTGATGTAAAACACGTAGAGAAAAGAATTTCCCTATAAAAATATCACTTTGCACCGTTTCTATTAGAAATTCATAGGCATGGCTGCCCGTGAAAGGTTCGGCTCTTCGTGAAGGGACTTCTGCAATCGTTAATGTCAGGCCGTGAATCACTCTTAAAGGTCGCCGATGAGCCTCTGATACGCCCCTCGATCTAGTGGAAGTGCCTGTCTGAGACGTTCAGTGTCGTCACTGGCCCAATTTTGGCCCTAAGCGCGCTCCACGGTCTTTCGTTTTTTAATGACATCTTGTTTAGCAATACAGTCTCTCAAGAGATTTGACAGCACATGTGTAATCAGAGACGTAGTTGGATAGAGCATGCATTGAATGTGACTTACTATTTCAAAGTGATTGTTAATCAAATCGAATTTGTTTTAAATTGGAAAAAGGAAAGGAAATGATTATGTAGCGGAGCGAAAGATGTTCTGATTTAAGGGGATTTGAATTTATCATTAGGAACTCTTGCTTTTATATGTGAATGGACTGCATTTTTTTCAATGCTAAATAAAATGTTACTTGGTGAAGTGTGTAGGTTGTTGTAAAAACTATTTGCTAATTTGGATGTAGATTGTTCTAGTTTTGTAATTTGTTCATTGGTAATAAACCATTTCCTCCACATTCGCTGCGGCGCCTCTCCTCGCCGGGTCATCGCCCTTTCCCAACGTGAGCTGCCGGTGGCACACTATCTGTCGCATTCGTTCTATCGGTGAAAGATATTCGAAGCCTCACGATTTCCGTGAATTATGGAGAAGAGATTTGAAAACTTCCAATTTGGTTTTTAAATTTGTTTGTTTGTTTTGTCACTTGCACCTACATGTTGATTGGGAATATTGTTATTCTCCCTTATCACGTCAAGTGTTTGTAAGAATCTTTTCTTCTTTTTCTTAAATTAATTTCCAAATTTAATTTATTTCTTTGTTTAAAAGTATTAATAATAATAATAAAAGTGTTCTAGAAAATTCCGAGATCCGTCTATTTCTAGCCCTAAATCTATTCCTTAAACATTCGTGTTGTGAGGTTCTAGAGGATAAAAACTCAAAACGACTGCCATTCTTAGTGAGTTTATTCTCTGAAACTTTCACACATACTTAGTCAAAACCAATGTAATAATATAGAATTATTTAAATGTAATGTAAACGTTTTTTCAAACATAATATTTGAGAGAAAAGGAATACTAAGAACGTAATTATTTTTGCATTTGAATGGGTGAAAAACAAAACTATGTAAGTGGCATTATATAATTTCAGAGATATGTTTATTTAAGTGAATATTCCTGTAAAGTCGTGGTGCATTGTTTCATCCTTAAAACAACGACGTTTCAATTCTTTATTAAAACCACGAAAATACATTTCCACTACAATACAATGACCGACGCTGATAAAAATTAGATGAATATTGTAACCATGTTTTTTATCTTACCGTATTTCTTGTTTTGTCATTTCATGAATTTAAAAATCAATTCGTGGAGCTTTACTCGGTTCGATTATCACTTAACATTCCACTGATTGCTGTTATTGGCCTAATTAGGGCAAACAAAAAGGACCGTTGTACGGCGTAGTTCGAAGTTCAGAGATGTTTGACACCGCTGCTCCCTCGAGACCATCGCGTAACTCGCTGTCATTTGTTCGCTCCTCTTCCTTACGTCGTCGAGGGACCGAAGAATTCGACGATCCTAAACAGTTGGTACATCAAGTTCTAATGAGGATAAACGGCCTATTTTTTCAAACGAGTTCAAATATGTGGTTTCTTCAGCTTCGTCTCGACAGGGTGAATCGATGTGAAACCCATTTGTGTTTGGATTCCTTGGATCATAAACTTTCAATGTAACCGACGTGTTACCGGAGAGATCCACTAGTAGTTACTTTGATCTTTACTAAATAATGGTTAAGGAATCGATTCTCTAGTTGCTCTTGGTTTCGAAACCAGAGATTAAAAAACAACGGAAATGCACATTTTTCGAGATTTGTCGTCGCTTTCTAACAAATGCCTCTTACGATTTTTCTGATCTCGTGGAAAGATTTTTCAGCCTTACAGGAGGTATTTATTTAAAGTGCTACAAGAAGTAGTGTTAGTGCGAGTTAAAAGAAAGTAATTATTGAAATCTAGATAGTACAATGTATTTGTTGAATCACAGTATTATGACTTTGGACATATTGAGATATTTGCAGCAGAATATATTGTTCTCTGTACATTAAATAATAACATTAAATAATACATTACTCTGTACATTAAATAATATATTAAATATCAGAGGCCTGCGATAAAAAACTGCTACTTCTGGAAACAAATCTCTGCACAATATACTTATAGAGTGAACCAACGTTTTTAATTTTTTTTTATTTTTCAATGAATACACCGCATTGCTTGAAATAGCACAACTCATTATTTTTTCTTTGTTAATTTAATTAGTACAGTGAAACTAGTGGATTCTGGACGAAGAAAAGTTTTTAAAAAATTGACATCAGCATTTTCATTGTCCGCCATGTGTGAGAGTGTAGTGCATGTGAATTGTTTTGTGTAAAGTAATTGAAGCTACCCACTTAATTATTCTACTCACCATTTACATATTTACATAAATTTGCAGCGTAAAATAGACAAAAACTTCGCAGTTTTCATTGATCTTATTTTTCAACACTGATCGTTTGATCTTACACAAGCAACCTGCGCACGGATCGCAACCTTCAGTTCGGAAAACTGTTTATCATGACGAAAGGTTCGCGGGGCACATTATTAAATGACGCAACCGCCCGGTCGGTGGCTTGGCGACCGAGCGACCACTAAAAGCCTGCAAGCTGCCAATTCCGCGAACGCCTCACCGAAATAGAGCGAAGCAAGCGGTCGTTCGAAAGGCGCCACTCGAGTCGATGGCAGATAACGTTACTCTTCCGAAACTCGCTTGAGTTGCCCATGGCGAGCGTTTCCGCGCGCTAGCACTTCCACAGACGTTGAATTTCTTTATTATGATGTCACTCCCTAAGCCTTATGGTCGTACCTGCAATGAGTGAATGATTTGAGTGCGTGAGGGAGAGAGTGAATGAATGAATGAGTGAGTGATGAATGAGAGAGAGTGAATGAATGAGGGATGAACGAGGGAGTGAATGAATTAGTGAATGAGTTAATGAGTGAGTGAATGAGTGAGTGAATGAGTGAGTGAATGAGTGAGTGAATGAGTGAGTGAATGAGTGAGTGATGAGTGAGTGATGAGTGAGTGATGAGAGAGTGATGAGTGAGTGATGAGAGAGTGATGAGTGAGTGATGAGAGAGTGATGAGAGAGTGATGAGAGAGTGATGAGAGAGTGATGAGAGAGTGATGAGAGAGTGAATGAATGGATGGATGAATGATTGATGATCGAGAGAGAGTGAATGATGAGTGAGTGAGCTCATTCTCTCAACTTGTTCGCGCGAACGGAAGCGATCGCTCTTTGAACAGAAGTGATGCCGTTGCGGGACGAAGGACCGCCCACGGAATGGAAAGGTTTGGGTGGAAGGGAAAGGTGTGAGCGGAGGAAGAGGCCTTGCCGATGTCTCACGGAATTTCCGATCTGAATCAGCTTGTCGGGCACGGTTGGTTTACACGAATTTTCGTAATGTCCGTGCCGGATCGGATATGTCAATCACGCGTCTAAAATGTCTTGTTATGAGTGAATGAAACAAATTCATTGAAATGTGTGTTTCCTAAAACCCTATTTTTAAGATTGTTCCCTAATTTACTCTTTAGTGTATTACTTATTAATACTATAGTTTTTAATTATCTTTTTTTCTAATTACTACAGAGAACATTTAAAATCTCCATTCATTCAAAAGTGAAATGTTATTTGGCCATGCTTCTCGGTGGCACATGATTGAGATACGTAATATTACACCTTTTCCCTTGCATCAGTGGTCGTTCGGTAGAAGCCTTTAAGTATTCATACGTTAAAAATGTCTTCACTTCATAGTTTTTCACTTGTCATGTGTGTTAAAATTTTCTACACTATGACATATTTCCACCATTTTAATTTAGGATCTATTTTATCTTCAAATCTCCGTGTAAAAACATCCAAACAACACGACTGCTGTTACCTATGACCACTGACGTCATGGAGTATTCCTAATGAGTCCAACCTCAACCAAAGTTGCTGAGGCTTCCTCGACCGCTCTAATGAAATATGGTTTGGAAGTTAAATTTAAAGTGTGTTATACGAGTATGCAAAGCGTAATGCAATAACTTTTTTCCTGGAGTATACGATCACTTCTAAAAATCAACTAAATGAAAATTATTATGGCTTCTAGTTGTTTGAAAAAATTGAAGTTGGTTCAGACCTGCAACTGTTAAAAAATACTCAATGTATATATATGTTTTACTCGGCTAAGAATTTTCTATCAACTTTGTCATTCTCCTTACCATAAAATCATTCGTTGTAACTGATACACACGACAACTTTTATTCAGGAAATAGAATAAATTGTGAAAGTTTAACAAAAAGTAACGAGCCCAGATGTCATAATTAGTAGAATGAGCATATTACATCATTTATAATTCATGATTCATTACAAGAAACCACTCCCTGATAGTTTTCATGTGTAAACGATTTTCTTTGCACAACATTCCCCAACATTTCAATTTCTTTTGTCATGTTTTAAAAACAAAAATATTAACACTTTTGTTTAACAGTATAAGCAAATCCTTTCTTGTCAGCATTTCTGTTTAATGGACTTTTTTTCTTTAAGCGACAAGTTTAGCTTTCATTTGTTTTCTTCTCCGAAGTTATTGATCTCTCAACTCAAATTTCAACGAGTCACTGTTGGGCAGAAGGATCAAATTCGCAAGATCAGATACCTGCACTTGTCTCAGCGCTAGCTCTCTCAACACTTTCATAAATTGATTCAGAGTGAATACGAGAACCGGTTTGCAACAAGATTTATTTACTAAACAAGCAATTGGATTTTCAGTTGGAGACAATAGCTCTTGTCTTGGCCGAAAAAGTGGGAAGGACATTTCAAAGCGCAACACAACCAAGAATGAATGGACAGGAGGAAAGTATATTTTATATGTGATGGTGTGTTTCCCACAGTTGGTACGCCCCGAGCAGGGTCAGTACAATAATCAATGCACAGAGACTGAGCTGTGCCACATAATGTAAGGATAAGAAACTCACATTAATGTGTTAAGAGATCACAATTACATGGGTTCTAGTGTTGGATTTTCCACATTTGTTTTGCTTTAATCTTTATCGAACAAGTACAATGCAACATCTCTGAAGAAGAACCTGTAAAAATGTCGTACCTATTCATGCACAGTTTTTTTTCTACCCCCTTTGTATACGTCTGTCATTTGATGGCTGAAACCAGTTGCATGATGATACTCATTACGATACAGAGATATTATTATGATACAGGTTCTTCACCAATGACAGAAGAGTTTACAAACCAAGCATATACATTTCATAAATCATTGAGAATCGTTCTAGTAAATGTTTCGTTCGATTGTGTACATTAAAATTGCATTTAACATTATATTATGCCTGACAGTTTAAATTTCTTTTATTATTAGTACTTTATTTCTTGGAATATTATTTAAAATAAACAAATTTCACTTTGATCCTATTTGAGTAGCGCAGTATACCCTCGGATGCGGATTGGTAACCAAAGCCACCTGTAGTAATGTAGAGTAGGGTTGGGTTTGGGTGCTGTCCGCTAGATGGCCTTGGCGAAATCCTGCAGGTCAACTGTTGCGATTGAATGTGATGCAAACGATTCAATGTAAAAGTATCGTATGAAACTCGATGAGTGTTAATACACGTGTGTGAAGTTAACGATACTCGCTCTTATTTAGCTCGTATCGTAATATCACACTCGTGTATTAATACCCATCATTACATTATAGTTTCATAATGTTCTATTGTGGCATCGACATCGTTTAAATGTCGTTGAATTCACTGTTATTAATTTAGATTAAAGACGAAGAATGAAAAGGAGGAAAAGAAATACTTGAAACTCAATTTCTTACTTTAACCTTCTTTATAACTTCGCACTGCATGACATGAAACGAAAAGCGTCGCAGATTCCAGGAACTGCTTGAGCGAGTTCGCGCCCATTACCCAACTAATGAAACTGCCTAGCGCGGCGTCTTTTTCTAAAAGTCACTTAACATTTCCTCGCGGCCACCACAAAGGGCACGTGTGACCCTGAGGCGAAGAATCCGCGACGGAACGCACAACGTCCACGTCCTGGCCGCATTGTGTTGCGAAATCAGTGCGAATCGCACGCACTCGGCTGTGCAAGGCCTTCACATGCACGCCAATGGATGCACGCAAGGCCTTCACATGCACGCGCGTGATGAAGGAATTTGACGGGGGATATGTACATTACCTCTGCGCTTTATCTATCAGTGTGTGAGAAGAATCATCATTTATGTGTGAGTTCAGCTCATTTCCGTTGCCTCTGATGTGTCTCTGGGCAGGAGGTTCTAGATTTCGAATTCCAATGGTGGCGTATTTTCGAAACTATACAACTAGGTCGAATTCAGCGCCATTCTGGAGGAGAATTCCAGCGGCCGGCTGTTGTGATCGCTATTTTCTCTTGGTTTCTTTGATCAATACCAAGCGAATGCGGAAGAGGTACCCTATCAAACAGGGTATGAACCGTGCACAATCTTTCTTTCCTCTTCCTTGTTCTATCCTCACCTCTTACTCATACGTACTTACTTACATGCACTACACTTAAAACACATGACGGGAGACCAGTCATGATCTTACAGTGTGTCCCGGCTGGGGCGGTGCCCAGCAGGGGGAAAATATGTGGATGTGGAGCCTGCAGGTCTCTCTCTCCTCCGCAACCTGACGTGTGGTTCGGTGTCGTATCTCACAATCCATCGGGGCAAGAACACCGCCACCTTCCGCGATAAAACATTTACTACTCGAACGAGGCTAATGACTATAGTTGACGTGCCCGGAAACATGTCAGTCAGTGAATTCAGTTCGTTCTATTCAAAATCGTGGCAGTATCGTGAATGAATGACAATTTTATTGTCTTGTCTTCTCAAACGAGGCCACGCTCGTCGAAGGAATAATGAGCAAAAAGAACTGCCATGGTTTACTTTCATGACATATTTGATTAATCTAGCAATATGCATCATTTTAATTGAAAAATAATAATTCATATAAATTATGTTTCTTTCAATAGGAATTTAAGTATAATACGTGAATTCATGTAAAATAACTATGTTGTTTTCAAGGGAAGTTTTTACAGATCGTGGAATGATAAAACAATAGAGTGCCCTGCAACAACAGAAGTTTGTCAATGTGAAATTAATGAATGTCATTTCGACATGTTGCTTACTCACCAGGCCCTCCAACCTAATTTGGCATGACAGTGTGTCAAAATATTTGATTACATGACTGGACCCAATTTAGCTCTGTCTGAGATCCGCCGCTGACGAACCTATGACCCACCGGTTTACGAAGCTTTATTTGTCGATTCGCAACTACATACGCCAACGCACTTGATATACAAACTCATGAGGTTTGTGATCTGAGAAGGAACTACAATACAAGGAATACGTCAGTGATTCCAAGCGATGGCACAGAGGCGTGTTGATCGAAAGTCCAAGCGAAGGTGTAAGGGACGTTCCGATTCCATGTATTCGATTCCGGAATCGACTGTTTTCTGTCGATATCTTTTGCATTAGTATTTGATTTCTTTCTTTACTATTGGTGTTGGATTTTATATCAGTTTGGAATTGAATCGAAAACTTTTTACCAATTTTTTTTTCATTTTTAGGTTTTTCCCTTTCCCTCTAATGATTTTACACATGTTTAATATATGTTTTCGTCACTATAGGCGAGAACCTATTTTTACTCTCACGTTAATGCTCCATTAAAGAAAATAAAAGAGTGGAGAAGACATGAAACTTCAAAGGCTATTACATTCTGTACGTCATAGAGGGAAGTCGATCATACGATTTTTCTAAATATCTTTTTTGCGATTCCATTCCGGTATCGATAATTTTGTTGTTTTCACACGCTGTTACAATGAAAATTCTATCATTAATTTTGAGTCTATTGGACTTTCATTGGTGATACTTCTGGATATCGACACGTTTCTTACGATTCGATTCCGATATGCAATCTTGCGCCTTCGTTATCTATTATATTGGAAGAATCGTCACCCCCTCCGAAGAAGTAGCATAGTATGAGTGTGGGCGGTGCGGCAGGTAGCGCCAGGCTGCCTTCTGTCGGTGCCGCGTGCACCGGCGCTTCCCGATGCGTCACGCGTCACGCGTCAGGCGCAGGCGCGCGCAGGCATTCCCGCTTCCGGGCGTGGCGCTGGGGCTCTGTGCCGCCGCCAGCCAACTGACCCCCTACGCCGGTGATGCGCTGCGCTTCTCTCGCACTTGCGGTTGGATCTTACAGTCAGTGATCGGGTAACCTGCGTCTGGCACTCACGGCTAGAACATTCATGGTCCACCATTATTATTATTATTATTATTATTATTATTATTATTATTATTATTATTATTGATTGTTTTAGTGATTCCGGGCACGTCAACTTCCTAGGTAGTTAGTCCCTAAAGTGTAGCGCATGTTTTTGCTCGAGTAGCTGTGATCTTTCCCTCACTGTATGGCGAGTTCAGGCGCCAACCTACCGTCGGCTACCGGGGATTTTCCTAACCAGGTATCTCCCACCAGCAGGGCACCGCCCCAGCCGGGACAAGCTCTAAGCTCCCGACCGGTCTCGCGGCATCTGTGCTTGTGTAGTGCGTGTTAGTGTAAGCATGTATGTAAGGGGAGAAAGTAGAGTAGTGTGGAAAATCCTGCTATCGTCGGGACTTAAACCTAGGACCTTCAGGTCAGAGGGGCTGCAGTGACATCAGTTGTGTCTTAGCCATCTCTCCCGGTTTATGATGATGATGATGATGATGATGATGATGATGATGTATAATTTCCAATGCACGCAGAATTTGATAGAAAGACATGCAGCCTCCGGCCACGTGATAGGTGTCTATTGTTTCGTTGGAACCCTGCAATACTGAAAAGTTGAAAAACAATGAAACGGATATGATTTTCACTGAAAATGCAAATATTTCATTGTTTTATTCCGCTTTTTTTCGTACTGCGAGTATCGACTGAATTCTCATACTGTATGTGTGAGATTTCGCCACAAGGCTACGAAATGACGTTGTGTGATAGCAAGACTCAAGTGAAGAACCCTCCCTCTATTTATTATATGCTGTCCACGTGCTACGTTAAACAGCAACTTTTTTGATGTTCTTGGTACTGTTAAGAATTGTTGAGTTGTAGTACATTGTGACAGTACCTGAGAAGTTTGAAAAATTTCGCGTCTCCGAGCAGCATAATAGCATAAGAGCACTCACAGACCACATGATGCGAATGGGCAGACAGAAGGAGAAAGAGAGAGAACGAGGATTTTAAAAGCTGTTGAAGAGGCATTTACACTGAATACTAATAGTCAGATGAAAGTAGACATTTTGGAATGTAGTAAATGTGTAACATGTGTTTGTGTTGTAAGTATAGTAGCATTTTAATAGTATTCTTGCTCATGTATTATTAAACCCACCGGCTGTTAAACCCTAAATAGATCAAATCTATCTATCTATCTATCTATCTATCTATCTATCTATCTATCTATCTATCTATCTATCTCTCTCTCTCTCTCTCTCTCTCTATATATATATATATATATATATATATATATATATATATATATATATATATATATATATATCATAGGGCAATAGGAGCCCGATCCAGTATTTGGTTTAAGTTTAATTCAAATGCTACGGAATGCTAATGCTAATGTTACTTCATTTTAAGAGTATTTGGTGAAATTGTACTGGTTCATTACACAGCTGCTAAATTCTTTGTAAAATCATTGGTTATGTATCTACTGACTTCTGTGTGACTTGTGTAAATTCTCCATGAATATGTATCTCTTATCCTTCATGATTCGCTGAAAGCCAATATCGTCAGTATTGCGTTCAGATTGTTATTCCCCGTGTCCCCATCGTATTCACAGTGAAATACTCCTATTTTATTCGTTTCGGGCATGTAGACAATACCTTCGTGTTGCCTGTCTAGAGCCTCTTGCATAAACCTTTGCCTCTCGCTTTCAGATCCGTTCCCTCTTCAACATTTCTACCACTTGTAATGAACCATCTGAGCTAGAATCGTTTATTGTTACAAGACCTCCCATTGCTTCTCTTCAAGAACAGGCTCCCTGGGGAACTTCACCATGAGAATACTGGAAAGAAGTTTCAGCGCAGAATAACATTTGTTTCCGGAACACTTTCGCCGGAAATCCAAGTCGTGCATTGACCGCGTAGTGCTTCAAGGGGCGTACTCGTCTTCACAGCTCCATCAGCCTTACACCAGTACCAGAGACGGCGCGTGGTATTTTGAGTTCCAAGAAAGCTTAAATATTTGGCCCCCCTCTTCCTTTAGGAATAGAGGAAATTTTAGGAATACTATTATTCGTAAATTATACAATTTATTGTAAAAATATATGTTTGGACAAATATATTATGAAAGAAGATACGATGAATCCTTTATTTTAGGTACATATTAGTGTTAAACTTTATCTTCACGCGCTTAGTTTCGCGAATTAATTTACGGACTCGCTTAGGTCCAGCACTAAAACTTATGCAGGTTTGATAAATATACTTTAAATCCAAGCTTCGTAAAACTGCGTTGAGCACTTGACGCGGGTGCTGGTGTGTGTGTGTGTGTTTGTTATCCTACAGATCATCCAGCAGGTTATCCTACATACTATACTAAAAAGAGAAAAAATGATATCTCAATCATTAGAGCACTAGAAAAGTGGCACATGTCAAAAATAGGAGATATTCAGATAAGTGAAGAAAAGTGTCTAGAGAATCGTATTTTTTGTCTGTAAATTGTTCCAGAAGATAACTCACTAGACAGTCAGAGTATAACTCCTGTTGGCGGAAAAACCTCCCCGCTATCCTGCAAATGACAATTGTTTGAATACATCACTTTTCTTGCGCACCAACGATATATGATTTTTTTTTTTCATTTTGCACATGAGAAAATGATTTGTTACGCGAGTCGTATAACTTCTAACAGACATATGTTAATTTCAACAACCAACACATTCCATGAGTGCGAACTCTTTAAGAAAATCCACGCCACCTACGTTATCTTAATTTCAACCAAATTGCTTCTTTTGTTGATGTCTTCCACGCGCAGTAATCTGGCCCAGTCACGTTTTCATTACGTGGTATGAATTTCCAGCGACGTCATAGAGCTCTGCTCATAAGAGCTTTATGAGTAAGTTATGAGCTTCTAACGGTGTAGTAAAAATTGCAGCCTACATCAAGGAAATTCCAGAAGTTGACTTGAAAATTCTATTCATGGGAGGACTATAAAATTCAACGAGATCTGAGATGAATATAAAATGCTTTTTCAACGCTTTCGTGATTTAAAATTCCATTGATGTAATCAAACATTTGTGAGTGGACATGGGAACGTTTTTTCTCGATGTGTGAGTTCTTTTCATTAATTTTAAAATTTAATATTTCTTGCTTTTGTCTCATAAATTGGAAGTAAAATGCTTCCAACGTACAAAGTGGTTAGCCGAAATGTCAGTTCCACGTCATATTGGTTGGAAAGGAATTGTCTAGTTGTCAGAAAATAGCATTTAAAAAAAATTATGATCAATTCTTGAAACTAGAACATGTACGACCATCTACTTAATTTTTAAAATTTTCCCCAAATTTATTGTGGAAATTTGTTTGTGGCAATTTCTGTCATAATTCAGCAAAACGCTTTTACGCAAATCGCAAGTTTTTCGCTTGTACGTAATTGTCAAACTTTGTGAATGTAAACTGGCAAAAGAGGTCGTTTTACATTCAGGTCTTTTAGGTAATTGTGAATAATGTACATACTGAAACGGTGAAGAAACCTCTTCAACCACTTCTCCATATATCCCACTTCAGTATTTTCTTAAATGTCTGGCCAATTTGCGAAATTTCTACGAGTAAGGGAGTAACTGTTTTCACTCCACACCACTTTCCATATTTGTTGGATGCACCATGCTGTGTGGCATATATAAACAGTTGCAAAGTAGAATGTGCGAGAAAGGCTGTGTTCGTATGTACTGGCAGCATTGCTTTCCTCTCTTTGCGAATATTTGGCACACCTGGTTTACGAAGTACGGGATGTATATCTCGGAAAGTAGGCTTGTTGCACGAGTAAACCTATTGACACGCGCAGTATTTTGTTTGAATCTGTATACAGTACCAAGGTATGTGACCTCTACCACGGAAATGCTGTTCCGGTGGGCGTAGACGCATGTCCGAGAATAGCAAGACCGTGGTGGGCGTGTGGAGGTGGGTAGGGGTTGGCCGTGACGGGAAGTGGAGTCGGTAGGTGAACTGTGATACTAAATTCATTACGATACTTGATATCGATAGCAACCGAACGAAGTATCGTTGCTCTTTTGATATTATCGTATTGATATTATAGTATCAGCGCCTTACATTTAAAATGGTACATAATACAGAATATAGGAAGTGATATGTGTATTATAAAACATTGAAAGCTTTTCAGAGTGTTTTAATTAATTTTATAATTTATTATATATCAAAGGTTTTTCGTTTATTTTAATTTTCTTTGCTATCCGAGACCTCTCTGGATGCTACCCTCTCTGGATGGCGAGATCCGGATTGTGATGGGATTGTGGCGGGCGCGGCACAGCGGGAAGAAAGCAAGTGCGGCGGAGGCGGGCGGGGCGGAACGGTAGCGGGTCGGAGGCGAGCGGGACGGGGCGGGGCGGAGGCAGCAAGCGGAGTCGGGTGGCGAAGGTGAGAGAGGTGCGGCGAGGTGGAGGAGGGCGGGGCGGGGAAGGGCGAAGGCGGACGGGGAGGGCGGGACGGGGGAGGCGGACGGACGGGACGGGACGGGAGGGACGGGCAACGGGACGGGATGGGACGGGACGGGACGGACGGGACGGGACGGGACGGGACGGGACGGGGTGGGAGCGCGTGGTAGTGCCTGGGTGCAGGGGTGGGTAAGGACGGATATGAGGAAAAGGAACGGGACGGACGGGACGGTGACGGACGGGACGGGACGGGACGGGACGGGCGGGACGGGAGGGACGGGACGGGACGGGACGGGGACGGACGGGACGGGACGGGGAGGGACGGACCGGGACGGGACGGGACGGGACGGGAACGGGAACGGGACGGGAACGGGACGGGACGGGACGGGACGGGACGGGACGGGACGGGACGGGACGGGACGGACGGGACGGGAACGGGACGGGACGGGACGGACGGGACGGGGACGGGACGGGACGGGACGGGACGGGACGGACGGGAGGGACGGGACGGGACGGGAGGGAGCGGGACGGGACGGGACGGGACGGGAGCGGGACGGCACGGGACGGGACGGGGCGGGACGGGACGGAGGGACGGGACGGGACGTGGACGGGACGGACGGGACGGGACGGGACGGGGACGGGCACGGGAACGGGACGGGACGGGCGGGACGGGACGGGACGGGACGGGACGGGACGGGACGGGACGGGACGGGACCGGGACGGGGACAGGGACGGGACGGGACGGGACGGGAACGGGGGGGGCGGGGCGGGGCGGGGGCGGGCGGGCGGGCGGGGGGCGGGGCGGGGTGGGGGGCGGGCGGGGCGGGGCGGGCGGGGCGGGGCGGGTGCGGGGCGGGGCGTGGGCGGGGCGGGGGCGGGGCGGGGCGGGGCGGGGCGGGGCGGGGCGCAGGCAGGGGCAGGACGGAGGGCGGGGCGGTGCAGGCGCAGAGTGGCGGGCGGGCCGGGCGGGCGGAGGCGAGCGCAGAGTGGGGGGGCGGGGCGGGGCGGGCGGAGAGGAGAATGGCGAGGCTGGTGAGGCCTCGCGCGCCGACAACATTCCAGAGGTCGCGCGGAGGTCGCGGCGGCAGGTGCCGGCCGCGCGCGTGCGCTCTCGTGTTCGCGCTCGCTCTCGCGCCTTCCGCTCGCCGCGCGGCCACCGCTTCCGGGTGGAGGCGCCCCGAGGGTTTCAATTCACCACCACCACCACTCCACACTGCCACCGGCAAAAGGTGGCTCAGGGCATCGACTGATGTCACTCCAGTGCCTATGCTCGGAAGTTCCTTGGGTTCAAGTCCTGACGATATGCCAGGATTTTCGACACTAGTTAGATAGCTAAGTCGAGTTTAGCGGCTGTCTGGTGGAGAATTCTAGCGGCCGGCTGCTTTCATCGGTTGTTTTTTGTAGATTCTCCGATCAACACCAGGCCAATGCCCAAGCAATATCCTAAGAAACGAGCCACAGACCGCGCGCAATCTTTCCTTCCTCTTCCTTGACCTATCTTCACCTTTTAATTACACTTACATGTATTCACTTCTACGTATGTGGGGAGAACAGGAAGACGTGACCCAGACGGGGCGCGGCCTCCATGGTAAGAGATACCTGGTTGAGGAAATGTCGCAAGCCTTTGTGCAGATCGATAGCGTATCTCACCATCCATCGGAAAGATCACCTCTATCTCCTGTGACAAAAACAGATGGAAGTGCGTAGGTAGCGGTATATAGTGCGTGTCTATACTTACGGGTTTATTGACCATATCAGTGGAAGCGCCAGGAATTACTATTAAATCAATCAATATACATTACCCTTGTGGAGGTGGGAATGTATGTTCATAAATTCGATATATAACGGTCGAACCCTATGGCTAAAGCAGCATCTACGGAGGGGGGCTTATAATAATTAACTTAATATAACTTAATTTTAACTTAACCTAATTGTAGAGCTAAGATATATGCACTTGAACTAAACTTAACTTGAATATTTCTTTCTTTAACACTAACAAAGCGATGTTCTTTAATTGTGAGGGCATTGGTAAATTTTCTTTTCATTTTTCATTCACCCATCATTCATATTTTATTGCAGACACACCCATTCACTCTCACTTCACGACACTTTTCGTCTGTTCGCCACGGCAATGAGCTGACTCAAAAGTGTCCGTGCGTGGTGCTTCGGCCCGTTGGGAGGCGTGGCAAGCGAGGCGCGGCCTCGCGTTCTCGGCGCGTACCTCGGCCGACGACGAAGTCCCCCGTGTTCTGCTGCCTCTGCTTGCTCGTGCAGCCCAGGGGATTTTATCTCTGGCTAACTGCGGGATTATTGATTAAATACGTGAATATACGGGGATATTCGAATTGAGTGACGATTAATTTTGTATTAGCGATGTTTGTACTAGCGGTAGGAATGCATACGAGGGTCGTTTCAAATTTATTGAACACACTGCATGCACGCCCGTTACAATGGCGTGAACATTTTAAAATGTGCGTCACACATGTGCTATTTATTGTAGTATTTCTTAAAATTATCCCGTAAGAATTTCTTACAATAGGTAACATGATTTGATTTATGTAGCTATTGGTTTCAAAATATCTAAATTACCTAATGAAATCGATGTTTGAATAATTCATTAAATTTTGACAAATTAAAATCTTAAATACTTCTTCTTTTGAAAGCAGTATTGACTAACGCTATGTTATAAACCAAATTAGGATATCCTCTGCTCAAGGAAATACGATCGTTTTGAATTCGATGACATCACATCGTTAACAGAATCGAGTATCAACAAACTCCATCATCAATTTTTCTGAGGAAATTGAAACGACCACTTCTCTAATTTATTCACGAACATGTTTTAATGAAACATTCGTATCAAGAGATCATTGAAATAAATGTCACTCAACTTAAATTAAGAGTATTTTACAATTCAGTAAATGTTGTAGCGGTACTATCAAATAATGTAGTTCTATTAATGACAGAAAGGGGGAAGGGAGAGAGAAAGAAAGATCATTGCAGCAATTTATGGCATTCACACAAGAGAACACAGTTGTTATTACTACTGCATTTCCGTTTTATTACACGCTTCACTTGCTTAAAAATGGCAAACAATTATATAAACACAGTTTTAATTAAGAATCCCTAGAAATCAGGTTTTTAAAACTCCATAGATCTGATTTCTAAAACTCCAATTCGGTGGTGATTGTAGGTTGACCATAGGTCGAGAAAAATCAGTGCACGAAAAACGAAAACAGCACGAACCATTATCATTGCGTTTAATTATTTTGAAAAGTATCAGATCTTTTTTATTTGGCTCAAAGCGAAGATTTAGTTTTCTCCTTCATCCTGGCTCTTCTCCCACTCAAAGAAGTTTTAGATTTCCATCACTACTATTCTTAAACACAAAATTAATTTTCTGTTTATGTATTCCGCCCATAGTGACGCCCTAAAAATAACTCTTTTCAGGCCTCGTGGCATTCATCTCAAAATACGCGTTTTCTTCTGAAACCTGTTTCGTCCCGTAGTGTGTCGACATCTTATGTTGTTGCCAAATCATTCATTTCAGTTTCCAAAGAAAGTATTACAATACGTATTCTGGACTGGAACTGTTTGAGATTGC
This sequence comes from Gryllus bimaculatus, assembly GCA_017312745.1. Classification (NCBI taxonomy): domain Eukaryota; kingdom Metazoa; phylum Arthropoda; class Insecta; order Orthoptera; family Gryllidae; genus Gryllus; species Gryllus bimaculatus. The sequence goes on along the minus strand of BOPP01000076.1, from coordinate 1,888,610 downwards.
GTCGAAATTGAATTAATTATAACAATAAATTCTCGGATATTACAGAGATAAAATACTTTAAAGTTGGAGAAATTTAGACAATTGTGTACAGTATGAAATATGACGCAATATTTAGCCGACATCATCGAACAGTTTTCACCTCACCTTAAATAATCTCATTAATATTAAACGTTATAAATAATTATTTAAATGTAAAATTTGTAGCAAGCGGTAAATAAGATCCCTTAGTTTCTTGATGTTTTAATTAACAATTTAGTGCAAATATTGTGAACCCCTAATCATTATTTAACAGTTGGTGTATAAGTTCAAATGGATTTAGAAACAGATCTAGAATAAAGGAATCAATTAGTGTTCAAAATATATTTCATCATGTCTTGAAATTTATTCCCAGTTTTTCTTTCCTGCACCTAGATTACCAGTAAAGATAGTATCCTCGAATTTGTAATAATATTTATCTCGCACACTGTGAATAAATAAATTGGAAGAAAATTCGTTTTACAAAGATTATGAAGATTTCTGATTAGATTGTGAGTAAGAATTTTTAATTTGTCTGGCACATCAGGGAAGCTTTCTGAAAGAAATGAAAATAATGTTTCACGACCTCGGTCAACCAGCAGAAGAAAAAATGTTTATTTTTAATTAACACTTTATCTTAAATTTCATGCACAAATTCACCTTCGGTAATCGAACCACCGAGGTTCTGTTTCTCTGATAAGCGGTTTGTATGAATCATTGCTATGTCTTTAGGATACCCTTCCTCACAGACTGCGTGTCGCCCGAACAAAGTATTTCTTTTGGCGATAGCAGGGAAAAAACTGCATTTGGTGTGGTCCTTCATGCAACATCGGTCCCAATATATCTTGGCGGGTTGGCATTCTCCGAAGGTAAACCTCTGAATCGCAGGCCATATATGCCGCATCGCTATGCGGATGTCAGAACGGGTCAGACAGCACGTCGCCGGCGCTTAAATGAATATGTTTGGAAATGAATACGATAGTGTGGCTGTTTGTAAAAATCGCGCAGACCCTAGTTTCGAATCCCGACGTGCGTGGATTTTCAGAAGTGGTGTGAAGTAGGGGATTCGACGACGGATCTGTCTGAATGAAAATTGAAGAGATCGCCTCTCTAGTGGATTGCGTCCGTTGTTTCCTCTGATCAATTCCAGGCGGGTGCCGGAAGAGTTCCTTAAACAACGGGTCACGGGCAGCGCTTCAACATATCCCTCCTCTAACTTGTTGAATCCGTGGTCGATAGAACTCGTGTTCGGGAGTACATGGCTGTGTATAGACCAAATATTTCAAGCACTCACTACAGCGCAAGTACGGTTCAAATTAACGCATCAAATTAACTTGAATTAGTTCTTAGTTCATGAAATAAAACCACTCCCCAAGACTCCGATTCAATTCTCGTAAATTACAGCTGGAAATAGCAGAAGAAAACTATAAAAAAAGGTTGCTGAAACTTTATTCCAAGTTAATCTAGCCCTACTTATGAAATAGGAGTAGGAAGTTTCTTCCACAAACATCCATATCATATTACATCAAACACATATGAAATAAGTATCTCAGCGAAAAGTTAAATTATTTTTTATGCCATTGCAGTCGCCTTGAGCACTTGCCTAAGCAGCCAATGATTCTTGCCCACAGGTACCTCAAAGAAAGCGAACCGCCAATTCGAAGCTGCAGGTGCCTTTTATGATCTCGTGAATCGTTTGACTACATACATTAAATAAATGGAAGAGATGTTCAGTCAAGGTTGCAGCCACCCTTAAGAGAAGAAAAATCAACTGGATGGCTATGAGCATCGTGTATTTCGATGTAGGCTCGTCCCTTTCCTTAAACAACTGGTAATCATACACATTCTGTCCATGCTCCTTCCTCTTAGGCCAAGCGATACTCTATCCCCGTTGCACCTCTGTCATTATACATGGGTAAACCAGGTCCAAACAGGAATCGCCTGATTTCACCATCAGTCAGATTTCCCTCAAGTCCGCGCCCTTGTCAATCCCTTTTCAGTTGTGATAACTTGAGAAGGTTTATCCTTATTCCATCCCGGTCAGTGTTTTTGGACGGGGAAAGAAGTTTACATTCATGACACAAATACGTGCTCCCCCAACAATCGAGAGCAAAACCTCGAACACAGGTGAACAAGACAGACTTTTCGGTACTATGTACGTAATCTACTTAACGTACAAGAATATGAAAAAAAGCAGCAGCGCGAACCAGGCGCGCTGGCTCGTGTATGGCCATCTTTCCGCGCATATTGTCTCGGAGACACGGGGCGGACGCAGACTGCCCTCCGAATGGCGGTGCCTCGCTGGACCCGCGCAGCGCCGCGCCGCGCCGCGCCGCGCCCACCCACTAAGGCTCGCGGCTTTAAGGCGCAAGGCAGCGCGGCGCGCACGGCCCGGTGACGTCACGGCGCAGGTAGCCTGTTATTATGCATCCCACGCTTTCGCCGCGGGCGCTCGCGCTCTCCCGCAGAGAGAGTTCTTTATCTGGCATGCGTTATGGGCCGCGCGGAGAAATTCCGAGTTCGCGGTCGCGCTCCAGGGCACGCCCCGCCCCGCCCTGCCCTGCCCTGTCATCGTGCCGCGACATTTGCGGGACTGAAGAAACTGGGGACAGTGCGCGGCCGCGCTTTCCGGAGATTCGATGATCCCTTATATGCCGGGGCAAGGCTCAAGCCGTTAGGTCTGTTCTTCCGCCTGACCACGCAAATTTTCGCTACGCTCCTTTCGCCTTCTAGCAGAGAAAGAAGGTATGACTCCGGTGACGAAACAGGCGATTTGAATTAAGTTCAGAAGCTGCTTATAGGCTTGAGGATCTGTTACATGTAGTAAATCTACAATATGTTACAGCCAGTTTTATTTCCTCTTCGAAGGAAGGCGTACGAAGAACTTTTTTGCCCTTAAGAACCCACGGCTTCGATTGGTTGTGATACCGCGAACTAGGTATAATTGTCCGATACGCTAATCGTTACACCATCGAAGCCTAGATTGTTGTTAGGCACTGGACAATTCGAAGTATAGTGATTTCCTCGTGGTGATTGAATTAAGTTTCACCCAAGGAAGAATCGCCCTTTTCCTTTTTTCTGTATCTGACCTCTAATAAGACTGTCGACATAAAAGGTGCAGGAGCAATACAGAATTCTGTATCGGAAAGGCCCATGCACTCTTTCACATCGTGATTATGGTTTGATGAAAAAATAAATAATCATATATTTAATCATATTTATATAACTTCTTAAAATTGTCTACCAAATTCAATTACCTATTCAATGAACGACCGCGAATATTTCATTAGCTACACCGCACTTTAATTATAAGAACTCAGAGGTGAGTAAGTCACTTTTTCATAAATATAATTAAATGTCTACTGAAGAAATCGTTAGAATGACTACAAGAGCTATGTATTGAATGAAGTTACTTTTTATTTAATATAAAAAAATACTAAAGATTGGAAGACTTATGAACAATTACGAAAGAATATTGAGGTATTTTGTATTTCCCAATACTAGATTAAAAGGTCCATGAACCTGTAGAGTTGATTTCAAATGTAACTCAATATTCTACTCATAACCCGTGGTTGTGAGTAGAATATTGATTGATATTTCAAAATATTCGTTTTCGAAATGACAATCGAATTCGTTAAAAACTGAATCGAAGCGTGTGAGCGAAGTATTTCACGCTGTGGTCAACTCCCTTTTCTTTCCGTTAAGCACAAGAATGCGACGTTTAATGGTAAAAAGAAATGCGCTTGAATCTAAAATGGTGAAACTGGATTGAATAATTCACTTTTAAATTCTTTTATTTACATCTCTTCTTTGAGAATCCGTAAAGTTCTTATACGTTTCTAAAAGGTTAGTTAGAAGCTTTCCAATTTGGAAGTTGAATGGTAACCTCTTACAAAATACGAACACAGTAGGAATACAATAAAGAATGCTAACTTTTTATCCCCTAACGTAGTTATTTATGTCCGATCAATTTTTTCATTTGTGCACGTTCTTTTGACACGTCCAGCAATGCTTAGCACGCGAAACACAACACATTTTGAGAGGAACCAAAACAAATCAAAGAAATCTCTTTTCCTTAAGCGGAACGTGTGTCAAAAATACATTCTTAAAAAAACAGAGTTCGCTTGTTAGTTGTCCCTACAAATAGCAGTGTCAGTCGTGAGAAAAAAAGTTGTCGGGCGGTCTACAAATCGAAGAACCTTCCAGCTTTTTTCGGCAGCCATCAGCAGCAAGTCGAAATGGATACGCTGCCGTCGCGCCGTTTCGACTCTACGCGCTCTGAGGAGGCGGAGGAGATGGTGGAGGCGGTGGCAAAGGCGGAGAAGGAGGGGAAGCTGGAGCAAGGAATGGAGGGGAGAAGAGGGGGTGGAGCAGGAGGCAGGAGCGAACACGGTTCACAATGAGAGAATGCGAGGCCTGGGGTCTTCAAAATCCAAATTGTATATCCTTGTATACAATATCCTCTGTTACAGTTAAGATGTAGTAATGCAAATTACAAAAATATTTCTTTTATCGTGTTGTTGGTATTTTTAATCGAGCAGACACGTTCTTAGAGGTAAAATTGACGATCAATTTGATGAAACGAGACCACTTTTTTATTAATTCTTCACAGATATTGTTTCGTGTAATAGATAATTTTAATTCTCCGCGTAATAATAGACAAGTTTTTTATGTATCATATTCCCTTGAATTTCAATTATATGACTCTTGTACAGGATACGTTTTTCGGCTGTCAGTCATTTGCAGATTTCAAGATATCTTTCATTCATTTGTTCATACTACTAGCCAAAGTTACTCTACTTGTTTGAAGCTGTATTTGGAATAGACACCACCAAAAGAACGGAACTTCAATACGTCGATAATCTCACTGTTCTTCAAATATTGATTGGTATAGATACCTGAGAAATTAAGTAATCCTCAGGAAGTCAATATTAGAGACTAAACAATTTGCGAACCGCAATCGTTAGCGATCTCGACCTTCTGCGAATGTGTGGTTTCACTTACAGACCGGTCGAGATATTACTGTGGATCGATGTACGCTACCCGGTGCCAAGAGTTCCTATTCTTTCAGTTGAATGGGTGAAACCCAGAACGGTTTAAGTGACTTTTTATAAATTCTGAGAAATACGTGTATATATTGCGGCTATACGTGGCTATATTTCAATACTTTCGTGGTTTTAATGAACAATGGAAACTACGTGGTTTTAATGATGAAACAAAGCACCAGGACTTTGAAGTAATATTGACTTAAATAAACAGACTTCCCAGAATTAATAAAATGTCGTGTATACCGTTCTGGAAGCACCCATTCAGTTGATAAATTCAAAATTAATTTCATATCTTGCGTCTCGCATTTAAGTTATTTAGAAACTAGAAGAGATTGATTCATTTTTTTAAAATTAAATAATACCAATTCTTTCGCCGTAAATATGATAATAATATTTTAGAAATAAGAAATTAAAGACATGGATTTTGCGTGTATTTTGTGTATACAGTGTTTTACGTGTATCAACTGTATTAATGGAGAGATACTAATGAGTATATTTCAATTCATTGTTAGTTTTGTAAGTCAAGTATGCTTACTGTTCACACGTACGAACAGATTGTAAATAAGCTTTTTAAAAAATCTGATTTTACAGATTCAGAGAGAATTTTTTTAGATTTATTTAGATTTAGATTTATTTAGTCAAAAACAATAATGTCACGTATAGGAGAGAAGATTAACTGCGCCCGTTTTCTTTTTTCAGTATCAGTTCGTTATAAATAGCAACTACTCTAAGTCGCTAATGTAGCTAAACAGCACGATATCAGCCACCGAGACTGTTGCGACGGCCATCGCAAATAGCGCGAATCGGAAGTGGCGGCGCCGAGGCCGGGCCGCGGCGCGAGTGCACTTGAGCCGGTGCGGTCGCGCGGCGCCGCGCCGCTTCCTTGTACAGAAGCCGCGCGCGGGCTCTAATTGGCCGGGCGACCGCCGCCGACGCCACCGCCACAAAAACGACGCCCCTAACCTTGCTCCATTCAGGAAAGCCGTATAAGGCAAGCTTTCATTATGTTATTACGGGGTCCGCGCCACCGCGGCCGCCGCCGCCGCCGCCGCCGCGGCCGAACGGGCGGACGATGGACGAACGGAAGAAAGAGACGGTGCGTGAAAGGCGGTGGGCGATGGGCGGGAGGTGATGGTCGAGGGGCAGGAGGTGGTGGACAATGGACGATAAGCAGTGGACGCTGGGCGTTAAGCAGAGGGCGATGGGCAATGTATAGTGAGTACTGTGGATAGCCTGTGGGCGATGAGTGATAGACAAAGTGCGATGGGAGAGGGCAGTGGGCGATGGACGGGATGCGCTCAAGGGTGGGCGATGAGCAGCGAAGTGATAGGTTAGAGGTAGTGGATGATGGTTGATGAGCAGAGGTCATCGGCAGTGTGTAGCGGCTAGTGAGTGGAGACGTAGGGGAGGGGTAGTGGACGATAGTCAATGGGTGGTGGGCAGAGGACGATAATCAGTGGATGATGGGCGATGGATCGTGAGCGGTTGGGCGATGGGCAGTAGGTGGTGGGAGTGGGCGATGTACGGTGGGTGGTGCGCAGTGGGTGATAGGCGGTCGTGAAGGTAGCGGCGGCCGTGGCTTTTCGTCCCGGAGACAAAAAGACCCGGGATCGCATCCCGTAAAAGGCGGCGTGGCGCTGGGCTATTGTGCGGACGCTTTGCCTTATAGGGCAGGCGGTAGCTGTCCGTGCGGTGGTGGCGGCGGCGGCGGCGGCTGTGGAGGTCCCCCACTAGGCCACTGGGCCGATCCGTCTCGACCGCTCGCTGCAAGCAGCTGCCGGCGAAAGTGACGGCGCCGGAGCTGTGCACTTCCGCGGGAACGTGCGATCTGGGAGGAGTGAGTTGCGAATGTTAAAGTGCTAACGCCGCTCGTGCCATTTGCCAATGAGGTCATAATGATTGATTATTTAGTGTTCCCCTGCGCGCCAACTGCAATAGCTACTAGACCCGTAAGACTAATTTTTATTAATTAGGAGAGGTAGCGGTATCTTTCGGATGGTGAGATTCGATGTCGAACTGTGTAGTGCATGTAAGAGTGTGTGTAAAGGATGAGGATAGAACAAGAAAGAGGAAGGAAAGATCGCGTGCTGGTTTGTTAGGGTTCTACTCTGACATTCGCCTGGTGGTGATCTGTGAAACCACGGAAAACTACCGATCAGAGCAGCCGGCCGCTAGGATTCTCCTCCAGACAGCAGCTGACTTCCACCGAGCTATATAGGTAGTGGCAAAAATCCTACCACCGCACCGTCGGTACTCGAACCTTCCGGTCAGAGACAGAACAGTGACATCAGATGGCCTGAAACCCCTCTGTAGGTTTGGCAAATATACTTCTACGCCTACAACTCTCCAATACGTCAGTGTTCCGTCCATAGGCATAAATAGACGGAAGTGGTTGGAAATTTACTTCCTGCGTGGTGAACACTGTATTGTGCTACTGGAGTTTCCAGCCGACAAGTGAAGAAAACAGTGAATTTTAACAATGTTAACGCACTGAGGGTAAGGTTTGAAAAAAAATTATATCACCATTTCCGACTTGGTGGATACCATTCTGATATTTTCCATCTTTCTCTTTCAAATGATGGTGTATTTTTATTGAATACATTTTTTATGATCAGGCACTTGCGGTATCGTCTGTTGACATACGAGGCGTGTGGTCTGTTTTATAATGAGATATTGTGGTGGAATATTTCAACAGAACCTTTTATAATGCTGATGTAATTTGCTTAGATGGAATACTTTGTGGGTACAAATAACATATTTGTGAGCCGTTTAAAAAAGCTCTCATGATACTGTATTTTGATGTACTGGTCATTGGTCTTATATTAACCTCTAATTCAGCGACTAGCGACATCGTTACACCATTTATTACTTTAATAGTATAATGACGTGAAAAATGTTGAGGAGAAAAATCGACAATGGGATCGTGACTTGGCTCAGTTTCAACGTAAATGTTAGCGTGCGTGAGAAATGAATCCCCCACGCGAATGCTAACACACACCAACACGAAGAATAAATCAGTAATGATATATTACACGCATTGCCCTGTAATTCGTTTGTTCACCGATGCCTTGCCCACATTCCTATTTCAGATTTGCTCAACATAACGCGCACAATTTATTTTGTCCCTTTATTACGCGCTAACACATTGCAATTACCGATCTATCAGCATGTATTACAATTCCAGAAAAGATGATTGGTATTAATAAAAAATGAGCGCATACATTATGGCCTGTTTTTCATTATATTTGAATTATTTGGATGGAATGATATGAATACGCCCTGAAATCATCATAAGCCCATTCTAAAATTTGCTGAAAAAATAATAATATTATTTTTTTCTTCATAGTTTCAGTTGCCTTATTGAAAGAAGTATAAAAGGTAATTAACGTGTAAATATCTCCATCATCCACTTCGAAAGATCCAGACAATTGGGAGATAGCTAATTCATTGCTACAGTTTTGGCATAAAAAACAACAATAGGACTGTATTCCGAAAGAATAAGAAAGATTAAGCTATTTCAAGAAAACTTAAGAATTCGCAACTATTTGCATTTTTTGATGACCATATCAGCACATTCGTAAAATAAAAGTGTAGGCTAATATTTTGTATTACTATTAATAATAATATTAATATAAATATTAGTAATTACATTATTATTATTATTATTATTATTATTATTATTGATAAATTGTTTTCTAGTTACGTAGCCACTAGGTAATTGAACTGGCAAAGAAGAACACTAAATTTCTGATGATAATACCAAAGAACTTCTATTCCCGAATCAAATATTCAATCAATAACTGAACACGTGAATGAATTGCAAATTGCATCTCTCGACACCTGTCCCGCAGCCTTGCCCCTTTACTTATAAAGACCCGCGCGTGACGCGGCGCCGTGGCAGAGGCGAGGACAGCCGCCAATCGCCGTGAACAATTGCCGGTGCATCCCGGAGGTCAACGCGCCGGGAAAGGTGAAGGCGACCGTTAACCCGTGAGTTACATCGCCAACAGGCGCTTGTGGAGATAAAGGTCCCCGCGCGTCCTCGGAAGGAGGGGCGCGGGCGTGAATTCCACAGGCCGCGCCGGGGAGACAGGGAGAAGGAAGCTGGCGGAGCCGAGGGCGCGGCCGCGAGAGAGGGGTTCCATTCATTGCGGCTCTGGAGGCGATAGCGGACGGGTTGCCGGCTCGGTACGGATGGGCGGAGCGGGGCGGAGCGCGGGGCTGGGCTGGGCTGGGCTGGGCTGGGCTNNNNCTGGGCTGGGCTGGGTTGGGTGGGGTGGGGCGGGACGAGAGAAGAAAAAGGTACGGGAGGAGAGCGGCAGAGCAGGGCTAGGGAGGAGTAGACGGGCCTAAACGGTACTGGACTGGGCTGGACGGATCTGGATGGATTAGACAGGGCTGAATGGGACTGGATTGGGTTGAACGAGACTGGACGGGGCTGGATGGGACTGGACAGGGTTGAACGGGGCTGGATGGGTCTGGACGGGGTTAGGCGGTGTTGGACGGGACTGGGCAGGGCTGGATGGGTCTGGATGGGGTTGGTCGGCGTTGGACGGGTCTGGACGGGGTTGGTCGGTTTTGGACGGGGCTGAGGTGGACTGGGCTGGGCTAGGCGGGAGGCGAGGCAGGACAGGACGAATATCGATGGCGTTGTAAAGGATAACAGAGATTCATTATCAGGGGGTTCAAATACTGAGAGTTACATGTACACACATTTTGATCGAGGTACCCAATATGGTACTGTAGTGCCCTGTCTTCCCCACCATCGGTGCCGATAGAGATGTCTCAGTAATGACATTGCCGTGCCCCTGCAGCATCACTCGAGGTCGAGTTAGACCGTGACGAATTCTCGGAATTAGCTACGTAGTTAGGTCGAATTCAGTCGCTGCCTGGGGGAAAATTCTAGCGGCCGGCTGCTTTGAGCGGTCATTTTCCATGGTTTCCGTGTCTCCATGGTGCGCGGACTTTCCTCTCTCACCATTGCCACCTCTTCTCCCCTTTATCACACATACATGCACTACACTTGCTTGAAGATATGCATGGGGGGGGGGAAACCTCGCAATTCGAAGTGTAGGTCGGCGCCAGATCTCAATTCCATCGGGAAAACGCTACTGTCAGTTCTCGGAATATAACTTACGGTACTAATGACCATGTAGTTGACCAGTCCAGAATTGATTCCCAGACTCCTTGCAAGTCTCGCTAGAATGCTGGTTTCCAGGAGAGATACTCTATGTTCTCCTTTTACACTATCGATTGTATTCGGTACCGATTTAGGATCCACCCTTCTTCGGCTTTCGGAGGTGGCCTACGGGCCCATCCCCGTCCTTCTTTTGAGAGGAGAGCTGCCGAGGTACCCCGTCTGAGCTATCAGCTACTTTAGCCGATATCGAGTATTGGGTATCTGTCTGGAGCAGAAGAATCCCCGCTGAAGAGGATGCTGCATAATGGTGGGGTCGGCCCTGTCACGTCACAATACAACGGAGATCATGAAAGGCACCCTCGAAATATAATGTCCCTCACACTTGCTCCTGCGACACACCGTAAAGACGGAAAGGATATGTTTGGAAAGGTGATATATGATAGGTGGTAAAGCCAACCTTGTCACAACACACGGGTAAATTCCCATGCCTCTGCGGGGCTTCTGCCATACTTGGCGCTGCGCCATGTCTTAAGGGCCACGGCCACCCTGTGAGTTGAACCAATAGGGAAGATGTTTGAAAGACAAAATATGCTCCCCGGGAAAGGAGTGTCTCTACTATCATCGTCTCTTATTAATCATCCGTAACTCGTGCAAGAACGCATGTAGTTTTGCTATCTATATGCTTTGTAGGTTGCCTTTTTGTTTTTTGTTATTTAAGGTCGCATCAACTTCTAGGTCATTAGCGACCACTAATGCTTGTAACGGTATGGTAACTGTGACGATGACACGATACGATGATGATAGTGAATGAAAGGACGAACACAATACAACCCCATGCCCGAGGCGGGACTCGAATCCGCGATCCTTCGGTCCGAGATCGCTTCGGCACTTCTGCCTTCACTATCTCGGCCACCCGGACCCCTGGTTACGGTATGTGTTCGGCTGAGGGAGTAATAGCAATAATTGCATGCCGAATTCCTTGCAAGATATCACAGAAATAAAATAATATGTATGATAATTTACAATATGTTATATTAATCAATTTATTAGTTTTAAAACACTGGAGTAGGGCAAGATATTAAGTATTTTAATACTAAAGCATTGGGAGGATTCCAACGACGAAAAAATACCTAGATTCACCTTTCGAATGAAGTAAACTCCTTCACGCCGAATACGACGATTGTAATAATGAATCTGTACTTAAATAAATAAATTATACAAGTGCATAGAACGTACTGATCATTATTGATATCAATTGTATCTACACTTTCACCAGTGGTACGAAAGCTGACGCCAGCGATGATCTAAACCATGATCTCAAACGCTGTTATTCCACTCACGATGAGATGTCTTGGCACTCTCCGTCACTGCATCTTTGTTGCTGACCTCACGATCATTGCATGCATGACGGAACGCATTGGCAACATTGTTTTCTCCCTATTCTCTTATGCATACTTTCATACTTTCTACCTCTCTCTTTATGTTTATTCCCTCTTCGATGCAAAACATATCTTGAAATTACATCCCACCTACTTATCGTGAGTTGAAGAACGTTGGAGTTGTTTTGACTCGGATCATCACATTCCGGCGCGGGCCCTGCGATTGGTTTGTTTGATTTAAGTGCTGTTCGTATTTTATTTTAACCAGAGAATGAAGCTCATTACCTGGACTAGTCCCACACGTAAGAGGTTTTCCCATAATCATATTTTTGTAAAAAATATATGTTAAAATATACAAAAAATTAAAACGAAGTATTTATTTAAAAATTAGTTTAAAAAAGTCACAAATACATAAAGCATTGATAAAACAAAATATCCGTGAAACATTTATTTAATAATATCACGGCGGCTTGGAGGTCCATTATTGTCCAAAAGACTCTACATGCGAGTTGCAACATATTAACAAATTACATAGATACTTACTGGAACAAAGTTCTCAAGAGGAAGAAATTAACAGTGTCAAGGAGAGATTATCTTCATAAATACCCTTCAGCGCAAGAATGTTGGGAATTGCGAAAGCTTCAATGTAAATAATATGAAAATATCCGATAGTAAACGTCAAACAAGACGGTAGCAGTGCAGACTGACAGTGCTCAGAACTGCCACATGCGAAGAAGTGAATAGCAAAGAAGAATATGACAAGAACATTATAAAAGTTTGCTAATGATGGTAACGAGAACAGGGACATCATTATCACCTTCAGGGGGAGACTGTATTTCCAATGTCGATTGCAACGGGATCGGCGGCACAAGCAATTGCTCCAGTGAAATTCTTTGCGACGGTTGCAATGTTAGCAGCGACTGTGACGGATGCGGTAAATGCAACAGTGAGTCAGTTGGCGGCGGCGGCGGCATTGCCAACTGCGATGAAGAAGTTCGCTGAGGAGCCGGCGGCACGTACGGCAGCCTCGGCGCCGGAGACGTGGCGGCGGCGTCGGCAGCGAGAGCCAACGAAGCTTGTAAATAGAAACCACCTGCGGACGCAAGCGCCGCGTCGCCAACGCAGCTGCCGCGTCGCTGCCACCTTCGGCTGTGACCGCCACCCCCCCTGCCGCCGCCCCACGCCGCCGCCTCCGTCCACGCCGCCCAGTCCCCGCCGCC
>BOPP01000076.1:1849107-1875783 GCA_017312745.1 Gryllus bimaculatus | reverse complement strand
CCCTCCCCCGCCCCGCTCGCGTCCGGCCGCCGCAGTCCTCGCCCGCCCACGTCCCCGCCGCCCCGTCCCCGCGCCCCCGTCCCGCCGCGCCGCCGTCCCCGCCGCCTCCGTCCGCCGCCGCCGCCCGTCCCCGCCGTCCCCGTCCCCGCCGCCGCCCGTTCCCCGCCGCCCCCGTCCGCGCCGCCTCCGTGCCGCGCAGCCGCGCCCCGTCCCCGCCGCCCCGCGTCCCCAGCCGCCCCCGTTCGCGCCGCGCCCCCAGTCCGCCGCCGCCCCCGTCCGCCGCGCCCCCGTCCTCCGTGCCGCCGCCGGCGTCCCGCCGGCCCCCGTCCCCGCCGCCCCCGTCCCCGCCGCCCCCGTCACCCGCCGCCCCCGAACGCCCCAGTCCGCCGCCCCCGTCCCCGCCGCCCCCGTCCCGCCCGTGCCGCCCCCGTCAGCCGCCGCCCAGCCAGTCCCCGCCGCCCCCGTCGCCCGGCCGCCCGCCGTCCCGCGCCGCGCTCCGTGCCCGCCGCCGCGTCCGCACCGCCGCCCCGTCCCGCGCCGCCCATGTGCTGCCGTTCCCAGTCCCCAGCCGGCCCCCGTCCCGCGCGCGGCCCCCGTCCCCCGCCGCCCCCGTGCCCCGCCGCCCGTCCCGCCGCCCCTCCCGCCGCCCCCGTCCGCGCTGCCCCCCTGTCAGCCCGCGCCCGCCGTCCCCCGCCGCCTCCCGTCCGCCGCCGCCTCTGACGACCCGCCGCCCCGTCCCCTGCCGCCTCCGCTCCCGCCCCCGCCGCTCGGCCGCCGCCGCCGCCGCTACATCCAACCGCCGGCGCCGCCGCTTCCCCCCGCGGCGGCCCTGCTAACGGCGCCGCCGCTTCCCCCCCGCCCCTGCTACCACTATTAACACCACTTCCACTTACATCTTCACCTCCTCCTCCATCTCCTCCTCCTCTACTTCCTCTACCGCCTTTTCCTCCATCCCTACCTCCTCCACCACCTCCACGTCGCCAACCACCACGACCACTTGTACGGTCTCCACCATCAGGACTACTTCTGACCTCCTCCACCTTCTCCATCACCACCACCTCCTCCACCACCACATCCACCTCCTCCCTCATCTCCTTCTCCCTCACCACCTCCTGCACCACCCCGACCACTTTTATCTCCTACACCACCTCCACAACCTCGTTCACTACCACGACCGTCCCCACCTACCCCTCCACCGCCACCGTCGCCAGACGTCGCGTCTCCGCCCCCTCGTCCGCGCCTCCCTCACCGCCGATGCTGCATCAACTGTCGTAGCCGTCTCCACCGCCACCGCCAGCGCTGCGTTCGCAGAAGCGCCAGTGGGCGGGCTTCATTCAAGCCCCGGCGCCACCGCTTCCGCGAAGCGCCGCGTCCGCTGAATGGACGCCGCCTGCGCCGCTGCACTCCTCGCACGCGGTGGGGCCCGCGAAATTCCTTCGCTGCTCAGCGGCACTTAGCACAGCCACCAGCAGCGTCGCCCTGAAATCCTCACAATAGGCGCCGTTTGCGCAGTAGGTTTGCGGCTGTAAATCCCTGAACTGCGAGGAATGTTGCGATATTGATTCACTGTGATATACGGAATCATACCTAATAACAGAACTAACGTTGGTTAAGTTTGTATGGACTGGAGGGTCTATACTTCGGGTCTTGTTCGGGTCTATGCTTGGTATCAAGACGTTGTTTATAATAGACGAAATGTGTCTCGTTACATTAACTAATATTTGCCTTTCAAAAACTATTTTATTTTCCTGGGGATAAAAAATATATTAATTGTTATAGTTATGTTTTTATTAAAAAATTGCTGGTTGTTTTCACAATAACAGACAAGGAGTTCATGTCTGTTTTCTAAGTAAGGTATTTTTTCTTTCCTTCTTCGCCAATATTACACTGAAGCAGTACGAATAAAGACATGAATAAAACATACTCAATGTGAAATTAAATATATTTTTACCATTTAATTAGTTAGGGCGTATTTCTAGTTTTTTTCATGTCCTTATTTTAATTTTGTGGTACTCTTTCGATATCATTGATTCACCAGAATCTCTATTAATATCTCAAGTATTAGGAAACAAAATATTGAACTTCAAGAATATATATATCAATCATTTATGATCAAGCATTCTTCCCTGAAAATATGTTGTATATTCTATAGTTGAGCATGCTTAATTCCAAGTTTCGCGTTGTATGGTTTCATAGTCACACCTCGACAGTTTTCTCACAGACCCACGGAGTCGTTGTGATATTTATGACACGTAACGAAAATTCTGGGAGTGCAACTTCTTGAATTCCTGCCAAGATCCCGTAGAACTCGTAAAGTGGAAGAGAGTGGTGGACAAACTTGCTGAAATGTGTATTTGCTATCGTTAGAATCTGTGCCAATGAGGCTGACCTCGTAGTGTGAAGAATATTAACATATTTAAAGCTTTGAAGTGAGCGCGTGGTTGCATTACGCCATGAATTTTTATTCAATCCGAGACCGGTTCTGCGGTATTCTAAGTGATTATTTCCCCGGTTCTGGTTCTCGTCCCGCTTTCCTTCTAGTTCCTATTCCAAAATCGATGTTCGTGCCATTAATGCGAAGAGTTTCATTGTATTCACAGTCGTTTTACTTTGAGCATGTTTGTTATCCATTAAAGTGAAACAAGTTGGAAACTAAAAGTCCTGGTTCGGTATAAGTCCGGCCTAAGTCCGGTAACAGCCATCGCTCATTCAAACATCATTTGTAACATTACTTCTGCTAAGCCCTACTGCCAGAATTCGGAATGGTAGTTGGCAGTTGCGAAACGGCAAACATATTCCCACATAATTTTCAAAACTTACATCTGTCCACTTGATGAAATGTGAATAATAATCATAATCCAAAGTAATAACAGACTATAAGGCTTAAAAGATGAGTGAACCGGATGTCAAGTGTCAAGAATACTTGCATTGTATAATCCATTTTAATTAAAAACTACACGTTGTTGAAATGTATACCACGTTGTTGTAAATCATACTGCAATTTGGTTAATTCTATCTCCAGTGGATCCACTACTTTTCCGAAATCTTTCATCAATGCGTAAAGCAGATCGATCAAAGAATAGTTTGTGCTCATAGTCACGCTTAGAACCAACTTCTGTACTAACTGAAAATTCTAGGTGTTTTAGAGACTGTCATTATAAACTGATTGTATTTGCTATTGCGATATCTCACAACAGATTGAATCTATACCTGGCGTTAGTTGCTTCCTGAATATAAAGAATACAGCGGAGGACAGAAGTGCCAGTAGTATTGAAATAAAAATTAAAGCAAGAGAAGAAAAGAAGAGAAAAAGTAAAGAGAAATACAGAGAAAAGGACAGTAATAAGGCGAGAGACAGAGATAGAGACAGAGAGAGAGAGACAGAGAGACAAAGAGAGACACAAAGAGAGACACAAAGAGAGACACAAAGAGAGAGACAAAGAGAGAGACAAAGAGAGAGACAAAGAGAGAGACAAAGAGAGAGACAAAGAGAGAGACAAAGAGAGAGACAAAGAGAGAGACAGAGAGAGAGACAAAGAGAGAGACAAAGAGAGAGACAGAGAGAGAGAGAGAAACAACGGAAGAAAAAAAGATAGAGACAAAGGAGAAGAGAAACAGAAAAAAAGAAAAAAAAGAAGAAGAAGATGGCGAAACAAAGGAAGACGATGGAGAAACAAAGAAAAAAGAAGATAAAGAAACAGTATGAAAGAGAGAAACAGAATAAAGGAGAGAAACTGAATGAAAGAGAGAAACTGAATGAAAGAGAGAAACTGAATGAAAGAGAGAAACAAAATGAAAGAGAGAAACAAATTGAAAGAGAGAAACAAATTGAAAGAGAGAAACAAATTGAAAGAGAGAAACAGAAGGACGAGAGAGAAATAGAAGGAAGGACGGGAGAGAAACACAGGAAGAAAGAGGGAGCGAAACACAGGAAGAAAGAGGGAGCGAAAAAGAAAGGAAGAAAGAGCATGAACCTGAATGCAAACAAAGTCAATATTTTGGCGTGGACTCCCTAGTCTCCAATGGCCCGCGCGTACCTTTGTCTGTCGAGCGCTTCGCGCAGTTGGCGAGCAGTGGCTCTACGCAGAAGGGCCGGCGCGGCGGCACGCGTCTTCACGTAGCGCGGCCGCCGCTGCCAGAAACGCTCCGAATCGGGCGCCGCGCGCCACACGCCGCGCGACGCGTGGGCGGCCCGCCGCCTGGCGGGCGGAATCGGAACGAATCGGATGAGCTTTCGCCACGCTCCCGATCACGCTCCCGATTACGCCCCCGTGCGTGCGCTGGCTCCTGGCGATTTTCTACGGAAGTCCCCGCTTCGACGCCCACCTGCTGATGATACAGGATGTGAACGATTATCGCAGCTGTTAGACTTCAAGTACTTTAAACAGTCCGAGGGCATTAGCTCATTCTTACACACGTGCCTTATAAAATGTATATATTTATTTAATTATAAAACGACCTTCTCAGCGGGGCTCGTGACCTCGGAATGTGCTTGTTAAAAAGATTCATTTTATAAAGCAGATGATGTAACGATCACCTAATGACATTGGCCACTTTAAAAGAACCGATGTATCTGTTGGGTTATTGTGGGTTCTTGGCTCAAGAAATGGCACTGCATTCTGCACAACAGCGCTGAGGCCATTTTGAAGCAAATTAAAATTAAAAAGTCAATAAAAAATTGTCAAATTATTTCTTTCCTGTTATGTTTTGAACAAGGTATCGCCTTTCACAAGTCTTTCTGTTTCTTCACCATCATGTACCTTAAACTAAAAGTCAGTCGGCTCCAAGAAAAAAAAATGGCCATTAGTGAAGGTGCCCCTGTGAGCTGGTTTCATTCTACCTCTGTCTATTGTACTGTATAATATATTAATATCTGCGCCTGAGTTACTATTTTTTTATAATATTTCTCCCATGCTACCGCAAAAAACGAAGAATTAATGTAAAAAATACTTAGACTTAGTGTAAAAATACATTTTCCTTCACTATTAAGAAACGCTTTACGACATTTTTCAAGAACGGAAAGTAAAAGAAGTGCTTTATAAACTAGCCGCATTGATAAAGGTACTTGAATATAGTAAGAGTATCAAAGCAATTAGCAGTACTATTCGCATTTTTAGATTCATATCAATCATTCCCATGTCAATGACTCATCACAATGTATATATAAGAACGACGAAGGAAAAATAAGTGATAAAGGTTAACCAGGAAGTCAAGTCAAGGCTGTATTTTCGCCTCAGCGTGAAACTTCCTTGCTACGTAATCGTGTCTTCCATTAATATTCAAAAATGTTAGATTATCTCTCCCTTCGCTTGCGTGACCTACTCTCGAAATGATGGCAGGAAACCGAACCGGACGGGGCGAGGACACGGGAACTCTGGCACGTGGATGTCTGGGCACTCTGCGTCGCAGTGTACAAGAATACTCCGACAGGACGTTTTTATAGTTTAACAAAATGTCACGTATTAAAGACGTGATGTTGTTTTATAGTTTCAATACATACAGTATGTGTTCTTAATTGAGATAAACAAAATCAATCGTACTACAGGTATTTTAATTTTTTTGACTGATCAATAATTACTTTTATTTTGAACTGATACGTTTTAGCTCGTTATTGCCTTCGATATGGTGCTCAATACACACTGGATAACTTACCGGGATCGAAAGTATCATGGTTACGATGGAATTATGAATGGGAATTATGGAACGGCAATATGAAAACACAAACTGAGTCTAGTTAGCATCTAGTTAATTAGTATATATATGTAAATCTGAATCAATAAAATTAGGTAAAAAATAAAATTATGTATGTACCAACGGTCGCTAACTGGGTCTAATATTCGAGCGGCGATAAAATGTACGAAGGTCTTTGACCCGAGGACATTTTGTCGCCGCTGGGTTGTCAGAACCCTTATAACGCCTTTGTTGCGCCTATGTTGTACGAATGTGCGGCCGATTATAATACATTATAATATAAAACGATATATACAGTACCTTGCAAAATGCAGGGTCAGTCTGTATTTAACTCATCATTCCATCCTATACTTATTCTTATTAATTTCTTGAGAATAAAGGTTTTTAATATGATTTTTCAGTCGAACCCATTGGAGAATTTCTCATCTCGTGTACGTGGCGAATAGCACCTTTTACACTTCAAGGAAACGGTTCCTGCAATTGCACATACCTCAGATTCTGCATTACGTACGCACACAGCGTTCGTAACTTTTAAACAGAGAGAATGACTTCGCAGCGAAAGTGAGAGTGTGTGCGCGTATCTCAAATATCGGCTGCACCCTCACGGAGGCTTTCAGACTCCACGATCCACGCTCGTGGAACCCTGGAGATGAAATCACGGTTTGCCGACGCCTCTCGCCACGTGTTGCAAACTACTCCGCTAATTTTCTTGTCGCTTTGCGTCATCCCTGCGCTTTGACCGCGAGTGGACGAAGATGCGTCATCTTCCACCCGCTATTAGAACCGCTGTCGTGCTGCGTTTTTGGATTATCTTCTAAGGAAAAGCGTCCATTATACCGAGGCTGTTCGTCTCCCGTCGGGGTGTTGGTGTGTCCTGGTTCTACTAATGGGCGGCTCGTTTTCGAGGAAATGCCGTTCTTTGGGGAGCTCTGTTTCGCCGGGTGATCGCGTGCGGCCATAGGAATCTCCGTCGCGTGGTCGGCAACCGGAAGTTCTGCGTTGAATCACCGGCGGTGGCAGTGGTGAGGTTGGCGGAGGCGGTGATAGTGTTGGTAGTAGTTGTGTTGACTGTGATGGTGGCAGGGACGCCGATGGAAGCAGGAATGAGAGCGGCAAAGTTGGTAGTGAGATTGTAAATGAAAAAATAAAACATGTTTTTAAAACATGTATGTTTTGTTTTTCGATGAATTTTTTAGATCGATTAATTGTTCCAGAAAATGTTAAACATTTTCGATGATTTTGTACGTTTTAATCGCATTTCGAACCATGTCTTTATAGAATATTGATTACAAAGTTAAGGTGACAAAGTGCTTTAAGGCAAAATATTCTTTAAACTAATATATACGTATAATGAATATTAGATATAGGACATTTTAAACATTTTACTACGATGTTTTATGAATGAAAGTGAATAACTGGAATAATAGTACGATTTCCTTTTTTTGTATTTCCTTCTTTATAATTCGATAATCATTATTATTACTTGACCATCACAAAAATCTTTCCGATATTTCGTTTATGTACTCTCATTAAAAATGGAAATATGATGTGAAAATATAATGTGCTACATCTGATTCGGCGTGCGTTTTTCTATAGGAATCCTATGTTTCAGAATTTTCGGGCGGCCGGTGTGTGCCCCGGAAGTTTTTCCCCCTTTTGCAACTCGTACGGCTTTGAAATGTTCAAATTGGAATTCGCACTTTGGCAATTAATTCTTCCTGAACGGGACGTCGGATCGCCTCGCGGTTTGAAATGAACGAAACGAGACGGCGAGTCTCGACGTATTTTTGTCGAAAACTACGTATTGCAAATTAGCGAAATTGTTTAAACAATTTCTTTAAACAATTGCGGTGTTTTTGTCGCTGTTTTCATTGGCACGGAATACAATTTAGTGATGTATCATAATGTCATCACTAATTGTGGCGAGGTTGGTAGTGGCGGAGTTGACGGGGGCGACGAAATGGCAACATACGGGGAGGTACCGGAGGCGAGTGCCGGGGGGAAATGATGTAGGAGGAGGTTGCGAATGCAGGGGGGGGGGACGTGGACGGCGGGGGCGGTGACGACGTATCGCGACGGTGACCAGGCAAACCGCAGCCTCAAGCGCTCTTACTTTCCTCGCTAAGCTCCGCACCCCGACCGAAGGGGCTCCTCAAGGGTTAGTATAATGTTCTCGACTTGTAACTAAAGTTCTTTGGCATCACTGTTTCCTGCTTAGTTATTAAACTGCAAAACACATTGTGTAATCGTATTCCCAGTAGTTGAAATTAGAATTGTTAAAAAGTTTTCAATGATTCAAAGAAACCCAGTGCATTGGATACTTGAGTAAAAAAATCTGCAAATTGTAAATCACTTCGCCTTTTAAAACACAATATACTCTATTTCTTCATAAGTAAATTAAACTTAAAAAGATAATTTAATGAAGCAATCGTGGCATATTCACCAACTTTGCGATGTGATTGGGAAAATGGCATTAACATTCTCCGACTAACTTGTTCATATTAGATGGAGCATTCAATTTTTATATGCAAAGGGTTTCTCTCAGACATCTTTAATCAGAATTCTCAAGAGTTTTACTTCTTACCTTCTGAAAACTTCCTAATTAAATTATTAACATAATGAAAAAAATTGTACAGTGCTTGTTGAATCGAATGCACAGAAATCTAGTAGTCAATCTAAAGGATATATTACAATTGTAAATATTTTAGTGTACTTCAGAAGCTCCCTGACTTCATTATTTTTTAACTGTATTAAGTGTTAAAATCCTCTGAGTACCTTGGGCATCATTCAGTTGTTGTTGTAATGTTGTCTATCATTCGGTACGGGGAACAAACGTCCGCACTTGTCTTCTAACTACTTCTGCGTGATGTACATCAATAATACTTTCCTCTTCAATGACGCCATCGGCTTGTCTTGATGCCGTGATACTCGTGAAGTAAAAATAGCACCGACGTCATGGTTCCCTATTCTCATTACCAACTGACCCATATCGCTGCAATTAGCAAACAATCGTCACATCAAGGGCACTGCGATTAGCCTAAATGATACATATTTCGCAATGTATTGTTGCTAAGGCTTATTTTGTTGCTAGTAATTCGCATTACCAATTTTGTGAACCTTCTATACCGATCAACATATTATTTCACCACCTTTACATAATCTTCGTGAGTTCGATGTCTGAAAATGTTGTCATATCCTACTCTCTCCACATGCATATATATATATATATATATATATATATATATATATATATATATATATATATATATATACACATACATACATACATACATACATACATATATACCAGGTTTCTCCACGACTGAAGAGTTCAAGAATAAAGATATATCTTTACCTTAAGTTTCTTCAGCAGATTTTCTTCTACTCCGTCTCCCAAGGAGTCTCGGCCTCTTATGCTGTATTGAAACAGAACTCTAGAGTACTTTCAACTCAAAACCAACGTATTCCACGCGCGATCTTTCCTACCTCTTCCTTGTCCTGTCCTCTCCCCTTACACACACACTTCCACAAACACGCACTACACAAGCACACATGTCGGGGCTTAGAGCTTGTCCCGGCTGAGACGGTGCCTCACTGTGGGAGATTCCTGGTTGGGGAAAACCCCGCTAGCTGACAGTAGATCGGCGCCGAATCTTCATCCATATAGCGAGAAAAGATCACCGCCACCTCTCCGAGCAAAAACATGCACCACAATTGCGGGAAGAATGACCCTGTTTGTTAACGTACCCGGAATCACTAAATCAATCAATCAATCAATCTACACCAGCTGAAGCGCGTGGCGCGGAGTGGTGGAGGTGCGGTGGATTGGCGCGGGGCGGGGGGCGCGTGGGCTGGTGGCGCGGCGCAGAGCGCTCGTGGCGCAGGGCGGCCGCACCTGAGTATGTCACCGCTGCCGCGCGCGCGCGGGAGAGAGAGAGCATTGTATGGAAATGCACTTTGCGGGGCGTAGCATTCCTCGCGGGTAGCGCCGGGCAGCGGACGCGTGCGCCAAAACCTCCTCTTGCGACACCGCCCCAACTGGGGATAGCCCACCGACTTTGGGACCAACTGAGGCCGCTGCAGTGCCTTTGAAGAGGATGTCTTAGGGTTTGAGTCGCGACTTTGGCAGGAATTTCAACACTATCTACACAGATGGTCGGATCCAGGTAGCTCTGATCGGTAGTTTACCGTGGTTTCTCCGGTCAATACCAGGCGAGAGCCGGAGTAGTACCCTGACAAACGCCGCACACGATCTTTCCTTCCTCTTCCTTGTCCTAACCTCACCCCGTATTTACCCACACGTACACTTACATGTACTACTCTTCCGCACATGTTGGGAAAGCAATCGGGAGCTTAGAGATGCCGGGGCAGTGCCCGGCAAGTGAGAGATATCTGGTTGGGGAAAACCATAACTACTCCTGGTAGGTCGACGTCGGATCGCGCCATCCATTGGAGGTTTCCCTATTGCCATCATGATTGCCGCCATCTTGATTGAGGTTTATCTGGGTTTACTCAATCGTTTAAGGCGTATGCCGGGATGGTCCCTAGGTTTGTTCTCCCAGACGTAAATGTACAGCTTGTCCTCCCCTCTTAAAATGTTACTACTCTAAATGTATGTGTATTCAGTGGTTAGGCGGAAGAGCAGGCCCTATGGCCTGAGCCTCGCCATTAATAAAGACATTATTATTATTATTATTATTATTATTATTATTATTATTATTATTATTATTATTATTATTATTGGAGGTAGTTCACCTCCATCTTACGAAGAAAAGCACACACTTCACTTACGGGACAAATTACCTTAACTGTTGACGCGCCTGAACATAATCTGTCAACGGATATAGCTCTGCCGTCTAGATGTTCCAAGCTGAGACCAGTTTAGACCAATACTTTAGAAACATTTGAACACAGTTTATTCAAATTGAATACAAAACTTACTTATTAGAACCTTTGCAACTTTAAATGTGTGTATTAAAGTATTTAAATAAGCTAATATAAAATTTTGTTTCATATTTATTGGGGTTTCCCTATTCTGCGGAGGCCCCAGGCTCGTTCTTAGTTTGACTTTAATATCTCTGAAGTTATGGAATTAGATCCGTTCCCTTGTTTTGTTATGTTGCTCAACATTCCAACCGATCATCAAATCATTTGGTGCGTCATCCCCTCAATATTCGCTCAACCGGCTACAGCCATGATTATTACTCTCAACCGCCCTTACTGCATCATGTATCGGTATTGGATATATCCTCCAAACATTCTTTGCATGTATTCTGCCGTCCTAACAAGCGTTCATTGAGTCATTTTTCCTGCTGTCGTCACTGTAGCCTTCGAGCTTTGCCATCCATTTTACAACCGCCATCTGCTCAACCAATCTCCCAGCGATACTGCCACGAGTCCATTCCATTTGTTCTACCCGATCCGTCTTACCAACCATCCCGCAGTTGTCCCGACATTTTTTTTCGCCTCTTAACTTCGTTCTTTCCCCAGAGTGCGTGAAATCCATTCTCCGTTGATCATTGTGGAGAACTCGACAAACACCGTCATTGCCTCAGTTCTCCCCCTCGCTTTCCCCTCCTCCGTATCTCCTTCACCAGTTACCCTCCTGGGGTCTGGGGCTGTTCATCAGATGCCCGTCCTCGTCTCGACATCTAAAAACACCGCCATCTCTACCGCCGCCTTCGCCGCTTCCATCGCGTTGTGTCATCTTCACCGGGAGACGCGCTCGGAATATTGAGTAGGGCCATGTGACGCCGCGTGCCATCGCTCGCGCCTCCTCACCGCCCTCGCCACGCCCACTCTCGCCTCCCGCAGCTCCGAAGCTCCCCGGGTTGGAAGGCCCCGAAGACAAAGGGGCCGACGCGACGGTGGACTTGGGAGGAGTGTTTGTTTCTCTCGGGCCTCTGCATTACGCTAGGTCGTTTCACTCGATTTAACAATAGCTGCGTCGCAGAAGGAAGGACTAAATGGAGAGGCTTCCTCGTGGTGACATATTCAAAGAAGGTTTTGGAGGTTGAAATACAGTATGGTTCGCAACTGGCGTTTGGCCTCTGAAAGTCAGTAGCGTCACGTCTTTTTTTTTTGCGAATTCGTATACGTTTTCCCGCTAGCGAAGAAATTTGACGTTCCATGATAACAAAACTTTTGATGTACACAACCACAAGGCTGCGTGATACAAATTTTTATTCCGCCCCATTATTATAAGTTTAGTCTTTAAAGGGTCACAAGTTATGCATATTCCGTAAGGCCACAAAACTCCAATACGTTTATGTGAACACTACATTTTATTGTAAGGCAGCGTTTAATGACCATCTGATTGCTCGTTATAAATGTAAATAAAATATTTCTTTGATAATTTTATACTGGTGCCATTTTCTAAATTGCGTTGTGCAGAAATTGCATCATCATGAATAAGGTAAGCCTCAATTTGTAGGTCTGAAGGAAAGTTTGAATCGCCTATCACATCCATTTCTCTTTGTGACGATTTAGTAATGATAAAAGAAAGTGCCAATATTTGGCTATTAATTTTGTTGAAACTTTCTTTGAAATTATTATTCTTCTCTAGAATCATCGTTTCGTGTGTTTTTTGTTGAATGGATAATGCAAAAGAAAGTTTGATGCAAATGTTGCCTGCATATGCGTGCGCAACTTAAATCAAGATGGGAGGAAGGATCAACTTCAATTCTCGACCCATTTTTACATTTTTTTTTATTTACACATCACGTATTTTACTAGTATACAAATGTATGTATCAGTTTTGTATTTTGAATTTAAAATATATTTACAGCCAACTTCATTAATTTAACGTATTATTAGAGGATTAGTCTTTGGGGTCTTATCCGGATGTAGTTTTGGAAAATAATGCCCTTATGCTACTGTGCATTTCCAGACTTTTCATTGTTACGCTCATAATAATGACATAAATTCTCTAGGTTGTTTGGACTCAGTTGTAATGTTAACTTGTACGTTTTCAATTACTTTGCCAATGTACTGGTGATATTCACATTTGTTTGCCAATGACTAAGAATTCTCCCAGAAACATAAACAATCTCTGAAAAGGCATCGGCCGTTGGTGTGTGCAACATGTGCAACCTTGAAAGACGAAAGAGGAAAGTACACATGAAACAGAAACAGAACGATAAGGAAGTGCTGATCAAGGAAGAAACTAGTTACAAAGGTCGATAAAATTTGCGGACTTACGTAGCATAGATAAAATATTTCTGAGTTAATAAACTTTCTGTTTTGAGAAGTTTATGTTTCAATTGAAAAAACAGAAACCGCAACCTTTAAGCGTTTTCTCTTAAAAAAAAAATACATGTTCCTTTCAGATAGTGAAACAAAACCTAACTTACCTCAAAAGCGAATCCAAAACTCAAATACCAATCGAATCCTTGGATTCTTTCTAATACATCGTACATGAATAGTATACCAACAATAAAATAAATGTACTACACATGAACACTCAATATAAGGGAATGAAACCGTTGAATTCACATTATTAGTATGTCCTTACCAAATTACTGAAAAATATTATAATTTAAATGTAATAATAAAATAATTAAATAAACATTATGTTGAATATAATATATTCAGAATGTACTGATGAGACAAGGAAATTAGACGTTTTGCATTACGTACTTCAAAGTGACACTCATAGATCTATAAAATGCCTGAAAGATTAGTGTTGCATCGACAATAAAGACTATAAAAAGAGTCCGAAAGTCTCATTTGCCCTTTTCGAGAACAGGGTTTGTTTTTGAGAACGAATCCACAGCATCCGTCTCGGCTTTCCCATTGTCCGTGTAACGGGAACCCCAAATGCGGAACCGTCAGCCAGCAGCGAAATCCACGGGCACGAGAAGCCATCTACGGCTGCAAGACATCGGGTACTCCCTGCGCAAGCACGCGAGTTAAATCCCGGGCAGCAGAACAAAGGCGCGAGTCCTCTGCAGTTGTGTAACTATGCAAATTGTCTGCAACATCAATCGACAATGGATGCTTGGCATGTAGACACGGCCGGAATTCATTACGGATTGTCACTTTCAAAGCTCTGCTTACGTGCTGGGGGATTACTAAATATTCTCTGTTTAACGTATCGGGATGCCAAATCGTATCTTCAAAGTTCTTTGTCATTCAAGAAGCTTTAAATGTACACTTGAGGTGTCTAGTTGAATTTAAAAAAATATTTGAAGATTATTGAATTGAGAATGTCCACTGGAGAATTTCAGAGCAATAATTGTGAGATGTTCTTGAGACGCGTGAAAATAGTTTTTGTTCAGTGGCTGGCTTTTATCACTGTGCCCAAATAATTTGTTTCAGAATTTCTTCAGAATCTATTTGTGTTTTCAAAATAACGCACATTGTGAGCGGAATTGGTGAAGTAATTATTTTTTAAGTTGTTGGAAGCATATATCTTGCCTGATGGAATAAAACTATTTTTTATTTATCCTCTCTGTGTTAGACAAATATATTGTTTGTTCTTCTCGAAATTGTAATAAATTAATCTCATTATGTTCACAAACGGCTTTTTTATTTCGAACAACTTTGTATCTTTCTGTGTTGAAACAGGAATTGCCAGTTCTTGGTGTGAATGTTGCATTACTGTCGAATGATGGGTAATTCAAAACATTAGATTTCACCCCAACTTTTATCACTTTAATTTCCTTCTACTTAAACGATTACGATAATTTGAAATCTCGACTTTCTGTAATATCTTTACAAAATAATTTAGAAGTATACAATATCAACGTCTGATCATTTTGTACACATCTTTCTCTTTTAAATAAAATCGAATTTGAAACAAACTAGTCTTAAAATAAAGTAGATAAATAGCTGAAGAACTTGCATAACAGAATGAATGATTGGAGTTATGTCTACATGAAAATACACTGTAAATAAAATAATATACAGTAGCAATTACAGGCTGGACCACTTTTTCGGCCTTCATTCCCGAATGATGGATGTGCCTGTCGGCAAGTGCGTTTGACAGCCCTTCGGAGAGAGCGAGGGCGCGGCCGTGTAACGAGGTATTTCGCGAGCGGCGGCAATGCCCCGTAGCCGCATCTGGGGGAGAGGGGGGGGGGCGCGGTGTAGCCTTACGTGTGGCGATGAAAGGCGCACGTGTGGCGCGGACAAGGCGCCCTCTGTGGCGGTGGCGGCGCTGCGCAGATAGGCGCAGATAGGCCCCAATGCGACGGCCCTCCGCCCCGCCCTCTGCCCCGCCCACCGACCCCCGCCGACCCCGCCCAACTGACCGCCGCCACCTCGACACCGCCCACTGACCCGCCCACTGACCGCCACCGACCCGAACCGACCCGCCCTCCGCCCGCCGCCTCCCCGCCCTCCGCCCGCCAAGCTCACCGCCAGGCCTACCGCCCGCCTACCGCCCCACCCATCGCCACCGCCCCCCTACGCCCACCGCCCCTCCCTCCGCCCACCGCCCCCCGCCCACCGCCCCGCCACCGCCCCGCCCACCGCCGCCCTCCGCCCGGTCCTCCTCCCCGCCCTCCTTCCCGGCCCTCTCCCGCCCTCAGCCCGCCCACCGCCCCGCCACCGCTCGCGCCCACCGCCCCGCCCATCGCCCCACCACCGCCCGACTACACCCCACCCACACCGCCCCGCCCTCCGCCACCCACCCACCGCCCGCCCACCGCCCCGCCCTCCGCCCCCGCACCTCGCCCCGCCCCCCGCCTCGCCCACCGCCCCGCAACCCGCTATGTCCTCCGCTCTGCCCTCCGCCCCGCCCTCTCTCCACACCGCCCCGCCCTCCGCGGCCACCCGCCCAGCGTCGTCGCGCAGTCTCGCGGCCCCTGGGGGCGGTCCACATCTCTCGTCTCTGCGCTCACCTCGGGATGCCAATGGTCGTTTACACGAATGTGCCATCAGACCAAGCAGGCGCGGATCCACGGGGAGGGAAATGAGGAAAATTCCCTCGCCCCTACAATATTTCAGTAACTATTCATTTTAATTCATCACGAAACTTTCAAGCCATAATATTTTCGGATAATCACTAAAACGAATAAAATCGTATCGCAGCATGAGCTGAGTGTAGCCTGCGACATTTTACAATATCTGTATAATGACACATTCGACCAAAAAATTCTGAATTTCCGCTCCCAAAATTTGTCTCTGTATCCGCCTCTGGACCATGAAATGGAACAGTTGCAGACATGGTAGAAGGAGATGCATCGGCTCGTGTGCATCGTATGCAACTTCAGCTACGACTACGCATCAACTACGAAACAAGTGTTTCGTGTTGTCTACGAAACAAGTGTTCGTGTCGTCTACGAAACAAGTGTTGGTTGTAACTGCCTAACACAATATCTATTATTATACAAGTCTGGCCCGGTTTTTCAAACGGACTGTCCATGTTGGGGATCACATGGTTACTAATGCAAACTGGTGATGTGCAGAAAGACCAAAAATCGCTGCACGGAGGAACCCATTCATCTCTTTCCACTATTGTTTCAGATAACACTCCAATTTCGACTTTGGTTAATAAAAGATGTTTTTTATCAATTTCGGTTTGATTTATTAACATTTCTGTTATGAATTGGTTCGAATTCTGTTTTGATTTATGGTTTTGTTTGTCTTTCACTTGTTTGCCTTAATTTTTTAAAATTTCTTTATTTTATGTTTTAAAGTTTTTATTTTTGTTTTAATTCATGTTGCGATGTCTGTTTTGTTTCCGATTCCATTTTCAGTATCGGTTTTTACTACAAAAATCTTTCGATTTTAAAACAATTCGAAATGGATTATCTATTTCTGTATTATGAAATATGTATGGTAATGGATTTAACCCTCAATCAATCATTCATTTGCGTAACGTCACAACAGCTGTCATGACATTCGTCTAAATTTAATTGTAGAACGAATTTTAGTTCTATATATTTGTGAATCACGACGGTCATTGTGATTCAATTAAAGGCACTTCATTTTAATTGCGGAAAATGTGGAAGATCAAAATAAATTGTATACTACGAAACATGAACCAGGCCTATTAATTGCTCAAAATTATTCCGATATTTTAATCATATGAATTGAAAGATTTTCATTTGGTTACTGTCCCAACAGTATTTAATGATAAAACTGTTTCGGTTTTAGTCTCACTCCTACTCTGGTTTTTAATGGTTACTATTTGGGTTTCAATGAGATGTCTTGTATAAGATCATTCAGATCAGCTAACCTGGGTAGTTTAGATGGATCAACCGGAAATACCGCAAATATTAACCTCAGTTCGAAAGGAAATGCTGAAAATGCCGCAAATATATGCCTCGGTCTTAAAGGTTTAGGTTTCGAATTCTTCCTGGGACATTGATGTAGTAAGTGTTGAGTTTTCGTAGGATTTGGTGCTTAAATGTTTGCGATGTGTTGTGGCGCTGACGTCAGCGTTGGGATGGAGAAACAAGTTTTTATTGTAAAGTCGACGTCCCTGACAGCAGCCAGACCTAGAGAACAGAACTGAAAGTCACTAAGTATTTATGAGCAGATTGTGTACAGTACTATTGGAGTCACGGACGATGAGAGATTTGTACTGGTAATAATTAATAAAATATTAAGGTATCAATATTAAGGTATGTTAATCAATCAATCTTAAGGTATGTTACGAACACAACAGTATGAACACTGATAGTGTTGAACAATCTTAAATAATAGTGACAACTTCCAAAAGTGCATGTATTTGTCTTTTTATGCGTACATTCGTATGTGCATAGTGTAAAATTAGTGGCTTGCAGCACGCACACTGCTGAAGAACAACAAATAAAATAATCTCATATGACACTGTAATAAATTAAATATTTTATCAAAAACAGCATTGACTGTAGACATTTTCTCGACGCAGGGTCAGCCATGATCCACGCGTGTCCACAGTAGACACGAACGAGAGGTAATCAGAGTGAGAAAATCACTTCATCAACACCGATGTCAACTAAAACTGTCAATTTCGATATCTAGCATCAATTTCATATGTCAAAATTTTCTCCTCTTTTTAATACAAGGTTGCTCATATTCTTTTGTGAACAAATCACAGGAAAAGTACATTTTTCTTGGAAATATTTCCGCGGAAACGTCTCTTTTTCATACCCATCACTCCATCCAGGTTATTATTTTTCTTTTCTATGGCTTTTTCCGCTGAACGCTGGATATTCTTTTACTTCCATATGGAACGCATATTCGACCGTATACTTGACATCAACAAACTTGCGGGCTCCTCTGATCTGAGGTCAGCAGAACGCGAAGCCTTCTGCAACAACACATGAATCGGAGACATGGGACACACAAACATGACCAAGGCGGGACTCGAAACCGCGACCCATCGGATCGAAGTGCTGAGTCGGTACATGCTCTTGGCCACTTCAGCCATCCACGTCGGCCAGGTTAATAATAATTCAGAAATTCTTGCGAGAGTTGACTTTGAAATCAAAGAATAATCGCCTAAAGCACAATCCTCAAATTCAGAAACGTATTCCATACAAGTCTTCTTGGGAAATTATTGCAACCGTTTCCATCCACCAAACGCGCAGGCATGCGCAATGGCTAGCTTATGACATGGTTGGTAGTGCGCTCCTGACTCCTTAGGAGGCGTGTCAAATACCAATTGGCCCGCTTCCCCTCCCCCCCCCCCCCCCTCCGCCCAGTCGGCTCCTCTCCCGGCCGCGCCAGCGCCTGCAGAAGGTCGCGCGGCAATTGCGAGACGATAAAGTAGCCTGCTCTCGACCGCTTGGAGCGATTTTCTGCACGGAATCGATTTTATGAAACAGGAGTCCTCGAGAGGCTATCAAATACGAACTCTAGAACCACTTCACTCTGGAGTGATGTAATATAGTGAAACTTGTATATCTCGACCGTTAAGGAAGAAAATAACTCGGAGTTATGGAATATTTGGATGCATGGGTCGTATTCCCTATAAAAATAATACAAAAATTAAAATTAAGTTACGATTTTCGAAATTGACTGGAATAGATTTCGGCAACAATTTTTTTGTTATTACATATAATTATATGCAAAAATTCATAGAATTCAATGTTCACAAGAAACATTTTGTAAAGCACTTTGCGCTTTGCAATTTATAAAGCACTTTGAGAATGACTGAGAGGAAGAATAATCTGCATGTGTTGGGCAGAAAGGTCTTAAACAAACTGATTTTGTCATAATTTTAATGAAATTTTACAATTCGTTGCACAACTGGGAACAAAATTCATAATTGTTTAAAACCGGGAGTATTATTTTATACTAAACTGAAAATTAACAATGGTGATGACTTAACAAATAATCACATGAGTGAAATCGTTCTCAATGTGAAATTCTTACTGCAAGATTCACTTGTACACGTATAATTATTATTTATAATGTGCCTGAAATTGTATCATTTTGTTCAGAAAACCTATCTAACTTTTCTTAATTTTTTCAATTCCTCTCTATCTGAATTCTCGTGGATCTGTTTGTTTTCCAATTGCAAGGATGTTCGATGGTGAATTTGGGATAATGAAAAAAAAGAAGATGGAAATAAATTATGAATTATTGCCGTACAAAACGTCATGACAAAAGAGGTATCCTGGCATTCATATTTCCTTTTAAATAATATTTGTTCCCCTATATTTGAAAAATGTTACCCGTCGCTCCCCTCGCTCAAGACAAGATGTGACGAACCAACTTGCATGGAATGTAGGCGAGGCCAACATCTTTTTTTTTTTAAAGCAGACGTGCTACTACTGTAGTATAGTATATGGACTAGTTTGCTGTTGAGCATGATTGTAAACACAACTCAACGAGAATGAACTTGACTTTTATGAACCAGGCTGCAGTGTCTTGGTTACAGTACTCAGAAAAAGAACAAAACAGTTCCATTATGGAGAAAAATTGATTGAAGTATATTACAGTACTCTGATTACTCGACGCCAAAGACGTTGTATGTAACAATATATAGAGATAGTCATTCCGAAACAAATACAATTAATTTAGATCCTGACTATTTTATCGCTTTCTTGTTCTATTTGAGTTAAATACATAATACTTTTATTAATCAACGTTTTCTATTATTGTTTTGAGTTACAATTTCGTATATTCTCACTTGAAAATTTAATATAAATCCTATTTCTAATATTAAGGATAAAATAATTAATAAACGTGTCCGTACGTTATTTTAAAACATGAAACAATTTCCAGTTTTTCAGGACTCTTGACTTTTAATCACAACTCCCAAGCAGGTTGTGCTGAAAACACAATCTAAGTCCCCCCCTCCCCCGAACAAAAATATTGGACTGAAATTATGTACTCTAAACGCGTTAAATACAGATCTAAACAGGCAGAGACTTCTAAGCATTTAAAGAATGGGACCCCGTTTTACACCTTATAAATTTTATAGTTAAAGTTACACCTACAAGATTACATTGCCGCACGATAGATTTTTTTATCTAGCAAGAAACAGATGACCTCATTACACTTTTGCACGCTGATGTTTCTGACATGATGATCAACACCGGGGACAAATTCAGATCTGTGATGTACATTAGTCTCTTTGGAGCTAAAAGACCGTTTTGTCGAAAACTTCGAACCTTGTGAAATACGTCTCATGGATTCCGAGATTGGAACACTATTAAGCTGGTTGTCGTTTGTCTAGGTCAGGGCCCTTAAGACTTCGCTGCCTGGGGCGGGGGTCTCAGTAAGCGGCAGCAAAAGAGCGTCTTGAGAAATTTCGGTTGCTACCGTGGAGCTATGAGAAATGCTGAGGCCGAAGTAAAGAACGTCTTTGACGAATCCGCAATGCTCTGTGGCATGAGTGGGTCTCTTTATGTTGACAGATTACTCCAAGAATGGACCGATTTGTCAGTTACTGCTTGGCTGCTGTTGTAAACAAAACTGAAGGTTCTGTTCATACGCTCAATTCATCAATGCAGATATTTGCTGTTGGTTCACTTACAAATGGTTTCGAGATTATCTTTTGCAAAGTTAACATTCAACATGACGTGCATTTGTTTCCCGAACTGTCCAACTGATCCCTTCTTAAAGTAATTTATACATAATATTTCGTTGTGTTTACCAATTTTCATACCTACTTCAGCTTTTTCCGCCACACCGAAATATGTGGCGTCTATTAAGTTGTTTGTGGTATTCGTTTATCTCTAACTTCAAGCTTCTCCAAGCATGTACTACGTTCTACAGTATTCGTGGTTCTATCGAGGAAAAAACTTCAAGTTTTATGTTCTTCCTCACCGTTCTTCGCGCTTTCCCACAGTTTTTCTGACGCTGACTTCCGTTAAGTAAAAACTGTCGTATGAATGAGTGGCTCGAATTCAGCCCTTTCAACCAATATTTTCCCTTCCTTGCTGTCTTGAAGGTCGTCGTGTCTTGAAGGTTCGTTCAAGCTGAATACTTCGCTACTGAGAGCTACTCAGTGCTCCAGAAGCTACGATGTGATGTGTCCCTGATCTAGGCAGAAATGTATCGTTGTTTACTCAATATCCGTCATCTCAATCTTTGTGGTTGGCCCGCTTCTTGCCGCAGTTACGCAATCTCCTTTGCTTATCGCAATCGGCACCGCGAGTCCTGGAAACTGTGTCAAGTGTGCACAGAGTTGTTTAGCACAGTATTTCCATTGAGGATCGGCAGCTTGTTTGACCAGTATCTTCTTCGTGAATGCGAACGAAATGCTCCAGTAAAAACTCGCATATGGCCGTGACACACGACAACTGATGTTCGTAAGATTTTATTCATTACTTGATTCGTTAATTCGATAATAACTACCACTTTTCGCTTCAAAAATTGAAACAGATAGTTGTAGTAAAAGATTCAGAATTCAATGTCAGATTGGAACCGAACGGTAGCGTCTCTTGTTTATTTCACCCCTGGCAGCAAGGCATCTCATATCTGTGGTCATTCATTCTCGAAGCGATTTTGCTTTTTCATCAAGGGTGACCCACGTCGAAATTATCAGACTGCTTCCTTTCGATCTCTGGGAATGAAGGGAGTTCGAATCCAAATCGATCCGTGTTGAATTTGAGGTGCACAAAGTGGATTCCGGGTATATTTCCTTAGAGTTGTTCCGTTTCACCTGCCACTAATTCTGTCACTGCTCCACGAACAGTTAAAGGTTACGATGGCTCAGCAGCAAAACCATTGCCTCTGCAGCGTCGTTGCCGGTAGGCCCTAGGGTGCGGGTTTCAACGGTGGAGTATTTTCGACACTTAGCTTTACAGAGCTAGGTTGTATTCAACTGCTGTCTCAGGGGTAATTATAGTGATCTGCTGTTCTGATCTGTAGTTTACTGCAGTTTCTCAGGTAAATACCAGGCGAATACCGGAACAGTACCTTAATAAACTTGATACGAACCATGCGGTATCTTTCTTCGGTATTCTCCCCCTCACTCCCCTTACACGCATAACTACATTAATTGCTTCATTAATTGTTAGTGATTCCGGGCGCGTCAACTGCTTTGGTCATTAGTACAGTAAGTGTAGTGAATGTTTTTTATCGGAAGGTGGCAGTGTGTTTCCCCCGTTGGATGGCGAGAACCGGCGCCGACCTAACATCGGCTAGTGGTGTTTCCCCAACCAGGTATCTCCCACCAGCAGGGCACCGCCCCAGCCGGGACAAGCCCTAAACTCCGGACTGGGCTCCCAATCGGTGTGGTAGTGTAATGCATCTTATTGTGAGTGAGCAAGAAGTGAGGATATGACAAGGAAGAGGAAGAAAAGATCGCGCGCGGTCCGTGGCCCGTTTGTTAAGGTACTGCTCCGGCATTCAGCTGATGTTGACCGGAAAAACCATGGAAAACTACCGATCAGCAGCAGCTGGCCACCAGAATTCTCCTGCAGGCAGTGACTGAATTCGGCCTAGCCGACAGGCTAGTGTCGAAAAACATTTCACCGTCGAGACTCCAACCCCAGGGCTTCCCGGCCAAAAGCACTGCAGTGACAGTTGATGCCCTGAGCTATCTCTCCCGATCACAACTACAATAACACTCTACTCTATCACGCATATCGGTGACTTGACGAGAGCTTAGACTGGTTTCGCTTGGGCCGATATCTACCTGGAGACAAAACGTGGAGATGAAGGGAACCCTCGAGCGACATGTGTGGAACGGCGCCGATCTCATGTTCCAGCGTGGGAGGAATATCGACACCGCCCGGGAAATAGCATGCACTACACGTGCGGAACTAACGACTTACGTTGATTTCGCGCACGGAATCGTTAATTTACATACTCACACATTCATATCTGCACTCGCTCATTCATATTATAACTTAAGAATTATTAGACCTCTGCATGAATGTCTGTAACTCTAGGAAACGGCATCAAAATATTACACGAATTTCTTTACCTCGCGTCGAGTAAAACATTAATCAGTGTTCAAAATTAAATAATTCAAAAATAAATTTTACCGTTACATCAAGTAAAAACTATCGATGTTTTTAAACTTCGATGTTTTAACGCAGGTTTAGGAGCATCCTTAGGTAAATTTAATTTGACAGCAAATTCATTAATTTATAATTAAGATGTAACTGAAAACAAGTTAAAAAATTTCAGGACATCCGAGTCATCTCGGAGGAGAGAGAATTCATTCGATGTAGGTTCTACAAAAAGCGTTCGTTTGGTTTGAACATATAAACTATGCGTGTTACAATCAGTAATTATTTCTTATTTTAACATTTCTACAAAACATCAATGTTTAGAAACATCAATATTTAGAAAAAATCAATTCTTAGAAAACTCCGATGTTTAAAAAACATCAATTCTTAGAAAACACCGATGTTTAGAAAACACCGATGTTTAGAAAACATCAATGTTTAGAAAACATCAATGTTTAGAAATCATCCACATCGATTTAGCATCCCTAATCAAGTGCAGCGCGGCATCGTCCCAGCGCGACACGTCGCTTGGAGTGGCGGGGTGGGGGTGGGGGGGACTGCTTATGCATTGGGGTCAGCGCGAGCACTGTGCGAGGCCACCACGCGATTTCCGAACGCGCTCTGCTGCCGCGCCGCGCCGAGCCGCGCCGTGTTGAAACATCCTGATCCCGAAATGCCCACGTTCCTCGGGAAAACGGCCGCGATCTGCTGCGGGCCGCTCCGTAACTGCTCTTCGCCGGTTGGGAGATTTTCTAACGGTGTTTCCAAATGGTTTGCTGTTTTTTGGGCTCACGCGTGTTTCAGGACTTTTTCCTCCTCTGATGTCGGATATTACCTATTAGAGCTGTGCGTCATCATTCTCCTTAGTTCGCTTCTACGGCAACGAATTTGTTTGCTAAATCTGATGATATTGATACAGTTGCACTACGCGTGACTTTCTGTGTGCGCTATGATTTGTTGCAATTTTCTGTTTTACATGCCGTTATATAATTCCTAAGCTTCCATTAAATACAAATCTCAGCAAAATGCATACTCAAAAATATATTTGCCGAAGAATACTTAGATTACATAGAATTTGTGAGGTTGAGGAAGAAAATTCGGAACACGTTTTGCAGAAATGTTCCGACGGAGGGTGACATGCTCCTGGAGCATTGTGGCGAGCACGAATGAAATTTAAAAGGATTTTGGTGGGGTCGGCATGGATTGTTCAGTATTCATGGAGAATTATAGAAGGTCAATGAGATGATGAATTTGAAGAATTAAAGCAAATCCAATTTGGAAGTTCGTATAAAATTTACTGTTTTAAATAAACATTACGCACACATACTAAGAATTGAACTGCCCCAATATGAAATAATTTTAAATTTATAATTTATGGTCTGGATATACGAGTAAGGTTCCACTGAACTGTCAGTTTGTACACAACATGCCGGTGAAATAGTTTGCATCAAACGTGACTGTGAACACAAAATTTATTAAAAATATGTACCCTGCAGAGACACCATAGACCCAAGCACGATAACGAATATTGTACTATCCCGGCAGCCACGATCTCACAAACCACACAACACTTAGATTTCACTTTTCCCCGTAGTGCCCGTTCGCCACATTAAAACCAAACCTCCCGTGAACAGCGGTGGTTGTTCTGTCTGCCGTCGTGATTCATGGACGTAACACTCACTGCGCAGTGGCAATGAGAACGAATGACGCCACGATGCATTGACCCACAGCGGAGCTTATTGGCCCGGTCAGGCGGTTCAATTGAGAAGCAGACGTTCCGAGAAGGCGCTGACGGGCGGCTTGTGGAGGTTCCGCGATATCTCGCCGCCTTAACGCTGCTGGGTCTCCAATGCAGGAAGAGAACGATGAAAAGACGAAGAGTTTCCGCCCATGAAAGAGAATTCAAGGATCTTCACGTACATTTCAATGATTGATTTTTTAATTAGTGATTCCGGGCAAGTCAATCGATAAGATTATTTGTCCCGAAAGTGTAGTGTATGTGTTAATCGCGTGAGGTGGCCGCTGGTTGGTGAAATCCATTCCCGATCTACGTCGACTGGCGAGAATTTTCCCCAACCAGATATCTCCCACCAGCAAGGCACTGCGGGGACAAGTTCTACATCGACAGATACTAAAATTAGATTGCAACGTGTCTGAACGTGACAGACGTGGCTGAAAGAGAACGCTGAAGTTTCCACGAAGCGATTAGTGGCAAGGAACGGCGTTGATTTTTTTTTAAACAACGGATAAGGTTGAAAGAAGAAACTATCACTTAAACGTAGAGACAAGACACGTTCTAATAATGAAAGTGCTGAAATGCGAAACAGTAACTCCTTTCCTTAACATAGTAGATAGAGAGGAATAACCCATTGGGGTCAAATCTTTTTATTTATTTAATAATTTTTTGTTTGTTACTTTCTGTTCGAAGCTCTCGGAAGTTCGTTGACTAGCGTGCTTGCTTTCCACGTGCAACCCCGGGTTCAATTCCCGGCTGGGACAAAATTATAACTGTGCGCTTTCCTTACAAATATGCCAGTATCTACTGCAGTGTGACGATGAGAAATCCCACCCTAAGGGAAGACCAGCATATACGGTGGAGGGATGTCTTCGTGCTAACTCCTTATCCCATGGCCGCAGGTCGGCAATGGCCCATATCGGGCTGTCGGGCCAAAGGAGAGGCAGGACTTTCCGTTCAACAATATGTCTTTCACAGCATTGAAATTTACGATTTAAGAACAGTCTTAACGAACAGTAATCTTTCAGACGGTTTCTTAAGCCACATTTAAAATTGGAAAATTATAGGAAAGCTAAGGATGATGGAAAAGAAGTGCCAGAAAATAAAATTACGGAGGATCAAATTTATCTCAAGGAAATTTGGAAATAATTCTTCCAGGAAAAATGTATTTTTTGTGAAGAATAAAAAAATTGAGCTTAATGTAGTGAAGGAAGAGTACTACAAAATTTAAGATTCCGGTGTTTAATCAAATCATAAAGTGTATCAACATTTGACACCCTCCTAGGGGTATGCGATTGAGAAAGGAAGGCTAAAGACCAGCGGAAAATCGTTTATTAAAAATATGTTGTTGTGTATGATTCTACTATTTATGTACATTTAAATGTAAGAAGCGTTATCTTTAGAAATATTTTATTAATGATTGATTTAGAAATATTATAATGTCCTTAGCAGTTGACGCTTCTGAAATCTCTAATCAGTCAATCAATATTTTACGGTTTCTTGATTCGATGAAATGAATTCGATGCAAGAACAGTGTGATAATTATACATCGAAACGTTTATTGGAGAAACGGGTCTCTGAAATCAATGAGAGTGTCTGAAGACTTCATCAGACTCGAGACAGATTATGCTGTGTATTTTCAAACCTGGAAACCTGTGGTGAAACCTCTCTTAGCTTCTTTCTTTCATTTTCTTTCTTTCACATGTCACACTCGACTCGAATAAAATGTGATTCATCGAAATACGTGAATATTTCATTGAAAATATACTACAATATATACTATTATTATTTTTTTACAGTATCGACATATCAGTTTTTAAAAGATCCAACTTACATTCGTAAACATTCAGTGCTTGTTAAATCATTGGCAGCGGACGTCGCTAATCGTTGTTTTGATTGAGG
>BOPP01000076.1:1820490-1849082 GCA_017312745.1 Gryllus bimaculatus | reverse complement strand
AAGGAGGCGTTAAGTTCAAGGCCCACCAACAGCGGTGGGCGGGCGGGCGGCGCGCGGTCAAATGGCGACGCCTGTGCGTGGTGGGTGGAATGGGACGTCGACTCCGGCGACTCTCCCGCTACGCAGTGGCTCCGCGAACTCGCCGTGGACACGCATCCAAACCGCCACCTCACTCCACGGCGTCGTTTGTGTGAGTGCTCCTTCAGACATGGTCTTCCGACTGAGGCTTCTTTCTGTGGCTTCTCGAAAATACTCGTAATTCTAGGATTGTTTAATGACAAAAAACAGTAATAACCGAAGTCGTAAATAATTTAAAAACAATTCGTGAATAAATAAAAAAACGTAATGACGAAAAACATCATAAATTCTGACTGACATTCTGAGACTGAGGCTCTTTCTTGTGATTCTTCGAAAAATAGCCGCATTTCTGGACTGATAGTTGAAATTTGATAAATAGTTTAAACGTAAACATAAATGACGAAAAATTTGTTTTGGTAAATTGAAAACGTGCTCCAGACCACCGAACACTCCTCATGTTTAATGTATTTACACTATTCAAGTATTTTGGAATTTTCTAAGAACATGTTTAGGCTTCGCACTTGGAGAAATACATGGTCTTCAATATTACTGTTTATTTTATCTTCACACTAGTGGCTCTTATAAATATTTAGGCATCATAAAGATTCCGAATAAACAAACTTTCTAAACCGTAATTGTAAATTTCAAATTGCAATGTGTTTCACCAGAATATACAACTTTTGCTGTATGTGTAAGCGAGTAAACGTTGCTGTAGATTTTAAAGACAGTATCAAGTTTTCGAAAGCTTTTCACTGTTTTCTCTGGTCGCCATACAACCGCGCCACCGCAAACGTCACTTTGTTCCACCGCTTATATAGCATATGTCACAACCGCCAGCAGCAACCGCAGATGTCCATCAGTTTCACCACCACAAGCCGCAATAACCACTGTCACATGCCGACTACTTCATAATCACTGGCAAACCACCTCAAGATTCTTACGTCAATATTGACAATACGCGCCACTCTAATTACACCATCGTTGCCCATATAACTATCCCCTCCCAACAACTCCATCATACTCTGCTACTACTAGCTACAACTGTGACTATTGCTGGATAAATGCCTAGAACGGAGAGATCTTTTCAACTGTTTCTACAGGAACTACAATCTTGTATGTAGTGTGAGGTTGAGTGAATTATTAGTGTAGGATAATGAAATTAATCATCCTGGGTCTTTTCCCTGTGCTTCCCTGTCCGCTATTTTGCTGGACGTTGTTTTTGTTTTGACCTTTACTTTAAGGATAATGTATTTTTAAAATACCTTATAAAAGTAGGTTTTTAGTGTTTTGTACATAGCAATAACTGTGCCGCTGCTGGCGCCAACGGTCCATACCACTCATCAAACTCACTCATAACCAGCCACCGCCTTCTTATCAACTCAACCAACCGGGCGGTAAACCCCATTTGGTGACTAAATGCGACTTACTTCGTCGACCACCATCACAACAAAGCTCCATCCCATTAACCAGTCTACCCTATCCAGATTCTGTATTCTCAACTGGCTGCGTAACCTTTATCGTCACCGATTGCAGTTTACCATTTCGCGTCACCATTTACGGCGTCACGCATTCGACCGTCACCATCACCTTTGCCATTAACGTCATCGTCAACAGTCGACTTTCCCGTCACTATTACCGTGACCATACCGTTGCATTACCGTCAAAACATCAAAATTCGCCATCAATCCCGTTGCATTACCGTCACATCACGCCACACCATCGGAATGGGCCGCGCCGGCCGCCGCCGTCGCACTGGCATTCACAAGCTGTCGGCGGCGCGCGTAATCGCCGGTGTGGCGTGTGGGCGGGCCGGGAGGCTCCCGATTTGGAGAGGACCCTCCTACGCTGGAATGAGCGGGCTGGCGGCGCGGACGCGGCGGCGGCGCGGCGGGCGCGATTCAAGCCGAAAGCCCGTCTTGACGGCCGCCCGCCAACAGCGGGCTTTTTTATCGCCAACGCCGCGCGCGCGTGTTGGAGGCGGCGCAGGGGCAAAATAAGACGCCAAAGGGCAGGCGCGGTACATTGGCTTGGAACACTCGGCGGCAGGGATCGCCACCCACGGCCGGAGGGAATTTGCTGGGAGGCGGAGAAGTGCGCAAAATGACGGGTCATGAGAACGACGCGGAAGAGAAGGTTTTGCAAAGAGAACTGCGTGGAATCCACCTTCATGTGGTGGTCGTTGCATAAAAAAAATCGGGCAAAAACATTTGAATATGAAATGTGTAGGGTAAATTTAAATGTGTAAGGTTACGAATGTATTTTCTGTTGGCTGTTTTTGTTACAGTTACGTCTCTACAATTTTGCTACAGTTAGTCTGGCTTCAATTCAGTTATTTGTAAGAACGGTTCTTCTCCTAAGCGTTATGCTTGTAAGAAGCAATAACTATGTTCAAAAAAATGCGTTAATATCTGGAAAAATGTTTGTTGTTCTGTGGACGATTCCATCCCTCTCTTTAAGTCCAGTCAATATACTCCAAGCGATTCTAACGTTTCGGAGTCTTGCCATGAATGTGATTCGTTTGGGTGGATATTGTGGAAGAGGGAGAAGTGCACAAATCGCGAGGCGGAAGAGAACGTTTGCAAAAGGAAGACGGGCGTCAAATCCACTCCTTCATTGGTGTTGGATTGCTTTTCAAATACGGTTCTGAATAAAATTTGAATATGATTATATCATCCTCTGTGGTCTAGAACTGGGGTCACGACTCAAAACGTGGCTGTTACCTGTATGTTTGTGCAAAAAGGAGAGCCGCACCACGAGTCAGATACTAAGCAGATACGACGCGAGACGAACGAGGAAACATAACGCAGGCAGCACATCAACCTAAGCCGTTCATAATTCCTGGACTACGAAGAAAGAGCAAGAATTCATGACGTTAAGCTCAGGACTAAAACGAACAGGAGAATTCCCCAGAAGCTGCTGGGTGGCGTGCGGTTCCTGGTCCGGCAGCAGGGGCTCAGCGGAGGCCGAATGCAAGCCGTTGTGTGAGTGCTCCTTCAGACATGGTCTTCCAACTGAGGCTTCTTTCTGTGGTTCTCGAAAATACTCGTAATTCTAGGATTGTTTAATGACAAAACCGTAATAACGAAGTTCGTAAATAATTTAAACAATCGTGAATAAATAAAAAACGTAATGACGAAAAACATAAATTCGACTGACTTCTGAGACTGAGGCTCTTTCTTGTGATTCTCGAAAATAGCCGCATTTCTAGGACTGATAGTTGAAATTGATAAATAGTTTACGTAAACATAATGACGAAAAATTTGTTTGGTATTGAAAACGTGCTCACAGACCACCGAACACTCTCATGTTTAATGTATTTCTATTCAGTATTTTGGAATTTCTAAGAACATGTTTAGGGCTTCGAAACTTGGAGAAATAATGGTCTTCAATACTGTTATTTTATCTTCACACTAGTGCTCTTATGAAATATTTAGCATCATAAAGATCTCCGATAAACAAACTTTCTAAACCGTAATTGTATTTAAATTGCAATGTGTTGTCACCAGAATATAAACAACCTTTGCTGTATGTGTACGAGTACGTTGCTGTAGATTGTTAAAACAGTATCAAGTTTCGAAGCTTTCACTGTTTCTCTGGTCGCCATTACAACCGCCACCGCAAACGTCACTTGTTCCACCGCTTATATAGCATATGTCACAAC
Organism: Gryllus bimaculatus; assembly: GCA_017312745.1. Taxonomy (NCBI): domain Eukaryota; kingdom Metazoa; phylum Arthropoda; class Insecta; order Orthoptera; family Gryllidae; genus Gryllus; species Gryllus bimaculatus. Next base: position 1,845,343 of record BOPP01000076.1, on the reverse strand, counting down.
CGCCAGCACAACGGCAGGTGTCATTAGCTTCACTACCACAACCGCAATAACCACTGTCACATCCGACTACTCCATAATCACTGGCACCACCTCAGATTCTTACGTCAATATTGACAATACCGCCACTCTAATTACCACCATCGTTGCCCATATAACTATCCCCTCCCCAACAACTCCCATCATACTGCTGACTACTACTAGCTACAAACTGGTGACTACTTGCTGGAATAAATGCTAGACGGGAGAGATCTTTTCAAACTGTTCTACAGGAACTCCAATCTTGTATGTAAGTGTGAGGTTGAAGAATTATTAAGTGTAGGATAAATGAAAATTATCATCCCTGGGTCCTTTCCTGTTTGCTTCCCTGTCCGCTATTTTTGCTGGACGTTGTTTTGTTTTGACCTTTATTTAAGGATAATGTATTTTTAAAATACCTATAAAAGTAGGTTTAGTGTTTTGTACATAGCAATAACTGTGCCGCTCTGGCGCCACGGTCACATACCACTCATAAACCACTCATAACACCACCGCCTTCATTATCAACTCAACCACCGGGCGGTAAACCCCATTTGGTGACTATCGATCTTACTTCGTCGACCACCATCACCACAAACAGCTCCATCACCATTACCACCACCCCTATCCAGATTATTATTCTCAACTGTGGCGTCACCTTTATCGTCACCATTGCAGTTACCATTTCCGTCACCATTACCGTCACCGTCACCGTCACCGTCACCATCACCTTTGCCATTACGGTCATCGTCACAGTCGACATTTCCGTCACTATTACCATGACCATCACCGTTGCCATTACCGTCAACATCACAGTCGCCATCACCATTGCCATTACCGTCATCATCACAGTCGCCATCACCGTTGCCATTACCGTCATCATCACAGTCGCCATTTCCGTCTCCATTTCCCTCACTATTACCGTGACATTACCGTCACCATCAGCGTCATCAACACAGTCGCCATTTCCGTCACTATTACCGTGACCATTGCCGCCACCATCACCGTTGACATTACCGTCACCATCACCGCCACCGCCATCGCTAATGGCCGCGCCGCCGCCGCCGTCGCCCTGGCATTCACGCTGTCGGCGGCGCGCGTAATCGCCGGTGTGGCGCGTGGGCGGGCCGGGAGGCTCCCGATTTGGAGAGGCCCTCCTCGCCTGAATGAGCGAGCTGCGGCGCGGCGCGGCGCGGCGGGCGCGATTCAGCCGAAAGCGCCGTCTTGACGGCCGCCCGCCAACAGCGGGCTTTTTTATCGCCAACGCCGCGCGCGCGTGTTGGAGGCGGCGCAGGGGCAAAATAAGACGCCAAAGGGCAGGCGCGGTACATTGGCTTGGAACACTCGGCGGCAGGGATCGCCACCCACGGCCGGAGGGAATTTGCTGGGAGGCGGAGAAGTGCGCAAAATGACGGGTCATGAGAACGACGCGGAAGAGAAGGTTTTGCAAAGAGAACTGCGTGGAATCCACCTTCATGTGGTGGTCGTTGCATAAAAAAAATCGGGCAAAAACATTTGAATATGAAATGTGTAGGGTAAATTTAAATGTGTAAGGTTACGAATGTATTTTCTGTTGGCTGTTTTTGTTACAGTTACGTCTCTACAATTTTGCTACAGTTAGTCTGGCTTCAATTCAGTTATTTGTAAGAACGGTTCTTCTCCTAAGCGTTATGCTTGTAAGAAGCAATAACTATGTTCAAAAAAATGCGTTAATATCTGGAAAAATGTTTGTTGTTCTGTGGACGATTCCATCCCTCTCTTTAAGTCCAGTCAATATACTCCAAGCGATTCTAACGTTTCGGAGTCTTGCCATGAATGTGATTCGTTTGGGTGGATATTGTGGAAGAGGGAGAAGTGCACAAATCGCGAGGCGGAAGAGAACGTTTGCAAAAGGAAGACGGGCGTCAAATCCACTCCTTCATTGGTGTTGGATTGCTTTTCAAATACGGTTCTGAATAAAATTTGAATATGATTATATCATCCTCTGTGGTCTAGAACTGGGGTCACGACTCAGACGTGGCTGTTTACCTGTATGTTTGTGGCAAAAACGAGAGCCCACCACGAGTCAGATACAACGCTGGTGCGACGCGGAAACAACGAGATGCAACGCGGAAACAACGAGATGCAACGCGAAATCATAACGCAGCAGCACATCAACCTAGCCGTTCATATTCCTGGACTACGAAGCAGAGCAGGAATTCCCTGACGTTTAAGTCAGGACTAAAACGACGGAGAACCCTTCAGCAGCTCTGGGCGGCGTGCTGTTCAGCGTCGGCAACGGGGCCGCAGGCGGAGCCGATGGAGTGAAGATGGAGTAGGGGGGATTGATGGCTGGGACGGGGACGGTGAAGAAGATGACGACGGTGACAACAACTGGAAAGACGTCGGAGACACCGTCGGCGATGGAGATAGCGACGGGGACGGCGAAGAGAACAGTGATGGAGACGGCGAAGGGAACGGGGACGGAGTCGGCGATCGGGATTGCCACTGGGATGGCAAAGGGGACGGCAAAGGAGACGGCGACTGGGACGGCGACGGGAACGGCAACGGCGTCGGAGACGAGATCGGGTACGGCGACGGCTGCGGAGACAGCGACCGGCACAGAGACCACAAAGGGGATGGTGACAGCGACGGTGACAGCAACTGGAAAGACGTCGGAGAGGGGACGGCGACGGGGACGGAGTCCATCAGGATTGCCACTGGGACGGCAAAGGGGTCGGCGAAGGGGACGACGAAGGAGACGACGAATGAGACGGTGACGAGGACGGCGTCGGCGATGAGGATGTCGAAGGGGACGGCGTTGGAGACGACTGGGACGGCGCCGCGAACGGCAACGGCGTCGGAGACAAGGTCGGGGACGGTTACGACGGTGGAGTCAGCGACCGGGACGGGGACCGCAATGGGAATGGTGACGGCGACGGCGATGGGGAAATGATCGGTGACTGCGAAGACCATGACGACAGGAACGCCGGGGCGGGGACGGCGACGTCGTCGGCATCGGCATCGGCGGCGGGGCCGGAGGCGGAGGCGATTGGCAGCCCGAGGGGCGTGCGTGTGCACAAACGGAGCGCAGCGAAGAGGTTCGATCCGGCGCCACGCCCCCCGAAGGACATCGCGCACAGCGCGGCCTTTCTGCGCGCTGCGCCCCGCCCGCCCGCGCAGCCTTTGGCGGCGGCTGCGCACGAGGGCCCTCCAGCGCCGACCGCCACCTCCCGGGGTCTCCAGTGGACACACCGGGGTGGACGTCTTTCAATGGCCGCGTTTGCGAACGGGTCGTGTATGAGCAAATAAGGTTTGGGTCGGAGGTCCCCGCCAAAATTTCCGCCTCAGCCCAGGTCGGGCTTTGGTCCCGCGTCCGCATACGTGGAGAATAGTGCAGGCGATAAGTCATTTTACCTTGCAAAAGTGAGGTAGACGATATTATTTTTTTAAAAATTTGTTTATATGCGTATTTTAAAACCTCTTAGCTCTCGTATTTCATTAAGAAAAAATATTGTATCAAGTAGTCTTGTAGAGAATTTTATTGCCCATAAAATTACACATAATTTTATAATCTAGTGGACAGGCCACTCATTTTTTTCATTGGGTCCGGCATTTCGTTCCCAGTGGAACCATGCAGAATTGGTGGATTCGCTGCAAGTTTATCCGTGATTCTTCTGCCTGAACCACTAGAACTTTTTCATTTATATCACATCTTCATAATCGCCTACACATCAAATCATTCACAAATAGCAAAAATGATGGCCATAAGTCATAGACACTGGAATAAAAATGCAAAAATAATGGGGGATTTGTACGAGAACAAATGAATTAAAATAAATGTCACTGTTTCAATTGGAATAATTTCGTAAAAAATGTAACGAATATGTGACGTCAGTGGGTAAGAAATGCGATCCAAATCAAAAACATAATTTTTAAATTTAATAAAGAAATATTTAAAAATAAATTATTTTTACTATTTATATAAAAAATAGTTCATAAATTAATCAGACTAGAGAAAAACACATTTTCACATGTCTATAACACATATTTTGCTTCGCTCAGAAGAAAATCGTTCATGTGTAAAATTATATTTTTGTGTCACCTTCCTGTGGACCAATGATGTATGAAAGCTTTACATAAATGATTTGAACAGTTCTAGAAATGTTGAAATATAGTTTTGAAAGAAAAAAAAATACCCGCACCCGAAGATTAGATATTTCTAGACGAGTGTTGCTTGATTTGTATAGTGACTGGATGCGTCTGTAAGTTTAATTTGTTAATTCCTACAGTCGTTTCAGAAGAACGCTTTGGGAATAAGTCTGACCTATCTCCAGGCAATAAATTCATCACTTTCCACTGACAAGGCATCTCGTGTCCTTTGTTATTGCTTTTCTGGGTTCATACTTAGGAAAACAATTTTGAACTTCAAGAATATTTTTATTATATCTCTTATAATTGATTCATCCAGATATTTCTAAAAATGAGACAATATAGTATATGCATTATTCCATAAACTATGTAATTTACAAATACTATGAGGTACAACGGTTCATCATCTGGTTTAGATTGCTAAGTGGGAGAATATCAGGAAAGCAGAGTGCGTTTCGCAGAACGGACTCTGGGAAATTGAGGTTAAAAGGCTTCTGAATTCAACATGTTGGTGAAGGGAAAAAGTTGCCATGCATGATTCACCACGAATATTCTGAAAATGGGTAGACTTCAGTTGCCTAATATCACACCCTGGTAAGCCTTCCTCACTTTAAATTAACTAGGCACTTCAGCTTCACTAAAAACCTTCGTGACACCCTTTTATGAGAGTAATAAAGAACTCCGAAAAAGAAAAAAAAATTAAAAAGTGTTGGATTAGATGCGGGTAGAAGATGCATGGCCGTTGTGTGTTGATAGTAGCGAGCGCCCCCCGATTCTCCGGGTGACCGCCCGGGCTTCCGCCCCGTAAATCTCCTCCCACGCGCTGCCGCCGCCCCAGCCGCCGTCCGGTTTGGCGGTAATCTCCGCGCCGACTATCGGGACAATCGAGGTCTGCGTGGGCTCGCGAGTTATGTGCGTGCGCCCTGCCGCGGGCTGCCCGGACAAATGAAGACGCCGCGCCGCCGCCTGCGACCGTTCCGACGCCCACGCCCTCCCACGCAGCGTGGACACGTGGGCACGCGGTGGACAAAAGGGCGGTGAAGTAGTTCCGATGACTCCTAAAAATACGAGTGTACTGTTCTGAATACTGTACTATTCTGTATACTGTTGTCTGGAGATTTTGCCGGTATTTGATATCAATACAACGTAATGCATTTGAATTCACTTTAGAAATTTCAGAAAATTTTGTAAAGAAACTTCTTGTTGTTAAATTCACATACCACATGAATAATTTTATACTCACATTATACATGTGTTACACTTGTATATACAATGTAATATATTTAGTAATTTAAACTAGAGGTGCAGTTCTTCACACAAGATATTACTGCACAGATGCTGGACATAGTAGTTCTGAAGGGAAGATAAAAGAGGATGAGAGGGCAGGGCGCTATATTTATTATTCTTGCAACGACTTATGACTATTCTGTTGAGACAAAATCAAATGTCTAGAATTTTCAATTTCGTATACTTCAAATATATATTACTAGGAGTATGAAGTTATGTAATACATAATTGCGTATTACAGTCGGGATATAGTAATAATAAACAGTATTATAGTGCATTAATATGTACAGTTAAATTATGCGTATTTTATTTCATTACGTATTTAGAAACTTTTGTGTTGAATTTCCAAGACTGTGTTTTAAGCAAAACAGATGCAAAGGTACTTAATGAAGAATTCATAATCAGTGACTGAAATTATTTCTCGTTAAAGCAATTAATGGTATTAATTGATGATATTGATATTAACCCTCTTGATCTCTGTTAAACATGTGTTTATTTTGTTTGTGGATGCAATAAAGCTTATACAAATGTCTTTTGTTTCAGGTGAGTAATCCAGATCCTATGATCAACTCCAGAACGAAGTGCAGTGTAATACTTGTGAGTATGAAATTGCAGAATTAACGGGAGTAAATACTTATAACCACAAAATGAAATGCAATATGGTATACAAGAATTGTTTGTAAGCAATTCCTACGATATTGGTTTAATGACATTTTCATTGGTAATTTGAAATTATTTTAATAAATAACAGGCAAATTGACGTGTATCCATCTCCCGTTGTATTGTGTCGTGTGATGTGTGCCATAAAGAGTTCTAAGAGCTGTCGTGAGATGGTTTATGCATTGTTCGTTTGATTCCAACACAGATTATCACAGTGATAATTTGCTTTTCTCTTTCTCTTTTTGAGAGATTGTGTTAGGTTCTCATGAGAGGTGAACGATGTAGAAATCATTGTTATGGATAGAATGATGTTCAGATGTGATCCGTGGAAGTAAGAGAAGAAAGTCATACCCCAAATACATATCGACAGAGTTTAGTTCAGAGTCCCGCTCTGTCACTGGCTCTGATCTAGAGGTCCTAGGGATCTAGTCCTGACGGTGGGTTTTCAACACTTCCCAAATAACTATATCGAATTCAAGAAGTTTCTGGAGAAGAATTCTAGCCAGCGCCGGTTGCTGTTATTGGTAGTTTTCCATGATTTCTCTGATCAATACCAGGTGAATACTGGAGCAGAACTCTTAACAAATGGACGGCGCTCGAATATTCCACTTCTTTGTCCTTTCTGTGATAAGTTTCGGATATCCATAAGTGGAATATTCGTTAGACCATGCGACCAAGGGTGAAAAATATATAAAATTTACATAAGTAAAGAAAAGTAAAGAAGTATATATTTTGAATTATCGAATCAGATAATCAAAGTTTTGTTAATTCTACTATTGATATTTTGGCCTTGGGCTGTTAATAAACGTTACGGCTTTCAAATTAAATGCCCGTCACGTGTGAATTTCATTGGCTACTAATCCAGTTTTAAAACCATCGATTGTTTTTGTATGATGTTTTCTTGACATCCATAAATAAATTTTGATCGATGTTTTCTTGATGTGTCATCCCTAGTGTAAACTATCTCCGTTTGATGTGCATCGGGTTTGAGTTTCTGGAAGAAATGGCAGTATGTTTTTGTGCACATGTCGCGTCTTAAAGGTGTAAAATTGCATGCGTGAAGTTGAAAGAGGTTCGTGCACTCTGAGGCGTATGCATTAGGCTGTCCACAATACACCTTGTATATATTGAATCTGACGGCGTGCAATCGTTTTGTAAGTTTATTGCCAGAATGTGTAATAGAATTCATGAAAAGCTGCTACATAACTTAGTCTTTGTTTATCTTCCGCGTGAACATTGTTCATTTGAATAAATCAATAAAGAAATGGTCGTTGCATATAATAAAATTCCAGGGAGGCACATTCCTTATTTGATATCCTTTGATCCTTACCCGAACGAAACTTTAAATGCAATATACTGCCCCCACCCAACTCTCAACCCCAATCATCCTCACGCTTCCATTGCTAGCATGCACCAGCTACGGACGGACACGCGATAGTCCACGATGCAGCTCATTCGAAAAACATGTATCATTTTCTTAAGCGTGCACATGAAACTAATTTCATCCTCGAAAACTGCGCTGGTTGTATTCGCAAATTAAACATGATTTAGAGTAAGTTTAATACGTCCCCGATGTTGATTTTTCTGGGGCCACCCTAAAGCTCTTAAGGAGCAGACACCACTGTTAGGGAGGTTTTGTCCTCTCTTTCAGAGTTTTTAAGTTTCAAGTTCCGCGGACTCCTCATAAATGATAACTCTATCTCCACCTCACATTTCGCGTGGGTTTTTTTATTGCAAAATGTGATATACAACGCTCAGCCATGTGAATTTTCACTTGTTAAGAGCGCGTAATTTCAACCAAAGACGATGCAAAGTGGGTGACTGTGATACACTCTTAAACGTCAGATTTTAATGAATGCGGAATACAAAGAGTAGCGCATAATGTTGGATATTGATGGGAGGATTATTCATAACTAGGGCTGTGATTTCTATGCAATAAAAACAAAGAAATATGCGCATGTATATGTAAATTATTCGGTAATATATGCGATTAAAAAAAGAAAATATGCGAAATAGTTTAGCGTAATGTGTAAGTGTAAAAACAAATAGAAAGTTGAATGTGGAAAATATATTTGCAGCAATAAAAGATAAGGAATTATATGTTGTTACGAGAGACAAACATTAAGTCAAGGGCTTAATGGGAGATGAAGTTAACATACATTGCACGAAATAAACAAAATGTAGGTATTGCAACAAAAATATGACTTCCTCTCAATTCACGACAAATTTCTTACTCTTTTCAATCACTCCACGTTTGCGATGTGTGTGAGCACGCATAGGCGCTCGGCGGATGCACATTTCATTTCGACTGATACTCCTGATGACAGGTCTTAGCGTGCTCCTCGAGCGACTTAGTACGAGTGAAGCGAGCGGCAACGCTGATTCGTGGCTATGGCAACGTACACAATACTTAGAAACCCATTGCTTCAGAGCAGGTCACATGACCCTTCATAGCAAGTGGCAAGAGAACCTTATGTGCCGCTTACACGCTGAGGGAACTGTAATTTTTGGCTTCTTTTCCCGGATGAAGGGTGAATACGCAGCAAAAATATGCAAATATCGCCGAATTTGCAAAAAATATGTAATTCTGGTGATATATGCGAAAATACGTGAAACAAATCGCTTAAATTGATTCTAAATGTCTCAAAACGTGTACAGTTTGTTGAAACGGGATGTTTTTGTTATCAGAAAAAAATGAAAATGCATATAAATCACAGCCCTATTTATTACATAATCTTTAGTTTGCCAGATTGCAGAGGAAGACGTGGAAAGTGAATCAAGTAGGTTCTGCAGTGCTCTAGACCTATGTTGAAATAGGATGCGCCGAAAACTGGGTATGCTTTGAAAAATATGTATGTGAATTATTTTGTGGTGTGTGTGAGTACGGGTTCGGGTTAAGTCTGAAGTTTTGGGGAAGATTCTTATTGCTCATGTACCAAGGAAGTTTACTGCTAATTTGAGAATACTGTTTCCGAGGATTTGAATTTTCTTGATGTATGTTGGGATGACGTTACACCAGACTGGTCTATCGTTCTTTAATTGTAGATTAGATTTGTAATATGCAGGCTTTTTAATATACCGGTAGAATTGTATATCAGGAGAACAGAATGTGGCTTAATGATGGAATGACGGTTCACGACTGGTCGAAGAATACCTAGGCGTCTGTTGGCGCCAATCACTTTGGAAGAAGTTCTCTCTTTACATGTCAATCTGGTATCCGTTAGGACGCTGAGATAAGGTGTGAAAGCTGTGAAAATCAATAGCATTAGTGACTAGTTTAGTCGAAGTGGAAATGGAGAGGGAAACATTGCATGACGAGTTATTTGGATTTATTTTTGTTTTCCTCTTTCTACATTGTATCTCAATGAGCGTGTGGTGTTCCTGAAGTAAGTTGCTTGCAGTGTTGAGATGTGAATCAAATGAAAAAATTGAAAGATGACACTTTTGTTTTCAAAAAGAGCTGTGCAATTTGGTAAGATGCGTTAGAATATCTGAGACAAAAATGAATGCTTCATGTGTTTAATTTCGTGTGAGGTTCATGTGATGGATCGTGGTGTTCCATGGTAACCCACAGGAAACGTATGTGAGATTCAAGTGAACATTTTTGTTGGAAGGGATTTAAACGGGGTACATGAGGATAACAACGGCCATGGGACAACTGTGCGAAATAATTTTGAGTATTTGAGAATCACTGCACGTGGACAGCAGATAGAAGCTTACGAAGATGTTAACAGATCACAAAAACTATAACTTTGAGGGCTACCTTCTTTTACTCCCAAGTTCTTCAAATATTGGACACAACTGACGACAAGAAGGAACCTTGAGGAACTCCTCCAAAGTTATTCGCGCGAGCTGGCAGCGGCTACAGTTGGGGGCGTTGGCGCCGGCAGTGGTTGTGGTGGTGGTGGTGGTGGCTGCTGCGGAGCCCGTGGGGGCAGTAAATAATCGGTGACGTCAGGCGGCGGGGAGGCGATTACGCGAGGCGTGGCGCGCGGGGCGTGGCAAGCCGGGCGGCCGCGCGGATTTGAATGCCGGCGCGCGGGGGGCCTCACGTCGTGACCAAGCCCACGCGCCGTCTCCGCGCCCCTTCCCCTCTGGACGCGCCACGCCACGCCGCGCTACGCCGCGCCACGCCACCGGGCGATCGGGGCGGTCCTCGACCGCGTGGAGAGACTTCTCTCGAGACTCCTCTCTTGCCTTCCTTGCTTCCTCCCTCAACCCCACCCGCCCTTAGAAACCTTCAAAAATCCCTCGACTCCTTCCACCTCTGTGCCTCCCAAACGTCCATTAACATGAACCCTTCAAATCCCAAGCCATCCACTTTTCCTATAAAACCTATTCATCAAATCCACTCCCTCTGACCATAAATCAAACCCCCCGGCAACCCCATGTCAAGTATATTGATATTTCTTATAGTATATTGGTATATCCCTTTCCCGCAGATTCCTTTGATCTCAACACGTCCTCAACACCACAATAAAAACCAACCGGATTACCAACGCCCTTTACCCTATGCTGACTAATCCATTTATTCCCATCCCGAAGAAAATCCAAACCTACAATACTTATATCCGCCCAACCCTTTCCTATTCCCATCAATCAGCTTTACAATGCACCTATTATAAACTACAGGAAATTAACCGTCACTGAAAACCAAGTAATCAAACTGTCCTTCTGTCCCCCTCCCTTAACCCGCTTCAATGACCTACGACAACAGTACAATATGCCCCACATCCTCACCCATCTTTACAACTCCTGCGTTCAAACCCTTCAAAAGTTCATCACCAATCCTCAGTTTAAACACCTTGTCCTACCCCACCACCACATCATAAGAAATCGCTCCCTGCACTCTCTTAAGAACACCCCTGGTCATCCTGCAACTTCCTCCTCCCATACATAGCCTAGGCCAGAGGGCGAAAAATCAGATCAAATGACAAAGACATTTAAACGACCGACTCTGCTGACTCACTATGAACCCAAGACGAACCTGAGAACAATATTCCTTTCCCCTCCGATATCCCAACCCATGCCCCTCCCACATCCTTTCCCCCATCCTCAAGCCTCCTAACAAAACAACTCGTTACTTTACCACCCAGATTCCCAATCACCTCCCTGTACGGGGGAAAGGGGTCGCCACACACAAGAAGACTACCTGTCAAACAAATATGGACCAAGAGTCTTATAAGAGACAGGTGGGCCATCTCTGTATCTATGTGTTCTCTTCTGTTCCTCTCGAGAGGATGCGGGACTTGGTTCCTCATGGGAAGGCTACACGGGGATTTTAATGCGTCGGAGGAATAATTTACTGGTCCGCTAGACCGGCTACATTACCAGTCATGAATAAAATGCTGGCTTAATACGAACGTAAGTTTGTGTGGTTGTATTAAACGTCGTGGCCATTCCATCCAGAAGGTCGGTGAACAGTTTTATGGTCCTCCTATGGTTTAAAGCCTAGATATTTTGCCAACAGTTACGTGCGGTTTCTTTTCATGCTTTCATAAGTTGAGATCTATATCGCCCTTGTGGGGCATGGCGTTGCACTCACCTTCAACCACACTGGTGCACTCAACTGAATGTCGAATTAAATTACATAATTTGTATCTTGTGTTATAATAAAGGTAAGAATACATTGTTAAAATTCACATATACTGATATACCATTATCTTTCTCGTCGTGACGAAAATTAATTGTGAGGAAGTTTCATCCTTCGGGCACTCGTCCTAAATGTCTTAATAGGATTTTTTAAATTTGTGTACTGTAGTACTTCTTGAGGTACCACTTAATTACCGGGTACGTCAACTACTATGGTTAATAATCCCGACAGTGTAGAATATGCCTTTTATGCGTAGAAATGGCCATGTTCATCCTCCACTGAGTGGTAAATCCCGCGCCGACCTGTAGGTTTGCGGCTTTTGGGTTTGTTTCTTTTTTCGTCCAAATAACTATCTCATTGGGGTACCGCCCGCGCTCTAAGCTCTCGATTAATTTCCTGACATATGTGTAAATGTGTGTGTGTGTGTGTGTGTAAGAAAGGGAAGGTTGATAGGCCAAGGAAGATGAAAGAAAGATCCCACGTGGTCCGTTACTCGTTTCTTAGATTACTGCTCCGGAATTGTTCTGAGAAATTCAGAGAAATTATGAAAAATCAATCAGAACAGCCGGATGCTAGAATTGTTTTTTCAGGCAGCGGCTGAACTCGACCTAGCTATCTAGCTAGTATCGAAAATTCGGCACTCGCGACTCGAAACTAGTACCTCCAGTCAGAGTTGCAGCAGAGACAGCAACAGTTGGCTATGAGCTAAACTCATTGAATTGGTATTTTCAGCTTTGGCAGATTCCATGTATGGCTATTGAAAACCATGCTGCTTCGAAAGACAATTGACGCATTTCAAACGAGATTTCCAATGAAGAATTCATTTATTTATGTCAGTTTTAATAATTTGCCACTTGCCATCCAAATGTCCTCATCTCTTATAGACCCGTAGCTTTGGAGCTCAAACTTCATTAAAGAGAATATAGAAAAACTGTGTAAACCTGCGCTCCTTTTGAACCGCAAAAATATTATTGTTAACTACAAACATAGTATCAAAAATATAACAGGAAAGATGGCATAACGCAAATATGTATACTCATATAAAAGGAAATGAAAAATTTATTTTGATCAAATTTAGGAGGGTCTCATTTCGTAAACAGGTTGTTCCAGCTCATCGGGTTTTTTCTTTTAATGTCTGGCGCCATTAAGCTGCCAATAAGTTGTACACGTACTACCACGTAATTGCCAATCGTTCATTTTGCACGATGGTCTTTTGATAACACTTGTCTAAAAATCCAGCATCTTTTAAAATGGAGTGTATCAACTGGTAAAAATGCATCTCGAGAGAAGAAAAACATGTTCTCCAATGCATGCGAATGAGAAATTAGAGGATATTGCAGAAAATGACTGCTATAACTTGTCGTAAAACTTCAATAAACAGAATACAAATATTTAAATTTTAACGATACTCAATATCAGAGAGGCTAAATAATTTAGAGATTGGAAATCTCTGAAAGTTCTAGATTTTCTATGTATCTGAGGGGGGCTGCTGGCAGAATTTGTGTTAAAAGTGGAAAACGCTCAGGTATTATATTCCCACACTCTCCTGGTTATCAACCAAAAGATATAGTATTTTCAGTTATTTCATATCCTGCTGTAAATTTTGTCGCTTACACTCCTATGAAATTATTTAGGCTTACTACGTTTCAGAGCTAAATTCAGATCGCCTGTTCCGTCGCCCAAGAAATGCCTCCTTTCCCCTCTACTTGGGGGAAAGGAGCGTAGCAATATTTGCGTGGTCAGACGGAAGAGCGGGCCTGATGGTCCTAATCTCGCCACGTAAATTAAGGTATCAATTCAATTCAATCTTTACGAAAACTGTACCGTGTACACCGGTCTTTAGAGTTTCGTGAAGGAAACAGCGGGGGCGGAGGCTGCACCGGCGGGAGATAAGGCGCTATCGAGGGCGGGGGCTTAGGCGTGTTTGCTGTGGGCCCGTTCCCAGGCGCCACCGTCGCTGCGCGGCGTAACATTCCCCCCGGCGCCACCTGCGCCACTGAGAGCGCACCAACAGAAATACAAACCTCCATTGAAAGTACTCGGACGGTGCAATTCAGTTGTTATCCGATAGACCCCCATGCAGCTTCTTGTAGCAATTCGTACAGAATTCGTACAGAAAACCTACAGACCGTGTATCCGCGACGATTGGCTTTTATACTTCTAGTGTGGGAGCTTAGAGTTTCTGTACGGAAACTGTATGAGAATCTTACGAAAAAATATATCGTGCGTTCCGGTCTTAATGTAAGCGTTTAATTGATTGATTACTTCATGTTTCCGAGCCCCTCAACCGCTCGTGTTTTTAATTTATTTTCTTGCTTTTTTGGACCTCATTTTCTCTGAAAACTAGTCCTCTGACCACCCTTAGGTATTTGGGAAGAATTTAATTTACCGAAAATACTCAAGTGTTCAATATGTTCAATTATTCTTTAAACAAATTTGGAACCAGCGTGAAGAAAGATGGTTGTGAAATAGAGACGTGATGGGAGGTGCTGGTCGTGATGGGAGCGCAGTAAGAGAGAGAGGGAGAGGGAGAGGGTGAGAGAGGGGGAGGGAGCGAGAGGGGGAAAGAAGGAGAGATAATACCACCCGCGATTCTCCAACGTCTGTTGCGTCTTCCGATCAGAAAATCTGCTGCTCGTCTACTCGGTGTTTTACCAATCAGGTTAGGATATACAAACTATGACTACATTCCCTGGAGGATCCATAAGGAGCCCATATCCACCCGAAACCCCCTAGAATTATCGTTTACCTTATTTTATTTGGCAAAATTTATTTAAATAATCATTTATGGTTGAATTATATAATTATTTAAACAATAGTATTAAATCTACAGTACATAAATAATATACAATACAATACCAAGTATGTTCATTATTTAACAAAAATCTACAATGGCTCCCTCGAAAATGATCGGCTGGATCCGCTCCCTGACTACATTGCAAGTACATCTACGATCGTTACAAAGCAGGAGGATCAAACTAAATCCAAAAAAATCAACAGCTAAGATATTTGTCTTGTCTGTGTCTGCAAATGTTGTGTTTTAATGTATTTTGTGTACTTCAACAACTGAAAGAGCCTAACGCGAGAATGATATCAAATATAAAATAAATATCTCCTAATGGTTTGTATTGGAAAATGTCTCGCCAGCCCGTACAGTCATTGTGCTGGTGTCATTTGAAGTTACGTTTCTTCACAAACTCTTACTGGGGACGTGTTCCACCAACGACTGGAGGCCAATTCTAGAGGACGGAGAGTTCAGCGAGAGAGAAACACAACCATCTTCCGGAATATGTATTCCAGTACACTTACTGGACCAATGATCTACTTGCAGTGACGCGACCGGAATCAAAAACGCATACTCACTTCTCTTTCTGCGGGACTTTATTACTATTAGTCCATTTTAAGTCGTCTTAACCTCTCACATTTCATCCATTTTAAATAACTATCAAATAAGCGTTTGATTTCTTTTTCGTTTACTGAGTGCAGACTAAAGAAATGTTAGAGTTTTAGATTGTCGAACTATCCAGTAGCTTCACTACTGCTCAGTCGCGTAGGATCCGAGGAGAAAGCTATCAGTGCTCATGCACTAATCAGGTGGACAGTGCCAAGTGCCGTGCAACGAACTGCTCTTCATCCGATTCCCAAGTTTGGCATCTCAACATTCTGCCACTCATCCACTCCACAATCCGACCTTTTTTTGTTGTTGTTGTTTTGTTTTTTGTACTCAACTACTTAGTAGTTTTTTGTACTACTACTAGTATATTACCTTTCCAACCTGCCATAGCAAGTTTTCGCCGATACGCGGCGGGATAAACAAATATTGATGGATCTTTTCAGAATTGAAATGCTGGAGAGGAGTGGTAAAAGAAGACATATACAGGAACAGGTTGATCTAAATATTGTGGCAGTTTTGTAGTGACCGACACACTGCTCGGCCTCTTATTAATAGTGAGAATGAATAATGCGTCTTTAATTTCTAGAATATTTCCCCCTTTCGAGAATACTACTTAGCATTGAATTTTCACCACAAAAATCGCCAAAATAATATCTACATCTGATAAAAAAAATTAATAAGGAAGTACTAAAAAAGAAGATAGGGTATTATTGGTACGACAACTTGTCATAGTTTGCAGTGAAGATAAAATATGCTGATTACAAATTCCTTCCTTATCAATGTTTTTCCTTGGTTAATTTTATCAAATAACCTTCCAAAGGCGCTCATACTTTCCTTTCCTCGGGAAAGTGAATTACAGAATGCAGTATATTTTTTCTTTCAAAAATTGTGCTTTTAACATATATATTATATCAGTTTTATACTTCACTAATGAATATATACACTTTATTTAAATCAAATTTATTACGGACCTCAATACCTTAACCAATATGCGTGCAACACAGTCTTGCATTCAATTTCATACTTATAAATCTTCCTAGCAGTAAAATGTCTCATTTTGTCATATTTAAAAAAAAGTAGGGTATAAACTTCACGTATCATGTTTCTTGTGGAAAAGTGTAACTTCTTCTCTCCAGTAGAGTCACTACCTGAATTAGGAGTATGACGAGAAAGTCAGTCACTTCATCATTATGTGATCGGATAACTTTTACATAAAGAAAATTAATTGAAAATTAAAAATGAATTCATTTTTAAATACTAACTATTAAAACAAAACGTAGATTTTATTCACTTGGAGTTTACTGATTTAATTTTGAGTACATCCATTTCCGAATGGCATCGCTAAAGTAAAAGGGTTATTTCATACGAAAACAAGAAACAGGCGAATAGGGAGTACGAAGTTATGGCAAGATACCAATCGAAAAGACGCCACTCCTTCCTTCCCGTGACCAACGCATCACATTAAAGTTCAGTGGCGAGACACACCTTGAGGTGGAATGCAGAGGCCGGAAGTGTTTGCGCCGCCGAGAGATAAAGAAGTCTGGGAGGGCCGTGGGGGGCCCCGCGACTTCCGACTGACGTGTTCAATCGGTAGTCAGTTTTTATGACAACTAAAGAAAATGCATAACACGTGTTCAATCGGTAGTCAGTTTTTATGACAACTGAAGAAAATGCATAACACGTGTTCAATCAAAATTCAGCTTTTTCGCTGATAAAGATACTGCATAACTGGAGCTCATTTGGAATGCCCTTTGCGCTCGTATCTTGTGGTTCACGAAGTTTTGTGTTGTGTATAGTAGTGGCATAGACATGCATAATTTAAGAGGGCATGGGAGCCGTGGCCCCTCTGCATTTTTTTTAATTAGTCCCGTATGCTCACGTAATAATCATTTCATTTCCGTGAATATGTTAAAACCTTGATTTAAAAAATGATAAATTTACGTATAGAACCTTAAATTTATTTTAAAATTTACAATAATAAGACATGGACATTATATTCCATTCGCGTAAACGATTTTTTTTGTTGCAAATAGTAGATGTTTGCCAATATTTTCAATTTAACTGCACATTTTGAATGCACTTTGTATTATTTGAATTTCACTTTTGAAACGGTCTTACTTGAAACTATATCTGGACAACTGTGATTTTGGAGCATAGAGTACAGTACATTTTATTTAATAAATAACGGTACTCATTACAGGTAGCGGGTTTTGACATATATGTTATAAACTATTAAATACTTGTTTCAATTGTCCATAAAGCTTTAGCTGTTTCCAAAAAGAAACAAAAACAATAACCTTGTGCGATGCCAGAGATATCGACAGCAATCGTTTAGCAACATCTAGTTATCTTGACTCTTCACTAAATAAGTACTAATAGAAAGGTTCTGGCATAAAGGTATTTTTCTCGGACAACTAACATTGTGCATTAGATTCTCTCAGTAAATAAATTTAATGTTAATTTTAGTCTTAAATGGAGTTTCTCCTAGAACATGCTTGAAATGGAAATTTTCTACACTGCTATTTGGAAGAAATTGACATTAATGGCGATACTTTTGCAAATTTCTAAAAAAAACTATGCTTCAAATCGAAAATTGGGTATCACCAGTGAATTTGTCATGAAATTTCGTGCTAGGTTCGTGGTTTTCAGAAATATCTGTGTCATATCAATAATCGGAAAATTTCGTCGGCATCGACGAAACTTTACATTTTTTAAAACAAAACTTAAACCAGCCTTTTTCACAAATAATGTAACATAAATAAATTCTAGAGACACGGATGTATTTCTAAATTCGTGTAGTTTTAGAAAATGTCGTCATTTGTCATATACGGATCAGAAATGTGGCCTCTAGGACCCTTAAATTGAGAGCCTTGTATTTTCGCACATTGCCGGCTCTGAAAATAATAGTCAATTTCAAATGGCCCTATCTCCTAAACTATTCAAGCTACAGCGTTGAAATTCGCACACGAGATTATATGTACCTTACTCTTTAAAAGTGAGTTCGAATTTACTTGAAAAAGTATGTAAATTCGAGATCCTTTTTAATTGGTGGAAGTAATATTGTTGACATTTTAAGGATTCCTTCTCATATTTGTCCGAGTTCAAAACGAAATAAAAAGTGACGATATATAATGCTATGTACCTCCAAAAGAAAGGTCATTGACGTACCTCCAATCATATAATTTCTGTTATACTGGCTCGTAAGTTTAATTTGTTAAAAGAAAATTAGACCAAATCTTTTTAATCGACTCGACATAATTCAATAGTTAGGAATTCAATAAGTGTGTCTCCTAATATGCTACTACCGGCTCGCAGAGCCTTTAAGAAGACCACCCTGATTTGGTTTCCGCTTTCCAGAACACATCAAACGCCGCTTTCAGAACGGAGTCTCTCCTGTCTGCAGGTTATGTTAGTATTACTCAGAAGCCAGTGCAGGGGAATCTTATTTTGGGAAGTGAAGGGTGCCCCTCCCAAATTATGTTAAGTTTCAACGCTGCCGTCCGTGAAACTTACATAAACACATACCGGAAGTGAAGTTTAGCTCTAGAGTATTAAATACCATACCATCATAGATATTAAATATATTTTTTGTTCAAAGAAGCTTAAAATACATAACATGGTCTCTGCATGAAATGACGAAATTTCTTCAAGATTTATGTTTTCTATCAGACAATAAAATATCTGTTTTTTTATTTTCTCGATACTACTTCGTAATTCGAGAACGTTAATAATACAACAGAAAAAACAGTTTCTGTACAGAAAAAATTGGTTTTTGTTCCTGATACCGAAAAAAAATGATTTTTTGTTTCTTTTTCTAAAAATGTAGTAAATGACTTTCGTTAATACATAATGTAGTCAGAAACCATGAATTGTATGTGCTTGGTACCAAAAAAGTATTTTTGCCCCATTTTCATTTAAATTTTTCAATTTTCAATGAATCTTAGAAGATTTTTTGATCTCGCGCTTCGTTTAGTTCGGATTTTTTCAAGTGATGGATAAAGTTTTAGTAGGATATTACCTCAAACGTCTGTCACGGCACAATATTCGGCGGGACTTAATTATTTATCCACTTCCCACCTCTTGTCATAGGCGTCGCTGCCACGTAAAATTTGGTGCTGGTGGTGAAGGGAACATAAACAAATGCATTTAGTCATTTCTGAATAGATTTTTTCGAAGTCAACAGCGTGCCCGATGTATATTAAAAACGGTTAAAATATACCGCAGCTCTTCTTGAATTCAAAAACACTCTGACCCAAAAAACTTTGAATACGATGTCAGTGACGTCGGAGACAATGGAGACACTTAGATTAGTAATAAAGGCAAGTAATTTAGTTGGTGTTTTTTATTAGAAAGGAAAATGTAAGCTCACTGGAAGTCCACATCTTCCCCCAGTGTTCGAGCATCTTCAGAGTATGGTTATCTTCATAATCTCATCGAGCATCTACATAATATCTGCATAATATCGTCATATTATGGTATATGCATTTCCTCACAATTAAATCTGTAAAGGCCAAGTGAATAAAATGTAGTATTTTGTTTTAATATTTAATCTTATTTAAAATGAGTTAATTTTTCATATTAAAATAATTTGCTTTAAGTAAAACTTATCCAATCACGTGATTCTGAAGTTCTTGACTTCCTTGCCACCCTCCTAATTCAAGTAGCTATTCTACTGGAAAGAAGAAGCTACATACATTTTCTACAATATGTACCTACATATAAGTTCCTTCATATCCACCTACATAAAAGTTCATTCATCCTTTCACTATGAGTATTTGACTTTTCAACTGAAAAACGTCAAAACATTTATGTGTGCGTCATCGTTTCAGCGTAAATGTAATACGAGAGAACATCATCGTAGCGATGTGTTGTACTGAACGTGTCCTTAATAAAAACGATAATAAAATAAAACTACTGGATGCACGTGACAATATTCGGGAGGACGTATCCCCTCTGTCGCCGACGTCTGTGCCCCTCCCAGCTATTACTAGAAGCGCAAAGCAATCCCTCCCCTATTCCCATTGAATAGAAAACGCTGTCGGGACGGGTGGGGAGAGGGGGGGGGAGGAACATCCGAGTCCGGCATTCTCGTCGCCTGGGCTGCGCCCGGTCGGAAGAGCAGTCACCTCAGCGGTTGCACATCCGCCCCACGCGAACGCCGCGCGCTGCGCGTGGGCTAAACAACTCCTTGCATCAGCGTCTGCGCCACACTCACCGCCGCACAGTGGGTCTGCTACAGCAATTAGAAAAACGAGTTTCGCAACGGTTTGCTTGGGGCGTTTTTATAATTATTACTTAATATAAAATATTGTTATAATTATAAAATAGTATTTATTATTATAATATTAACATTTATATAATTATTATCCAAGCCATTTGGGTAAATTAGAGACAGCGTGCTACGTAAGTGTCACTGAAGCGGTCCATGGTTCAACTTGCATGCGAGTTGCATCAACTTCGAGGTCATTAGCGACTAGTATTGCATATAACGGTATGGTAACTGTGAGGATGACACGATATGACGATAGGACGTGGAAAGACGAACACAATACAACCATGTTTCAAGCGAGACTCGCGATCCTTCGGACGAAATCGCTACGGCACTATTGGGCCGGCGTTTTTTTATAATTATTATTTCATATATAATATTGTTATAATTATAAAATAGTATTTATTATTATATTATAAAATTATATAATGCGTGTTATACAGCATGCTATAGATATTCTGCTGAAAGCCATGGTCCATGGTTCGATGGTTCGATTCCCGGCCGGGACAGAAACGAAACTGTAGCTTCCTAATACAAATTATCATAGTTCCTATCCCTACGTAATGGAAGAGAGAGGTAAGGGGGGAGAAACCTGAAGGGGAAAATCTCCGCAAGCCGACGTGTAGGTCAGCACCGACACTCACCATTCAGTGGGAAAGGAACTCCGCTAGCCCTGGGGAAAAAACAATGACATTCACTACAATAACGGCGCTAAAAACTAAAGCAGTTGACGTTCCCGGAAACATGAAACTATAAATCATTAACATTAGTTGCATGAGTTATCGCCCGGCCCACTGTACGCCGCCAGGTGAGTCGCCAGATGACGCCGTGTGAGCGGGCGATAAGATAGCAGCCGCAGCCGCCGCCGCCGCCGCCGCCGCCCGCGAGGGCCGTGCGCACGGAGGCGTTCTGTCCGTCGCGTCCGGGAGGAATTTGACGTGCGCGGAACCGCGTGAGCGCCCGCCTTCCACAGGTTTGTGGCTTGCAACTGTCGCGTGCGAGTGTCGACCTGTCGGCGTGTGTTCGATGCTTGCGGTCGTCTGCCTACAGGATGACTGAGAGGATTTGAGTCGTATGAATCCGCAAATGGGTTTCGTGTGACTGCAATCGCCATCGAGTTCTAGAACGCAGGTCAGTGACTGTCGCATGCGAGTGTCGACCTGTCGGTGTGTGCTCCATGCTCGTGGTCACCTCTCTGGAGCATTTCGAAGAGTATTTTAATCCACACGATGAATCGTGAAAATGTACGATAGTGTTCCGTGTAATTGCAATCGTCATAGAGTGCTAGAACTGCGAATATTGGATTGTGAACCGTGCTGTGTCAGTCCACTCTGTCCGGGGTTTCTGAGGTGATTTACCTCGTGTGGAGCCTCAACGATTGTTGCGTGTAGCAATTGGCAGCGAGTGTTTCTTGAGGTACCGACGGTGGAATTCACCAGTTGCGTGTTGTGCTGAATGCAGTTACTCGGTGGTGTCATGCTAGTCGGATCACTGACACAAATTTGCCGCTCGTAGGATTACAAGAAGAATCTGGACGGCTGCACCTGTATGTGCTGTAAACCGCCTGAGTTACATGTTGAGTTTTTTTGTGAATTCTGCACCGTCTAGTTAATGGTCTGTGTGCTACTCTGCTGGTATCGAACAATTGTGTACTGTGTTGAAGAGTACTGCCCTGCAGAATCGTGTGACCTCGAGTATTTTGTTGTTTCGTTGATAGGGCTTGACATACAAATGTGGTGCGTCAAAAGTTCTTTCCTTTGGATTTACGTCTGTAACTTACTTTCTTAAGCTCCTTAACGTAAGTACATGTTCTTTGTTACAAATAACCCTTAAGATTATTGTATTACGTTGATAGTGTGGGAAAGGAAAGCTTCAAGAAAGAAATCTATGGAAAGTAGAAAATGATCGTAAAATACAACCTTTTTTTAAACATGCCAAGGCAGAAACTCAATAATATTGCAATAATATTGCTCATACTTCGAAACTGAAATGAGGTTGTGCACAGTTTTGAAAAAGTGTGATTTTAATTTACAGTCAACATAAAATAAATGCATATTTTTGCATAAATGACGTAAAATCTAACATTATCATTGGATTTATTGTTTACCTGTTAATTAATGAATGCGCTTGCTGACTCCTTTATTATGTCTGTAATATACATAAAAATCAAATATTTGGAAATGGTTTAGAACATTTAGGAGTTCAGAAAATGAGAATTAGTTTTACCTTTCCTTAACAGAAGCGACGACTTGCGATGTTCTGGGAAATTCTGTAACGCTCTTCCTTAAATATGTGTCAGTAGTGAATCATAATTCTGCACTTTAATGTTCAGAAGTTTTATACGTAGATTTATAGGTCTCTCTCTCGCAATGTTTGAACAATGACAGTTCGGCTACTCTACTGTTTCGATTGCTAGGTTCGTTAAAACACGAAATTACCTACCACACGCTATAATTTTTCACTCCCTTAACCGTCCAATCGGAATTAGAGCATTGTTAATATCTTGTGAAGATAGGGTAATGAATCTGAGTAGCAGCATTTAACTTCATTCGTGGCCCCTATCTTAAAGAGAAATGTCACTTAATCTTCAATACAGTATTGGGCAAGTTGCCATCACGATCATCTATTTACATAGCAACCTAATTTGCTAGTCTAAAAGACTGGATTCTGCTACTTCTCGTATTTTGAATTCTGAAGTATATCTAATATTATTTCTATATCTAATGGTTCTCTCTATTATATATAGATGTTTTGCAAAATATCATTGAATTTATACATAGATAGGGTTACATTTTTTTGGAAGTTCTGTTAATTCACAAGTTCACTTAAATTGCCTAGCATATACTTTTACGCAGTGTCGTATATTATACGGAAGCAAAAGAAAAAGATAATTATTTACAGTACGCAAGCCTTCTGTTGAAATACAAACGTGGTACTTTGGGAGAAAATATTTTCGTTTCCTTTTACATCTTTGCCTTCATCATCATCATCATCATCATCACCTTCTTTTTCTTTCTCTCCTCCTTCGAGCTGCAATATACCTTAGTTTCACTCGTATTTTCCATTCACTGAAATTATTTAAGGTGAAATAATTGATATTGGATAATGATTAACAATGTTGAATTTCATTCTCTAAATTTCAATTTAATATTTCTGAAATCTCATAAAAGTTTTTCATTGTATTTGCACAGTAACTATTACTTAACGTTTATAAAAATTCACTTACATATCTATAATACAATGTTTATAAGTGTTGAATTTACGTCGAGGAAGAGTTAGTAAAAGTTGTTTAATAAAGAGAATTACCTAATTTTAAGAACATCAATGAAAAACTTCTAAAGCAGGTACTTTTTTATGTAACTTAGTTTGAAAAACATTATAAGAAATACATTTATTCAAATTAAATGACATTGTGAAAATTTTGAAGTAGATTACGAACTCAGGAGTCGCGGTGACGGAATGGAGAACAGACCGGAAGAAGCTTAACGACATTTCCAATCGCCTTCTTCCGCGTCCCAATTGTAATTTAAAACATATAAAAAACTAGTTCATGTGTATTTTACTTACATGAACGCTACATTTTTTAAATTTTATATTTGTCTGCAAAGAGAGTGAATACAATGCGTCGCACGAAGAACGTATACAATGATGAATTTCCTCAAACTCATGCGAATAAAATAATTTTAGAAACCTCACGTTTCCCGCCTGTGATTTTTTAAATATTCCTGGCCGCAAAGTACAATAATAAAACAAAAACGATAACGACAGCAAGCACCTCACCACTGTGAAGCTCTCTCTCAACACCGTGAATCCCGAAGACATTTCCTCACCTCTGCAGGGAAATCACCAACCAACTTCTATCCTGGAGAAGGTTGCCCAAGAGCAAAATTAATTCCTTCGAGTGGAGAGCTGCCGTTCTGAAAAATGCCGTGAGTTGCGCCTGAGCGCCTTGACCCGTGTGCGCCTGTAGCCTGTAGCAGCGGGTCGAGTGGGCGTGTCCACAAGTCGCTGAGGTGCCGCGCCCTGCGTATGTGCACTCACACCAACAAACGACTGAATTTTATTTTTTTTATATCTCTGGAAATTAATGAATGGTGTCGACGCGAGCCAGAAGCGTAACGAATTGAGTACGGGCCCGCCCGCACATTTTTTTAAAATCCGGTCCCCTTTGTAAAAGTTGTAGCAAACACAAGTAGTGTAAGAACTTTAATTACTAAAAATATCCCCTAAAATAGGCCCTCTTTTACTTGAGATCGCCCACATTGCGGGCCTTAGGGCCCAAACGTTACGCCTTCTGTTGACATACATACGTGGTAGTTTGGGGAAAAATATTTTCGTTTCCCTTTATAACTTTTCTTCTTTACCTTCATCTTCATCATTATCTTCTTCTTCTTTTTATTTTTTCTCCTTCTCCTCCGAGTATATTCACTCGTACATTCACTTTGTTTGTTCTTCAGTTCAGAGGCTAAGATGGACTCTTGCTTTGTTTCTAAACAGAATGGCT
>BOPP01000076.1:1784206-1817331 GCA_017312745.1 Gryllus bimaculatus | reverse complement strand
CGTTCGGCTGTTAACCGAAAGGTTGGTGGTTCGAGCCCACCCGGGGGCGAGTAATTTTTAAAGGAGTTTGTTTACATTGCATGCGGGGGC
Organism: Gryllus bimaculatus; assembly: GCA_017312745.1. Classification (NCBI taxonomy): domain Eukaryota; kingdom Metazoa; phylum Arthropoda; class Insecta; order Orthoptera; family Gryllidae; genus Gryllus; species Gryllus bimaculatus. Next base: position 1,817,241 of record BOPP01000076.1, on the reverse strand, counting down.
CGTAGTGCGATTTAATTACTGTAAAGGGCATTTTTCGTTTAAAAAAAATAATAGATGAGAAGAAAAATGAAATGGATAGTTGTAACAAAAACGAGGTCCGTAAATGCCAAACAGAAATCGTAAAAGTAAGATGGATACGATCTTGCTAGGGGCAATTTTTTTATTCCATAAGCATGGATTCCATGCGCATTTCATTAGCAATTCTGAAAACAAAATTATTTAATACAAAGGCCAATGGCTTTAACTTAAGGAGATCATCTGTGAATCTGCTGATACCAGCCTACAACTTAGATTTTGCCCCTGTTGGGCATAGCCTAGCTAGTAGGAGATATCTACAAGCTGACATGTGGGTCGACGCCAGATCTCTCTATCCCGCGGGAGAATCACCACCACCTCAAGCAATAAAAAAGTATGCACTACACTTGCGGGATTAATGACCGTAGAAGTTGACGCGTCCGGAAACACGAAATAATCATCAATCAAATCGCAGACAGATGGACCTGACCGCAGGTTCGAACCTCGTTTGCTCATGAAAATTTACCAATCCTTTGTGGCCTGAAGGGCACTCCTACGCATTGTGCATCACCTTTCTAACATCGTTTTGTGATATATATCCAAAACATATACAAAAATGCTCAGCATCTTATAGTAAACGAATATGATATTTTGTCGTGAATTTGGCTACCCATTAAAAGAAGTTGAATGCTTCCGAAAGTACAACTTTATTTTTGTCATGTCAGAGATACTTCTCTCATAAACTAGTCACAATAAAAAAAGTTTGATAAGAAAATGCATTTTATGATAAACTATTTTCTGTATTTAGTAGTAAAATTATTATTTCTTAATGTAGGCCTTAAGTGCACATTTAATTAATACTAGTAATAAGTGCATGCACTCGAATTATATATTCTAAATGCTGTTCTTCAAAACACCAGAAAAAATTGTGTACTTAGAAATAATAAATTATAGATGAAAATATATCAAACTACTTCTACGATTGTTTTACAATAATAAAATATATCAAAATATTTCTACGATTGTTTTACAATAAAATGCTTCAACTCTTATCCAGAAACTTACCTCATCGTCCTGTTCGCGTTCTAAATTTCTCAGAACCAGGCAGCCGTATAACGTAAAAATAACCTTCTCCTCGGCAAAAATACTCCGCGTCTACGTCTCCCGAAGACGCTATCTCCCGATAGTCGACTGTTAGTGCATTCCGACCACCCAACATATCTCGCTCCTTTCACGCCAACGACCGATTTAATCGCCGCTTGACCTTGCTTGTCGGTCGTAACGTCTCTTCAAGTGGCGGGCGCATCTCTGTCGTTTTCGGAAGGCGGACGGGTGGGCGCGCTCTGGGCTTTTTAAGGTGGCGCTGCACTGTGGCAAGAATTGAGAAAAAGAGGGCAAAAATTCCGTCCTTTGTTGAAATTAAATTCACGAGTATATCTTCAACTTTTAATAAGTTATATTTGGTAATAATTCTAAGTTGGGAGGTAAAAAAAAATGAAAAACGAATAAAAGTTTTTTTTAGGAGAAGCAATTAAGTAATTATTTTTTACCACACTTTTTTAATACTACCACTGACACGAAATAACTCTAATAGCGTACTTACGTGATTCAGGTCACTAAAATCCTACCTTCCTCTTTATATTGTTTTAGAACTCTACATTAAGGTTAACATGAAGTTGCATAGTTAACAGGAATATTGTAAATGAAATCATCATGACCGTCTTTCCCTTCTACTTAGATACAACCTCAATATATATGTTCATGATAAGTATAGATGTACATTGAATTACAAAACAAGAAGTATAAGTATAGTTTTGCTCCCAGCAGGTTGCTGGAAGCCATAACTCTCAACCATTACCACAAAACCACAACCCCAAAATCATTACAATAAATATTAAAGAACAATTAATGCACTAGAAGAGAGAGCACAACTTTATTGCATTAGCTTTTGAATATAGATCTCAAAATATAAAAAAAAAAAATCGTGCTTCAAAAGTGCTTCATCATGTTTCCAAACATATATCAATTTTTGTCAACCTTCCACGCAATTATAAATGGAAAAATTCTGAAAATGAGGAATGGAACATTAGCAGTAGACATTGTCTCTTTGATTGTTTAATGTTTACGGGTGTGATAATTAATATGGTGAATATTTCCGTAAGTGTAATTCTTGCTATGTGTACGGGGATGTTTCGATATTCTTCTCCGGCTGGTGCATGAGAACCAGCAACGACCTACATGTCGGCTGGAGGAGTGTTTTCCCCGCTAGCGGTGCACTGCCGCACCCTATTCGATCTCTTAGGGCCCTTAGGGCCCCTTCACACGCCGCCACCGAAGCGCGCTTCCGAGCAACGCGGCTCGTAGCAGAGCATTGGTTTGAATGGAGACCTTCCCACGTGCGGCGGGCTTGCGCTGCTTCGGCAAGCGGCGGAGATCTCTCGCTTCGCGAAGCGGAGGAGGGCATACGCGACACAGCTAGCAGAACACAGCTTTAAATGGTAGCCTTCCCACTGTGCCGCCGGCCGCTGCGTTTTATTTGCTGCGGTCCCTTTGTTCGCCGTCGCTGGAGGGTCGGAGAAAACCTACCCCTGCAGAACCCACCCCCTTTCCACGGCGGGCGGTCGTCCGGCGACGAATTTTGTCCGCGTTGGTCGTGTTCCCCACCACCGTGCGCCCGCTGACTGCCGGCCGTTCCCGGCGCCAAACACGGCACCGCTGACCGACGAAACGCGCGCTCTAAGCGCCCACGCTGCCCAACGCGCGTTACCATCCCAAGAGGAGAGGTGCCTCCTCCATTCCTGCGGATTACAGGCGCGCGTTCACCCGAAAGCGCCTCCTCGCGGGGCGTTTATCTCCATCGCGGGTCCCTTACGCGGAGGGCGAGCAACAGCGGCCCAGGCGGCACTTCGGTGGAGGATGAACTAATTAACAGTCGTGTGGGTTTTTTTTTCTTTTGGGATTCAATCGGGGTCAGAGAGGTTGGGTTTCTGGTTTGAGAATTAAGTGAAATGTAAAATAACTATAAATGTGTTTAAAGTATTACATTATAAGTGAACTTATTTTAAATGCTACACATTATTTTGTATTTTAATGTCATCTAATTTAATTGGTAAACACAATCTTGCTAAAAGAGTAGTTCTAATAGAAATATTAATAAAATATGGTTCATATGTTTACTTCTCAAAATACCGTTAAGTTAAAATACACAAATAAATGTATATACTATTAAATGTTTATTACCGTAATTCAATTGTACGATTTTTCTTTAGTTTTAAAAAGCACCACGCCCCCCTCCCCAGTGCGAAATTGCCAATCGTTCGTCATCCCCGAGGCAGCAAATTTCAATGCGTCTCCTGTCACAACACTCACAAACTATGTTTGCCGACCGCGCTAAGAAAGATGGATTCTTGCTTTGTACTGGCTACTTTGTGAGTTTCTTCCCTCCCCCATTAGCTTTTAACTAATAACTTGTATTTGATCGTCGAAGAACCAAACATATATTTCTTCGGAATGAGACAAGCAACATGATGCTATATGGCACTCGTAAATAAAGTAACCCTGTGTATCAGTACTAAGATGAATTTTTGAGTTAGAGGGAGTGATCGAGGCACTATAATAATTCTGTACTATTGTCCAGTACTAATGCATACAATAGAATATTCTTTCTTGCATGAGATAATTTATTTACAACGTTATATACTAAATTTATTAGTTTATCATAAGTTTCCTAAATCGTTTTGAAAAAGATGAAGAAGAAATGGAGAAAGTAGGAGACAGAGAGAGAGGCAGACAGAGAGACTGACAGACCGACAGACAAAGAAAGAGATAGAGAGAGATAAAGAGAGAGAAGGAGAGGGAGAGGTCAATTGGGATGTTGAAGGGAGTTTCACTCTCACTGAAATGCACGCAAGCACCCACTGTGACATTTTTCGTAAATTGTTGATCTGGCTGTGACGGCACTGTTCCTAGCCGCCGCTTTATTGCGGGACCTCACCCCTCCTTTGTGTGGAAGACCAAGAGACCCTGGTGTGCCCTGGGTGAAACTGTGTGTTTCTGCTGTTTTGACTTTTGACGTCCTCAGAACCGCGCGCACCCACCGCGGATGGCTTTTGTGGCGGAGTGAAAAACTACCGCTTGCTGGAAGTGAGGTCCGCAGCTCTTTTGTTGCTCGGCCGTAAACGGGCGGGCGACCAGTCACGTGCCTCTCAATGACATGCGTCGAAAGCTTAGCGGCTTTTCGTTTTGGCTTTCGTTCCCTCGAGACGCAAGGACCACCCCGACCTGCTGATTTCACCGCTCCTTTCCTGCGACAAATCACTATATTTCTTCCTTTACAACAGCAAACAAAATGAATTCTGCACATCGTTTCAACGACAAACATGAACATTACATACCGATTGTTCACAAGAAAAGTGATGCATCACAAATACTGTCGTATTAAATGAAGAATTATGTTTCGAAAATAGTATATTTTGTAAGAAAAGAGTACGAAGGCAGCTTGCTAATCCGCGAATATAAAAGGGTTTGTCTTTGGCCACAAAAGCAAACAAAATGGTCTCAGTATCCACTCAGTATCGTTCTCTTGAAAAATGGAATTTTTTAAACATATAGTGCACGTGTAATATATTATCGTTTCTATTATATGATATTCTATGTTTGCAATATCTTTGCTCAGTTGCCAGAAATACATATGTGTCCGAAAAGAATGTTTAATTTAGTTGTGCACACAGCATGGGATAGGTTTTATATACATTTTAGATATATATTTTAACTCCTAACTATAAAAGCTTTAACTATATATTTTAAAAATACTTCTTCTCGTTTAGAAACGTGTTTACAGAAAAAGATGAATGAACACGATACATCGTGTCTGAACTCCTGGAGATACTGTGCTCCACCTTCATAATCGAAGTCTTTGATCTCTTCCAAATAATACTGATCTAGTCTAGTGTGAAAATGACATAATAAACGGAAACCAAGGACATAAAGGGCAAACAAACCTATTTATAAATGCATTAATCCTTATCTATTGTAACTAAATAGTCTCTGATAGTTCATCAATAGGGAACATCGAGTTTCAGAGTAGATTCTGGAGGTTTGTGTGACCGGAAAAAGAAAAGTGTAAAGCAGAATTTATTTCCGTCTGGGGACATATAATATGCTATCTCAATGCGCGTATTTCTCCAACGTTAGTAATTAAAATTAATCTTAGCAATGTACTAGCAATAAATTCGATATAACACAGCTCTCGCAATAAATTTCACTCTTAAGATCTACGGCCATTCCGTTGCCCTGGAAGACAAAGGAGTAACGTCTTATTGTTCTGAGATACTGAAATCAAAGTTATTTCCTTAAATATTATGCGTCCATTATTATGTATAAGCCTTCCAGACTTTCTGAAGACTTGATAAGTGGGATAGTCACCTGTACAGTCATTCATACATGCATATACACACACGCACTCACTTGTACACACGTCTCTATTTCTTTCTTACTCTCTGTCTCTATGTCTCTCCCCCCCCTCTCTCTCTCACACACACACACACACACACACATGCGCGCCCGCGCGTGCACAGAGACGCTCCTTTGTCGCGTATTTTGTCGAAGTCACGCTGGTCGTGACACTGATCGTGTTTCTTTTCTGGTGCCGCGAGTGCAGAATTGTGAAATGTGACATTCACGAACGGTCATGGACACGGTCGACGCTGTCGTGGAAAAGCAATAAACCTGTGCGCCAGAAATTCTTGGTTCTAGACTAACTGCCAGGAGGCGAGCGTGTGCGTGTGTGCGTGTGTGCGTGTGTGTGTGTGTGTGTTTGTGTGAGTGTGTATGTGTGTTTGTGTGAGTGTGTGTGAGTGTGTGGGTGAGTGTGTGTATGTGAGTGTGTGTGTATTTGTGTGTATTTGTGTGTATATATGAACCTTTCGTTCTGTTCCGTACGCAGACTCAGCAGCGTCGTCAAATTGTGTGATGTGTCAACTATCGAACTGTCCCTTGCACTCTGCCTCGAGAACTTCCCAAAATTGACAATTATTTGTTTAATAAAGAGAAAAGAGAAAGAAATGCAGGTAGCTATATCACTTATGAGCGTCCTGAAATGTCCACTATACATTTGTGTGTGTTCTATGACTGCACTTAGCCTCAGTAGACAAATTTGTTCTCGTTCTCTGAATACTTGCTTTGTATTACGAATTGACCAAATTATATAGACATGTTTCTCTTTTGAAATATCTTTTCGGCACTCACTAGCGCAATGCCACTGACACTAGTTTTACAAGTTAATTACGGCAACTATTTTAGAACAGGTTCAGGGGAACAATTCTTCTTTTATTCCTGTTACAAATGACCCGTGAGTTTCTCAGTGGATTTGAATTTCATTGGTACAATTTTAAAGAAATAAATCTAGAGTTAAGTAACATAAACTATTCATTTATTGAGCGTCACATTGAAATAAATCAGTTTTTGGCATTATTGTCGATTGTACTATAGCCCAATTTGCCTCTTGAGATGCCCTATCGCAGTACTGCCAGAGTATTTCTAATTCATGCTAGATGGGCCATACGGGTTTGGGTAATCTGCCTAATAAAGTGACCTGAGGATATGAATTTGAATAGATTTCCACCTGCAAATTGATTATAAACATATTTTCTTCTTCTTCTTCTTCTTCTTCTTCTTCTTCTTCTTCTTCTTCTTATTATTATTATTATTATTATTATTATTATTATTATTATTATTATTATTATTATCATCATTATTCTACAGTGGAATTATCATTGATAATGCTAGGATTAATTATTATTTTATAAGGTAGGAAAGTCATATTGGAATGGAATATAACATCGAATTTCTTATAATTTCCTGGAACTCTCTATTTAGCTAATAAAGAAATACAATTAGACAGCTATTACCAGTCTTTTATGTGCTACCCATGATTTTGTCCCATTCCCGTACTTCTAGTATGAATAACTTCAACATTCTATGTTGTTTCCAACGTGCGTCCTTGAAATGGGCTTTCACTTACATTAAAATTTCAAATCTGTTTAAACGGCGTGCTGCTCCACAATGCCTGCATAACGCTTGAATGCTCGTGTGCGAAGGCACGCTGTCGCCCGGCCGCTAACACTCGCATTGTCAGTTCCCGTGGAACCCGAGCGCCGAATAAGGTATCGTCACTGCCTCCCTCCCCTCCATGTCGACCGCCGCGCCCGCCTTGACCCATGTCGTCCCCACCCCCATCCCCACACCGCGCCGCCAGTCACTACGCCCGCGTCCTCTCGTCGCTGTCCTCAGCCTCCCCTACCCTGTCCCGTCACCCTGTCTCGGACATCACCATGTCGTCGCTGTCTCTGCCACCCATCCCTGTTCCCGTTAGCCCTGTAGAGGAGGGTGTTTATTTTTTAAGGGACATTTAAAGCTCTTTATATATATATATATATATATATATATATTATATGTTATTTATATGTATTTATATGTATTTATAATATGTATTTATATATATATGTATTATATTTTATATATATTTATATATATTTGATGTCGCTTTAGAAACGGCTAAACAGCATTTAAGGTTTGTAATACTCCGATAAAAATAGAAAGACTCTTCAAAGTCGCGAGGTTGCAAGAGAAGGGGTCGCTGTCATCTAATCGCGAGCTTCGTTACGACTTAAATGTTTGGTATTTAAGCTGCTGATTGGATGACAGTGACCCCTTCTCCTTCCAGCTCGTGACCTTGAAGTGTCACTATGTTTAAATCGAAATATACTTTAGTTTATACTTAGTATACGAAATATACTTATGCTTTAGTAGTTAGAGGACGGGCTTTATCTTAAATATACCATCTAAACCGAACTTAATTCTAGCTTAAATCTGTTTGATAGACTCTTTGGCCCACCTAACTTGAAGTTAATATATGACTGCTTTTCCCGCCGCCCCCCGCCGTGCCCGGTGCCGCGAGATCGCGTGCCGGTCGGCGACGGCGCGGCGCGGCGCAGTCAGCCACACCGGAAGAACTACGATGGCGCTGCTCGTAAGTCTCGGCCTCCAAATCGGGGCACAGAGGGCGTTGCGGGACGGAAGATGGAAGGCTCGCTTTGATGTAATATTTAACGCCGCCCTGGTCCTGTTGGGTAACCGAATACCCCCACCTACCGGATTCGTTATATGGTTCCGTCGTGTTTTTTCAGCCCCGGCGCGTTTCGCTTAATAATTCGCACATGTTTAAACACGTTGGCGTGCGTTCCTTAATAATGAACCGGCCTTTAATGTCATATAAATGAACGTACTACTGCATCTCCTATCGCAGTGGGAGCTAATGGACCGAACAGGACTGAAGTTCAGTGTGCAAACAGGAAGTAATGATCCTTAATGATGTTCCATGTAAAACAATACTATTACGGTAAAACATTTTTCATTAATTATACGAAAAAATAAGAAATTTTATATTATATTATTATTTATGCTATATGTCTTAATTCTTCAATGTTATTCTACTTTATATAGAGTGGTAATATTTTGAAGTATTTGTTAAAAATTGTCAGAATAGGGTTTTGTGAACTTAGTTAAGATAATATAGGAGACTTGGTTCGAGCCCCGACGGTAGCAGCGTTTGAATTACAGTTCAGAATATGGGTTGTGGAACGTCGTGCGATTTGCTGTGATTTGCGTTCGTTTCTTTGATTCCTTGCGATCAATCCAAGAGAACGTATGAGCAGAACCATAAAGCAAGGCCACAGACCGGGGAAATTCATCTTTTCTCTTTCCTGCTTCAACTCTTAATCTGTATTACTAATTTTCAATGCGCCTCGATATTGAAAGAACACTCTGCCTCCGACCGTGTGAGAAGTATCTGTGGTTTCGTTTGACGCCCAGTATTACAGGGGAAAATCCCAAAATAATTAAACAGTTTCGTTTTTGGCTGAAAAATACGAATATTTGATTGTGTTACTCTGCCTGTTTTCATACTGCGTTGAGATACTCATTGAATTTTCATAACGTGCGACACTACCTAGGAAACAGCTGACGTCATGAGAAAGCAAGACTTCAAAGAAGAGGATTTGGGCCATTAAATATTTAATATTCGCGTGTTGTGTTTTGCAACAGCAATTTTTTGATATTGTTGCTTTGTAAAGAACGGGTGTACTGTTGTACTGCAATATGTTAATGATTCGTGAAGATTGAATGGATTAATATATTTAATTTGTTTTTTGTGAATTACAAGAGTTGTCTTTCTATATACACTTGTCTTCCAAATAAAGCTTCAACAAATATAGACAACTGAGTTTATTCACGCATTAGCTGTTAGTGTACATCTTTTATCAATATATAGAGCATCATCATCTCTTTGGCATCGTTTCGGAGTATTCCTTGACTCCATCTTCAGGCTAAATACCACACAAAAACAAGACAATAAGTGACTTGTCAGGCTTACGATTCACCGCTTGTGAAAGTGCCACCGCCGCTTCTTTCTTCGTCTTCCTGAAGCGAACCGAATAGTTCGAAAACGGTTATGGAAAGCTGGGCATGTGGCTCTCTCAGTTTGCAATGCACAACCTAAGTCTCCAGTAGCTTTTGCGCCTTTAGATTTGGTTCAGAAACGTTTCCGAACAACAGATTCCGACCGAAAGCATTTGCTCGAGATCGGACAATGCAAAAACACTCATTCTTTGGCTTTACTCCTACGTTATCTTACCAGTTTCTATTTAGATTTCCAATCGCCTCATCAGCTTAGGAAGTGCTCGAAAGCAGCAAGATGGTGTTGAGTAACCCAAAGACAGAATGTGTTGTTTTTTTTGGAAAACCAGAACCTCACCTCAGTTGAAACATCTAGTACCTAACGAAGTCAGGTCGTATGTTTCCTGGCTTACGCCTTTTGTGCTTTTGATAATCACGCTTCATTTTTCACACATTGACGCAACATGTTTACAATCGATAGGACGCAGGCTCGTGGAGTGTGGCTTGGCCGCGTGTGGGACACTTTAGTGAGCTGTTAAGTTGGTCCGACCAGTTTGGCGTGGCTCAAGTCGTGTGATCCGTGGGAAGGAACCCCAAAATCCGCAAGTGTGGCCAGTCCTCCTACTCGCGTTCCTGCTGTCTCAAAACGTCTTGTAACGCCACGTCAGATGTCAGGACCGCTCTGTTGGAAACACTCTGCCATCACAGTCGTAACTCTTCATCTCACAGGTTGACGTCGCGCGTGGCTTGAGTGACCGAATACGGACAGCCGATAGTAACTCGGCCTCACCCGTACTTCTCAAATAAAATTATTCGTTCAGAAATAAATGCTAATGTAATGCAGAATATGGGAAGAAACAAGAAAATAATTATTATTACTGTATATTCACATACATTTCGTTGTAATTACTCAAAATCGAGACAAAAATTAAATAGAATACCTAACTTAAATTTCTTTTTTATCTGAAAAACCTTTAATTGAGCATGTATAATTTTCTTTTGAATATAAGGTATGTGTTCCGAAGAATCTACGATAAAACAATTATTAATAATATTAATGAATTAATTATTTATATATGAATTATTATTAAGGAACTTCTTCAAACTTTAACCAGTTTTACTACTCGTATTTTCTCTCAGGAAGACTTCTATCCGCATCAAGCTGTGTTTGAGGCTAATGGATGTCAGTATCACGATGCGCATAAGAACTATGGAGGAAACAATTGTATCATATTGCAAAAAGCCATTAACAATGTTCGTTCATGTTAGTTCGTAGTTTCTGTCGACTGATAACTTCAAAACTGCCAAAATACAAACTAATAATTCCGTAAACAAACCATTTAAATTTTTATTTTCAAATTTCAGCAACCAAAAATGGGAAAATGAAAATTCTCTTTTCCTTTAGGGATAACTGGAAATTGATGAGGTAGAAATTCCGGAACATGGTACTCTATCAACCTATAAACTATGAAAATGAGGGCCCTGAATTTGAGTAACTTAGAAACATGAGAACATTAGTGCTCAAGAATGTGTAAAATTGAGAAGTCTTGGATCCAACATTCCGAGAAACGTAAGACTTCTCTTGCGAGTCTTGGATATCATCAACTATATCTGAACTTTGAAGTAGTTCATTGCCAATCCTGTGTTAACTGATACGCAATTTCAATACCAACGATAAATGTTTTTCTTTTTTGCTTGCACGGACTGTATAATTGAATTTTTAAATTATGATTCTACATTTATCATTATATTTACAGTTTTTCGACAAAAATATACCAAGGCACATCCTATTGCATAGTACAAATAATTTTTTTAAAACACCTTCCCACTATAAAACTTTCACTACACTAACGGGAAAATAACATTATCAGCAGACGCGCTCAGAAACATCAATGATGACAAACGATGACTCTGTATAGTTAATTACTACCCAATGACAGTGAAGCCAGTAACAATCAATGCTCTGATTAGGTATTGTGATATTGAATCCTGTGTAAAGTCTGCATAAAATTGGAATGCAGTTGACATTTCGTGGTCACGTGATGACGCGAGCGCCATAACCCAGGGAACAGCGAATCATCCGCATTGTTGTCACCTAAAATTAGGGAACAAATGGTACGAGCAAACAAATGTTATAAAAGTTACGAACAAATGTAAGAAATGTTACGAACAAACTTGATACATGTTTCAAAACATTCATTTCTTGTGTTGGCCTAGTTAGGATTGAAAGCACGTGTAGAGGGCGCAGTATACAGCAATGCCGCCCCCCTCCACACCTAAATGTTAACTACATTCTAGTTTTATTCGTAATATAAGTGTTGGAGGATAGCATTTCAAGACTGTGGCAAGAGCAAAAACAAAATCACTACGTATTACGTAATATCATTCATTCCCGTTTCTCAGCAAGAAAGCTAGGTACCCGTTCTCTTAAACTTGAGCGCCACCATCCCGCAATGGTCGTAACATAAGTTGAAGACTGCTAATCCATAAAATGATTCACGGGAGAGTACGGAAGTACAATAGCTTTCCTTTCCCGAACTTCACGTAGATCGCAACACCCCACAGTAGCAATCACATTTACAACTCGTTTTCGCGGTGGGAACTCCCTCCCGGAATTCACCGTTGCCCAACACAATCGCCCGCCACAGAGCGTGCACTTTTCCTTACGCCGCCGTCTGCAGACCTCCCAAGCGCCGCCACCGACATCTCGCGGAAAACGGCTTAATGACGACGGCGTCGCCCACCCACGCACAGGGCGACGTCTGGAGCAAACATCACTCGGCGGCGCTAGTTGCGAGATTGATTTTTTTGGCAAACCATTAAAGCATGTGGATAAATGATCTGAATAATTAGTGATTCCTAGGCGCGTCAACATGTAAGGCCATTAGTCCCATAAGTGTAGGTCATGTTTTTATCGCGGAAGGTGGCTGCGATCTTCGCCCATTGATTGGCGAAGACCTACTCGTCGGCTTGCGGAGTTTCCCTCAACCAGATATCTCTCACCTGCAGGGCCCCGCCCCAGCTGGGACAAGCTCTAAGCTCCCGACTGCTCTCCTGGCATGTGTGATAGTGCCTCTAAGTGTGTGTGTAAGTAAGGGGTGAGGATGCAAGGAGGAAGGAAATATTGCGCACGTTCCGTGGCCCGTTTGTTAGGCTACTGCTCCGGCATTCAGTAGGTGTTGATCGGCGGAACCACGGTAAACTGCCGTTCATAGCAGCCAACGGCCGACGAATTGCGCGCAATCTTGATTTTCTGAACTATAACATATACATGACAAATCCTCACCCTTTACGTACACACACACTTACAAGCACTACTCTATTGTACATGCTCGGAGTTTGGTCGGGAGAATAGAGATTTTCCCGATTGGGGAAGTGTCCCGCTTGTAGAAGCTACCTGGTTGGGGAAATCCCCACTAGCCGACGGAAAGGTTGGTACCGAATCTCATCATGCAACGGAAGAAAATCACCGCCATCTCCCGACGAAAATACAAGCACTATACTTACGGTACCTTAGCAGTTGACGCGTTCAGAATCACTAATCAACCAATATTGTAAGAACATGCAATAATTGCCTCCTTATCGGAATTACTAATGATAATTAGAATTACTGGTCGTGCTCACAGCAGAAAAAAGTCATCGTAACATTATAGTGGTTCTTTCACTTACTGACATTTCGCTGTGTTCGTGCGGTCTTCGTGAACGTTACGGCCATAATGTTATTAGAACTATTCATGTTTTTTGTCTTCTCGTCCATTTATGTTTTGATTGCAAATGACCCCTTGCAATCATGTAACCGTATTCAAGCCGTCCCCGCTTCCCTAGCAATTTAAATCGTATTCCTTTAAAAATTACTCGCCCCCGGGTGGGCTCGAACCACCAACCTTTCGGTTAACAGCCGAACGCGCTAGCCGATTGCGCCACGGAGGCGACTGTAAGTGTACGCACAGCCAGTATATTCCCATAATGCAAGCAGTAGTGGTTTACGACAAAGATAAGCTCCGCGTGGTCAGTGCTGATTCAGCTAGTTTAAACATCATTTCGCTTTACTGAGACGCCTTATCACATTTAGTGTCTACACGTTCTCTGACCGGATCGCCAACGATAAAGGGTTTTCATACGCGTTTTCAAATTTGTTTACGCGGTTAGGTTTATTACCAGGCACGTCCCGCAATTAAGCTGTAAAGAAAGGTCTTAGTCGTTCTTGGCTTATTGCTTCATTCTGAAATAAACGGTTCAATGTAGACTTGCGCAAAATGTAGTAGCCAATTTAATTTTATCTATGTCAGACGTCTCTCTGCACCATTCACCAGAATCCGGATTCTTCTGTAATAGCATGTTTTTGTACTTTCTACGTTCAGCTCTCAAAATTGTAATTTTGATGAATCATGACAATCCTTACTCGGTATTAAAATTTCTGTCACATATTTTTATATGATTTGTACTATATGTATTCATACTATACGGATTTTACTTATTTTGCTTACTTTTTATGTTTTTTGCAATGTATTTGCGTACTTTTTTATGTAATTTCATGTATTTAAAACTTTTCAATTATTCAACCAATTTTCTTCAAATTCTTTCGTAAAAGATATTTTATTCATGTTCAAAAATTCTTTTTTCAGTTATTTATAAAATCGAAGTTTTTTTTACACAAATCCAGAAGTGCTTGTTTACATAAATGCTGAATTATGCGAGGCCACGTGAAGACGCGGTCAGATGTACGCTATCTGCTCCAAATATGTCGCGACAAATGCGCGTGATCAGTCGGCATTTGTCTGGTGTTGATCGGAGAAACCATTACCAATCAGAGCAGCTGGCCGGCAGAATTTTCCTCTAGTCAGCGACTAGCTATGTAGCTAGTGTCAAAAATCTTGTCCCCGTCGGAACACGAAACCAAGGACTCCCGAAGTACGTCAATTGATGTCCTTATCAATCTATGCTGGTGGGATAAATGAAACGTGCACATATCTAATTAGTAGAAGTACTTTATTGATAGCGACGCGTAGAAAGTGGGTCAAATCAAGATGTGTGTTTATTTTTGTTTAAAATCCGTTAAAAAATTTGAATTGGCTAAATTCAAGAATGTTTTCCGTTTATTGTGGAGGTGGAAGGCTGTAACCCCACCGTCGACTTGTGAAAATGCGTGAGAGAAGCTAGTGAAATTGGCAGTATCAAATTGGCAAATTTTTAAAGTTAACTTAACCCAATTACTTCAATACACGTAACTGTGCGAATCACCATACGCATCATCCCATGCGTATTACCACCCAGTGCATGCAACACGTGTCTCATTGATAATGTAGCTTTCGTTGCTTATCAAAAAATACTCACGCCCTTCCCCTGCTTGGCCTAAACACTAAGATGTGGTATAATGCATGGTTCAATAGGATATTTGGTGTTGATACAAACAATAATATGAATCACAGTGGGTGATCGGATAACTAGTTCAAACAGCAAAGAAATCGGACCATTTCTGCGATACATTTGTAAACGTCTACGATAAGGAACCTATCAAAATCACCATATCAAGTGACGCAGTCTTCTGTTTTTTGAACTATATTAGACATTTATGAACAGTTTCTGAAATGAGGCGTGAACCGTGGCAATGGACAGTCTTCAATACTCCATCAAAAACTTGACTTAAAAACATGTACGTCAGTGTACTTATAATTGCCATTCTGTGTAAAATAAACGAAATACAAAAAATTTATTAGATTTTATTTATATTTTTGAGTGTCGAGATCAAAATAATCAAGTAGCCATTGTATCATTGCGTGTCTGTTATATAATATCGAGCATTGTCGCAAACGGCTTCAATTCACCTTTATAGGGGAGTTGTAAAATTGCAGGACGCTTGGGGCATGTAAACTACCTATGGGTAACTACACAGTACATGTAAATACAACTATTCACGGTGGCACTAGGTACGATGAGCTAGAAAGCATCGACAAGTAGTGTGAAGTATCGGTAGGAGAAGAACGAGAAACCATGTTTGGAATACTCAAATTAAAAATGAAATTTCGAATTCAAGAGGATACGCATTTTATATATTGATACCACTATATTTTGTTTTGTTATTTAAGGTCTTATCAGCATCTAGGTCATTAGCGACCACTATTGATTGAACGTTATAGAAGATGATATGATATGGTGATGCTAGAGGGTGAAAGAACGAACACATATAGAACCATGTCTGAGGTGGGATTCAAAACCACGTTCCTTCAGGCCGAGATAGCTTCGGTAATAATGCCTCAACGATACAGATGACCCTATATAATTGATTCATACGAATCGATACCTTTTCTGCCGATATCGCTCTACAGGTACAGATTTTATTAATATCTATTCAATAGTATCGTTTTCATTACTGATAATATAAAAGGAAGTGTGGGTATTTCAAGTACCGAAACGCTGATGCCCGACTCTTGAACGAAGTCAATGGCGCCTCGCGCGACACCGTTCCCTTCCCCCGCCCTCACCCCATCCTCACCGTCCTCACCGTCCTCGCCGTCCTCGCCGTCCTCGTCTCGGCGGCGCCACCGCCGCTTTTGTTTGTCTGGCCGCTGCTCGGTCGCGCGATGAATGGGTGCAAAAAGACGGCGATTGTGGGTCCCGTTCGACGGCGCTGGCGGACGCCCCCCTGCGGACGCGGCGCGCCGCGCGTGGGGGCCGTGATGGAGACCCTGGGGCACACCGTCACTGAGTCATCCGCGCAGGCACGCTCCCCGCGGGGCGAGCCGGGACCTCGACCGATCTAGACCGGGAGGAGAATCAGGAACGCCCGCCCTCTTTCCCCAGCTGGCGACGGCCAGGTCATTAGGGGCAAAGAGGGGTGAAAGGGGAGGGTATCCTGTGTCCTTCGGGTATTATCGCTATCCGGGCTCATGGGTTTCGGATTCGTCATGACAGTGATTACCCACGAAATGGAAATTGAACAGGGATTTGTTCCGACCCGGAGTGATTTGGATCTATTTTCACTCAACTAACAGTCAGAGTTCGTAGCTTCTTGCTGAGGAAGCTTCCTACCCAGGGTCCTGGGAAGACCAACTGCAGTTGGCATTCTGGCGTTAATCCAAATATGAGTTTGAGGGGTGGGTTTGAGGGTGCCTTTCCGAAAGGGGAGTGATAATGGGCAATGCTCTTTGTCCATCTCGGGTCCTCAATAGTCTCTAATACAATGCGTGGAACATAATGGATGTGCAACACACACACAATGCACAGCTGCTTAATAGGAGCGGGACGGTGAAAGCCCCACCCCTGCCGAAGAACATTCAGCATAGTATTGAGCGGTAACTGATTGTACGGGCTGTACATTCACAGTCAACAAAGTTACGTACATAAAATAATGTCACGACTTTCACATCTCGTTCCGATGGAAATGTGTTAACATTTCGTAATTCGTTTTCACAATCCGTTTTCACAAAATGTTAATTTACAGAAATATTTCCGTCCGTGTTTGTATGTCAAACAATCTTTTGTCGAGCTACCCTGGAAAGAGAAATCTGATTACGTTTCTATCTCTGCATCTACATTCTTGATTTGTAAAGTGGGTGGATCTACGATTCCAATAATCTTCAAAAGGCCCAAAATGTTTAAAAAATTTAAAATGTAGTCTTCGTTTTTTTTTCGCAATTCGAAGGTTCTGAACATTTAACATATTGCGATTCACCTCAATGTTCGACTTTCGCTTTCAGATGATATGCTAAAGATTTTGAAGGATGTCAAGTCATATAGCACTGATTTTTATAAAACATTTGTGTTATCATTTTCACTCATTGTTGGTGAAATATATTCACTATATTTTCATTTAATAATATAATTTTAAAAAATAATGGAATTCATCAAATACAATGTATTTTAAACATTTTAATGAAAGAATCATGATAATGCGAACAAACATTTTCATGTAGTCATTGAGTATTGTTGAAATGAAATGTAATATGAACATGAACATATATAATATATACTCATACCGAAAGTAGTTACTTCGATGCACCATTTTAAGCTCTCCTTGATTCGTAATTGAATATAATGTTACTTTGAAACGCATAATTTTGTCGTCTGTGAATGAGCTTCGGTACGTTATGCTCACGTATAATGTTGCAAAAACATGCTATGAAAAGGAAATTGTTAATACATTCTCCGCTAGTTTATCAGGATAATAGGAGTATTCGTCTCTTCACAGAGGTTACTTCTTCGACTGGAAACAAGCTATCTCCAGGACAGTCCGTTGCTGACCAGGCACAGCGAAAAAAAAATCAAGGAAAGGATGTCCACGTCTGACGTTGTACATTCCATTCACATCCGGTGCCAGTGATAAATATAGCTGTCGGTGCGTTTTAACGACTTCATAACCATAAAACAGGCGACGACTATGCAGCGGCGTTAATACTTGCCTGACGTATCAATGCCGCTGGGACGCGAAGGGCGGCCAGTGGAGAGAGCAATGCTGGGAGAACCCTGAGACAGGCAGTAGCTGCCTCGCTGATGCCTAGTTAAGTGCCTGTATTTGCACTGGGCATGTGATAGTCGTTCATGCCATCTTCATCCTCACGAATAGCATTGCTTTTGATTCGGAGCCACAGAGTTCGCATTTGTATTCTCTTTCACACTCTCTCTCCCCTCTGTCACACTCTCAACCCTGTCTCCCACTCTCTCACCCTTCTCACTCTCATTCTCCTCTCCCTCCCGTTCTCTCTCTCCCTTTCTTACTGTCACCCTCGTACTCCCTCTCTACCCCTCCCTTTCTCCTCCCCTTCTCTCTCACTCTCTTCCCCTCTCCGTCTCATTCTCTCTTACTCTCCCTCTTTCTCCCTCCCTCGCCTTTCTAGCTATCTCCACCTCTCTCTTTTCTGTTCCCCTTTTTCTTTCTTTCTCATTGTTTCCTTCTCGCTTTTCCTCTCCCATCTTCTTTCCCTTTCCCTTCCTTCCTATGTTCAAAGATGGGATCTTGTGAATGCTTTGTGATTCCGGGAGTGTCAACTGCTAATGCCATTAGTCATGTAAGCGTAGAGCCTGCTTTTATCGCGGGAGGTTGTGGTGATGTTCCCTCGCTGGATGGCGAGATCCTGCACCGACCTCGTACGTCGGCTTGCGCCGTCATTTTTCCCAATCAGTTATCTCCCACCAGCGTGGCACCACTCCAGCCAGGACAAGCTCTAAGCTCCCGACTGGTCTTCCGACATGTGTGGTGGTGTAGTGCATATGAGTATAAGTTAGAGTTGAGAAAGGAAACATCGCGCATGGGCCGTGGCCCGTTCGTTATGTACTACTCTGGCATTCGCCTGGTATTGATCGGAGAAACCAAGGAAAACGACCGATCAGATCAGCCGTCAGCTAGAATTCTCCCTCAGACAACAACTGGATTCGACGTAGCTCTGAAGCTGCCTCCGTCACGGCTCGAACCTAGGACTTCCCGGTCAGAGGCACTGCAGTGACATGAGTTGGTGTCCGAGCGGGATTCCGCAGTGGCGCCGCGCATGCGCCGTGCCGTGTGCAAATGAGTTCCGCGGCGCCAGAGCTATTGTGCTCGCAGCGCGGGGCGTTCAGGCGGGGAAAGGGGGGGAGGCCGCGTGGGCCACTGCGATTGTTCAGGGGTCGCGACCCGTCGACACAGGTCGCCGTCTGCCCAACGCCCATTACGAACGCCGGGAAAAGCAAGGCCTCGGGTGAACCTTGCGCTGGGCCGGGGCTGGTTCTGTTCTTGCGGTTCTGTGCGAAGATGACAAGTCTTTGGTTTCAGATAACATCGTTGGAAGCGTGGCTAGACGTGGTATCACTCAGTAATTGTTTTATTATTTTTATTTTATTTCTTCATGTTTTTTCTTCTTCCTGTGGGGACAACCCAGCCCGATCACGACAACCGCGTTGTAGTAATATTTTCACATCGTGAGGGATGGGTCACCCTCCCTCTGTTTTTTAAAATGTCAGCATCAAGCTAGTTTTGTTCGAGTGAAATAACAAAAAATGTGGTCGTGCATCCTGCGTCTATGGATCTTCAGTTGTTCTTGATACGATGCGACATAACAGATGACCGTATTTGAAAAGAGTTGAAAGGAGATGATAAAGGTAAAAAAAATTCAAGCATTTAGAGTGGAGATACGAAACTAGGGCACGGAAGTGGACAATTGTGAAAAGGACCACAAACCCCTGAACAACTGCAGGTTACCTCTTTTACAGCAAAAAAGTGTTTGATGCATATTTCACAACAGAAGTATTTATTTGTAACTTGTTGTGAACAATATTAACAATTGCCTTTTAGTATTGCATTCACATGAAATATGTAACTGATTGTCTGATCTGAAAAGGACTAAGCGCCAATTCAATAATCCCACAAGCGAGCCACACTTCCCTGAGAAATATCAATTGTTTTGACGGGAAAAGAGTCAAGTTTCTTGCATGCTAGTTTGACCTCATTCGCGTATTTAAATCCACCTCACGGAGTTAGAATGGCGGTGCCAAGGATTCCCACGTGAGCATTACGCGTTCCGATGACTGCACGTAGGCGCCAATGCTGTGGGTCGACGTCATGCTCTGCCATGCGGATTCTCCTCCAACAATGCAACCACAAGCTCATCTAGCGCCCATTAACAGAGAATTCTCTATTATATAACGCGTGTTATTTATTTCTTGTACACCATGGGAGTAATTTGTGAGCACATTAAGCCCAACGAAAACATTTTGAAGACCAGCAATGATAAAATGTGAGCCGAGGAACAAATTGTTAACCTTCGACATCATCTTCATTTCGCGAAATCCCAAAGTCACTAAGTGAAAAATATTCGTGATTATCTCTGTATTTATGAGCTAACCGGAGTCATTGCTGAATTTGTGTCCCGCGTGCGCAGTTACAGATTGCCTGGACCCGGAAACACTCGTTCCGAAAGGCCAGGCAAAACTAATCGAGTACAAACAACCACCGGTGGAATTAACATTAGGTCACATTTAATATTCAGAGGCAGAACCTCCCCGCCCACACCGCAGGACCAGTCGAAAAATCCTGCGTTGCGAGTGACGTCAGCGGCCGAAAACCGCGCTGACGCACGCCTCGCCCGCTTGTGTAATCCACAACAATCGCCAAATAACACGCCGTTGTTAGAAGCGATAGTAGATTGAGTGTACGTGATATGGTACTATAAGTCGATTGTAACAACAAGCACAACTGAACTAATCTACAGCGAGTAACTGCAACTAGCGATGCTGTTAGATATTTACAATATGCCGTATTGGAAATATTGGAAGTAATTTCCATTTTACCATTCCAAGAATTTTCAGAATTTTTTAAAACAAAATGCCAAATATTATTCAACAGATAGTTAACAAATAGTTAACTTTTCTTAAATGAGCAAATACCCCTTTTTTGTCGAAGCCCTCTATAGAGAAACAGTTTAAATGTCGCAAAGGGGAAGGAAGTACGAGAGAAATCGATGTATTGTTACAATTGATTTCTTTTGTTCTAGCAATCTAGTTCATTTCACATTGATAGTGTAGTTACGATATTGGCATCGCTATATTATTCATTGATCAATACCAGTAATTTCAAATCGAAAACGGAAGTGTAGGATCGATCGCGTGTCTCGATGTGCTGCGTTCTCCTGTCCGCTTCACCAGCGTAGCGGAATTCCGATTGCAGCTCATTGTGAGGCGGACCGTGACCATAATTGGAACCGTCTGTGCAGAAGCAGCCGGCGTCCTTGTTTCGGGGGAGTGGGCATTAGGTCACTGCAGTTGAACAGCGTCAGCTGAGAGCGGAGCTTCTTACACTTCGAGGGCGTATCTTTGGACTTCGGTTTCATGTGACGTATGTTCCTTGATGCAATGCTATTAGATCACTGACGGTTCGAGAACATATAAACTAATGCAATTAATGCGAAAATAAGTTAATTATCTTAAGTTACGGTAAGGTAATTACTTTAAAAATATGTTTAATTGTTTTCTAGGATTACTGAACCTAGTCACGACGAGTTATGCAAGAAAGATTTACAAAGAGTCTCTAGTAGGATGTAGTCTGGAAACCGAAAAGGTTGTAAAATCTCTTTACTTTGCATCTTCGACTTAAATTTGAGTTACTATGTAAAATAGAAGCCTTTTAAAGCGCGATAATTGGAAAGGAATCGTCAAATGTAGATTTGTATTTCGCCACTTGGTTAGGTTAGTCATATTTTTGCTTTTAAATATAAAAAGGGAGAACTGC
The DNA here is from genome assembly GCA_017312745.1 of Gryllus bimaculatus. NCBI lineage: Eukaryota > Metazoa > Arthropoda > Insecta > Orthoptera > Gryllidae > Gryllus > Gryllus bimaculatus. The sequence continues at coordinate 1,795,577 of BOPP01000076.1, read as the reverse complement.
GAATTTTTATTATGTATATTAATATAACAGAGAAATGGCTCCCAAAAGCTGACAGTAAAGCAAAAGGAAGGAGATTTTACAGATCCGAGAGTGAAGGGATGTTTAAGAAACGGAAGAATTCAATTAAAGCAAAACGATGTATGATGAACGAGAATTCGAGAATTTAAAATCCTGTTATTCGAAACTCGTATTTCATTATTATTATTATTATTATTATTATTATTATTATTATTATTATTATTATTATTATTATTGTTATTTATTCAAGTCTCTCGCTTAGCGAGGTCTTAGTAGGACCGGGACCTTAGTAGAATCAAGGTGCCTGCTTTGCTTGCAAACTCGGGCGGTCAGTTATATCAATAAAAACTTCCCCACGATGCGTGCAGTTCTCAGGAGAACAGCCTTTTGCATTGTTTGAATGTGCCATTTCTTAAGACCAAGCTTTGCAGACGATAAAATTAGTTCTTCAGAGATCAGACCATTTGCAGAGATGACCACAGGGACTACTAGTACTTCTTCTTCTTCTTCTTCTTCTTCTTCTTCTTCTTCTTCTTCTTATTATTATTATTATTATTATTATTATTATTGTTGTTGTTGTTGTTGTTTTAATGTTGTTGTTAGTGATGGTGGTGCTAGTAACAAAACTTCGGTGTTTGAAGGTGACTACAAACCCCACAGGAAAACGTCGGCCTCCTGAAAAAGCCTTGCAAACACCGTGATTGCTTTTCTTGACTCCGATCCCGATCTTCCCGCTCGAGGCGGCGGGCGCTGCACCTATTGACGAGATAACGAGCTCCAAAGATTTAGTGCGGCGCGAGCCCACGCAACTCGCGCCCCGCTCGCATAATTAACCGCCTCTAACCCCGCTTCATTAATTACGCTTCATTATGCCGCGCCGACGCGGCTGCCCCTGCAGCTCACACCGTCCGCCGATAAATAAGAAGGCCGTCATCGGCGCGGACGCAGCGGTCCGCGGCGCGGCGCCGGACGGCGTCGGGCGGCGTCGGGTCGGGCCGGGCCGTTGGACGCGCCTTGGAAATTGGGCTGCGCCGCTCCAGGGGACGTTGGAGCCTCGGAGGAAGAGGAGGAGGAAAGGGTGTAAATCAAATGGCGCTCGTGGAGAAGGGAAAGGCGAACAGTAAGGTACCGTCGTTAACGTGAAGAATCTCAATGCAAGAGCTGTGTGATCTCGATGACGCCTATACAGTTAACTTACACTACGATAACTTCAAAGTACGTAATTAGAAACTTCCGTAACCCGAAATTTCCGTTACTTGATATTTCCGTAACTTGAAGTTTCTATAACTTGGCATTTCTGTAATTCAAAATTTCTCTAATTCGACGTTTCTATCATTCCACTTTTCAAAAATTTGCATTTTACTTACCGATGCTTTTGAATGACAAGTTCCAACTAACCTTTCAGTATCTTTCCGGTATCTGGAGTAAATTGATGTCAAAGTTTCAGAAACTCATTATTCAGTAATCTCTCGATCTACCCTAGTGATTTGTACAATAGTTTTTTTTAATACAATAAATAGTATTTGTAAAACAGATTTTTGATTCTTCGTGTAGCAGATGTCATATAGAAACTTGTAACACTAACAACTTACTTTTTTTTGTTATTGACAGTTCGACTTGTCGTTCCGAAAGGTCAGTGAAACAAAATAACATTACCCTTCATCGTAAATATGTTGGTTTTGTTAAAGAATGTCGTATACGAGACTCACATAGACTGCATCAAAATGCCATTCAGTGTGAAAGAAAGCCATCGAGTGTGCGGGAGCTGTGTAACAGCGACACAGGGCATGAAGTCGCTGCACCCTTCCAAAGCTAGTGGCAACATAATATATTCTCCCTAGTAGTACTTCTAATTTTTTTATTTTTCGAAAATTCAGAGCTCAACGAAAACGAGACCAGCGACATTCTTTCAAGTGTGACTGTTTTTAATCCAAGGAAAAAATTAAAGAAAACATTTGGTTCCAAGGTTCCAAGATTTTTGAGAATTGTTTTTATAAATTGCATTAATTTGAAGTAGAAATAACGCGAAAACTACTCTTATTTTCTTCAGAAAAATGGAGCTGCAAATCTCCAGGGCACTCTGGATCTCGGAGGTGTATAAATGCAGTTCATACACCTCATTTATGCATTCATGCATGAAGCATGTTCTCGAGGAAGGGAAGCGGGAAAAAAAAGTACGTTTGGTAACTTGGAGCAGAGAATCGCTCATCTGTTTTATGCAGTCAGTTTTTCTCACCCTCGTTTCCTAGCTAATCCCCTTTCACTTTTCGTTACCTGAGAAGGCATGGCCTATCTCCAGTCCGTTTTGTTCAACCAGTGTTTCGGAAGGAGTAAGAATTTTAGTCAAGTTTGCATACAGAAGCGAGTATAGATGTTCTCGCAGCAATCCAGAAAAAAAACTGGAACGCAGGTGAACATGGAAGAATTTTCGGAATTGTATGTAAAGGAGATAACAAGATGCTCGTGATAGATGATTTCATTTTAGGTTTTACCATTTTAAGTAAATGTTTCTGGAAAACAGACTTGTGGATAAGTTATAAGTGGATCAATTTAATTGTAAGGAGGAAAACCGAAAGGCATGAAGTCGAGGTATGCCCTTTTTTTGGTGGTAGGTAAACGGTTTACAAAACTTTGACCGCGGTTTACAGTTGGTACACCCCCACTTGAAGCGTGTCCAAGCAAGTGCAATTAAATTCCAAAAACTAAACGTTCCCTGATGTAAAATTCGATAATCAAAACCCAATCACAAGATTCCAGAAAATGACTCTTTTAGAGAGGGGGAAACATGAATTTTACAGCACGGATCCGGAAATGCTGGGTTGGACAAGTACCAACATACAGGATTATTTATTTTTGTTGGATCCTTGATACGCCATGCGTTTCAATTTATGAAACAGAGTTATCAGGCCAATAAGGGCCGTTTATATAATATAACACTTTAACAAATGCACTATTACATTGAATAAAACTGTATTTCCAGATAACGTATTCGGTTCACGTATTAGATGAAGTGTTACATGTAACCTTGTTCGACCTGCGTACAGACCTCCGTTCGCCTTTCTAGTGAGAGAAGAACACCATTATTAGAACGTCACAATTGTTAACTAAATTTATTTTGGGGTGATACCAAGTTTAATCTCCCCAGTCTCTTGATATATAATTCTTCAATTTCAAGTTTCCACTCATTTCATAATATTTGCATTAGTCAAGTTTTTTTTATTTTCTTCTGGGTATACTTCACACGATAATCAAAATTAGCTATTTTTGAGACTTATAGTATAATTAGCGCGTTAGTGAATAGTCGGTATGATAATAGTATTCGTCGAATCTCGTTACATGTCTGCCAAAAAAGAAATAGTCAGAAAATAGGCACGAGAAGAAGGGTCCTCCAGTGCAGGAGGTCATAAATCAAGTATTCAAGAGATATTCGTAGTTAAGGAGAGGAACAATAAAGCGTTGGAGAGAAGCGAGTACGACACGCAAGGGAAGAAACATTGCGATCGTGTTGGAGGTGAGGAGTGGGTTACACTAATTGGAGATAAGTAACGAGAGGGCCTAACAAACGAATGGGCAAAACATATAGAAATGAAGACACATAAGCACCGAAAGAAACAAAATGTTTCTCTCCACAGGTGATACCTCTAGTTATGAAGAATAGCTCCATAACTCTTGCGTGAGAGAAATCGAATACATCTTTGTAGCAGAGGAATTAAAGAGCGCCTTGCTAGAGATCACGACTCAAGTCGTAAACGTAACTTACGGCGCGAGCTTTGGCAATAGTCTCCGATTTGGATTACAATGGCGCTGTCTGTCTTTGTGCCAAATACGTATCAACTACATATTTCTTGCAAGGCCTTGTCGGCGTGTTTCATCCTACACGAACTTTCGTCCCAAATTAAAGGCGAAAGGTGGCGCCTTTTCTTTTGTCTCGTTTCTTTGTCATACTTCTCCACAATGGGCCTTAATCTGTTCCTAAAAAGGAGAAGAGGGAAAGCAGGTAATTCTGAATCGCTTGATGTCTTTGACAACATCCTTTGTAATGGGTTTGTTATTTGAGATAGAATAGACGAGTATATACATTATAAGACATTTTCCTAAAATCTATTAATGTGTTGCTTCCGCTAGATTTCCAGTGGCCTTAGACTTGTATTTCTCTAAACGCACTTCATAAAATAAATTATTTTTGTTAAAAAATGTGAATATTTTAAAATAGTAAAAATTATGTAATCATTAAATGTACGGTTAAAACGACGTTAATCCATTCGTACTGTAAGCGTGTTTGCCCATAGCGAGAGTGCAGTGTATGCCCATAGCTTGCGAAGATCTGGCTTGATGACAGATTTTTTGTACAATGCATGCATTCTGTACTATGTGATTTCGATATCGTTAAATGATATGCTTTTCTCTGAAAATACAATTTCTTCCGGCTTGATTTTGCTGTTTGTATGTTTGAGCATAATTTTTATTGCGAGTTGTAAAATCATGGTATTTTCATACAGAATTGTCTCTGTATATTCTGTTTAGGCCGATCTCAGTGGCTCAGAAACATGGAGCAACATACACTTACGTGCAGCCGGAAGCGTCGTATTCGCGTTCTATAATATACATGGGTGTTGTCACCTTGTAGTTGTGGCACGGTTGATCACTACTTCCCCTCTAGTGCCAACATATCATCTGAACATTATGTCATACATAATCATTTATTATAATTCTTCCCTTCAGATCACCCTACCATCTTTCATTAAGTTTCATTAAGGCAAAGGCAAATATGCGTTCGTAAGCGACGATCATTAAGACATCAGCGACCTCTCTCGTGTACTCTCAGAAATAGCACTCGTCCACCACTGCCAAGGAGTTGGCGCATTGAAAACGTTTGTGTTGTAGTTTGTTCGAAATTTGAATTTGGTGATTTCATGAGCATACTTTTTTGGTATTACTGAAAGTGAATTACCAGTTCTCACATATATAAATTTTCGAACCTAGTTTCTTAACGTGCTACAATTTTTTATGATTAGGTGTCCACACGATGGGACTTTGTTAGCGCAAGAAAGGAATGCCTGAAGTTGAAAAACGAAAGTGCAACTTTATGTTCGAAAGAACAATATATTAGAATATATATATACAAAGGAAAATTTTATGAAACCTAGGTAGTACTCGTAGGACTTAATTTTTTTTAATTCGAATTGTAATCTTTACTTATTTTGTTGTAGAGCAATTACATAATTCAAAACTATATTCTTTTCGAACTACATTTTCTCAATCTGTAATAATCAACAATAAAATAAAATAAATTCATTTTTCTGGAAAGACGCATAATGGAACTGTGTAGCATTACTTTCCACAAGACTTCATCGCTGGAATCCTGAAACTTAAATACGATTGTAATATAATAAGAAAGGCATGCACTTTGCTATCGCCGTTGCACACTATTTACGCCTAAGTTTAGAAAACTCAAGAAATGTTCGTCTCCTGTCCGACGCGGGAAGACTGTTTCTCTCGTACGAATGTTCGAATCCTTTATTCCGCATTGAACATAGAGTAATTCTCCTTGAAAATAGTCATAAGTCATTTAACATGGAGTAATTTTCCTTGTTTGTAGCCATAAGTCATTAAACACGGAATAAATTTTCTGGAATGTAGTCATTTTGACATGGTGTCCTTGCCTTTTATGACAGTCGGCCAAGAGCATGGCGCCGATAATTTCCGGAGTTTCCAGAGGGAAATCCATCCAGGGCCCATCGGCGTCTCGAGCTTCTTATCTTCCGAGACATTCCGGAGCGTGGTTAAGCAGTTCGACGATTTTGTTTGATTGATATGAGTGAGTCACCATGAGTGTATATGTTGATGTGGTTTCGGTGGAGTAACGATTAGCGAATCGGACCTTTATATCCAAGTTTACAGGTTTAGACCTGATCGAAGCAGTAGATTTTTAAGGTCGAAAAAATCCTTCGTTCATCTTTTGGGGGAGGGTAGTAAAGCCAGCTGTCCAATGTTGTAGATTTACTGCATGTAAAAGATACTTAATTGTAAAATAATCTTCTCAACTAAATTCAAATCGCTTGTTTTGTCGCCCAAGTGATTGGCTTTTTTCTCTGCTATGGTGAAAGGAGCGTAGCGAAATTTGCTTGGTCAGACGGAGGAGCAGGCCTGATGGCCTCAGTCTCGTCACGCATGAGTATAATAAGGATGATTTGAACTGAATATGAAATTGAATATATTACAAGAGAACCAAGCTAGCCGAAATTCGAGATTTTTGAGGAGGCAACGAAAACTTTATAGTGTAGACGTGCATAGTAATAAATTTATGATTCTTGCCTTCTTTATGTCTTCCAATGTTTTTGGTACTCGGCAAAAGGAAATACCCAAGCTGATAGTACCAATTGTAGAGCACCGTGTGAAAAAACACGTCACGAATCATGTTGACCATGTTACCTGGGAAAATAATAATATTTCGTAAGTTTTTTAATAGTGTGTGTTCTTTATTAGTTTTAAAATGTATGTTTTACATTCTACAGTTTTCCTTAATATCCTGTTGAAGACACTGAACATGAGGTAAAATACCTCAAAACATGTTTGCCTATCTGTGTAATGTTGTAACTGACTAACAGTTAGTTAATAAATTATATTTGTGGAAGATCATTTCTTTTTCCTCCCGTTGTATTACAATAATATTATTTTATTGGCTGTCCGGGTGACGCCGCGGTCGCCATTCTGCGACCTTCTTCAGGGCGTCCATGGCGACCGAAACGTCGGCACCTTCGCCATGGACGCGGCGTTACCAGGACAGCCAATTAAATACTGCATCCGGCCGCGGAAGCCTACGCTCTTACAATAATACGTTTGGATGCAGTCTCAGTTCTTTTCCGAAAGCGCTAATTGTGTGCGGTTGCGGTGTGTTGCGCAGGCATCGCGTGGAGCTTCCGCTTCCCGTCGCTGGGGTCGCTGTCGCGGCCGCGCCGCATGGCCCCGCCCGTGCCGCCGCCGCCCGCGGCCGCCAAGCCGCACCTGGACGTGCGCCAGTGGCTGGCCGTGCTCGACCTGCAGCAGTACGCGCCCAACTTCGAGCGCTTCACCGGCGTCGAGGTGAGACACCGCGCCCAACCCCCCCCCCTCACGCCACTGGCAATTAAATCAAGTGCGGGTGGCACGCACTCTTGAAAAAGGTTTTCTAATCTCCCACACCTCCGGTTATGCTTCAAGGTCAGTAGGTCTCAATATCTAACTGTATTAAGGTCTAACAGAAAACGTGTCTAATAAAAATGTGGTCTACGGAAAAAATATCAAATAAAAATGTGGTCTCCGGCTATATTAAGTCTGATTATTAAACGTCCATAGCTAAAATGTCTACCAAGAGAAATATCTACAGCTAAAATGTCTGCAAACAAACATGTCTACTTACTACAAAGTCTATTAGCTAAATGTCTACTAGCTAAAGGTCTAACAGAAATGTCTAACTCTCTATGCTTCCGTCTGTCGCTCTATGAAAACTGTAGACAGTAAAATGAAATACTCGCCTACTTGAAAGAATTAAGTTATCGTCTGAAATTGCAAGCAGATGAAGTAGAAGAATCTTATGAATGATTTTAATGAGACTGTCTATTCTTGTACAGCATATATTTTATAAATATATTGTTTTTAATTTAAGCATTCATTTATAATTATGCTTACTAGCAAGTCTAACAAACATTCATACGTATATCCTTTTGATATGTAGACCGACTTGTATTTTGCATCTAAAAATATTTGTAATCTTGCATCTAGATCCCTTTACCTGCGGATAATTAGACAATAGACATTTCTGCATGTACTAGGATGCATACTTGCATTAGACACTTTTCATGTAGACAAGTGCGATGTGTAGACATTTATTACGTCGACCTTTTAGTGTAGACCAAGTGTCGTTAGACTTCAAATATTAGACATTACGTACGTAGACCTTTTTTCTTTAGACCTACTGACTGGTAGCTCCGGTTATTCAATAGAAAAACTGTACGCTAGAATTATCCTCCAGAGAGGGGCTGAATTCGATTTACAGAGATAGTCAAATTATTAGTATAAATATGTTTTTCTCTGACTTAACGGATAATAATGAGTTCTGAGAAGCACGTGACAAAAGTGACTGGTTGAAGTGTAATATTTTTTAATGTTATTGAAAATTTATACACAGTTCATATTACAATGAGCACGACAAATATTTAGAGGCCCTAAAGAACCAATGGCTCCTCACATAAATGAGGTGGTAAAAAAAAATTACTACGCTCTCTATCACAACAGGAAAGAAAGCTGAAAAACATCTTCAAGACTTTGATCAGTCTCGATTCCAAAGAGCTGCAAATATCCCTGACATGAATCTCATCAAAAATGTTCGTTCGATTATTAAAAAGAACTTCTGAAAAGGCTATAAAAACAGCATATAAAACAACTCATTTGCATCTCGCAAAACAATACTCAAATTGAAAGAATGGATTAAAAATTGAAAATCAACATACCTCAAAACAAGTACGTTAATTATGAAATGTTTACAAAGCATTGCAACACTATACCGAGTGTGTCTATATCTACAGTCGCAAATACATTTTCTCTTATTCAATAACTCTAGTCTAACAATGTGGCCATCTCTGTAGCTGTCTAGCTAGTATCGAAATTTTGCAGCCGCAACTCTAGGGCCTTTGGATAAACAATCTAGCAAAGGCTCGAATCCTAGAACTTCCCTGTCCGAATTGCTGTAGAGACAGTACAAACGATGACATAAACTCAGACGGTGATGATGCTGAGCCTCGGGCTATCTTTCTATCGAAACCCTTGTTTTCTCCTCACTCACGCACTCACTCACTCTCTCACTCGTATGAAGCGCTGCTGCGAATATTAACTTACTAGTTCCGACAAAACCTACATATTTTTCAAAATAGTCATTCCTATTATTTAAACGCCAATTATCCGAACTGATACTTAAACAACCTTCAATAGGTGTGTGCAGTGGTCAAAATGTAAATCCTCTCATACTTGCAGACAAATTATTGGAGTATATTGGAGTAAAATTAAAGCACGTCACTAATTAGTTCTTGGGCAAAATAAAACCAGAGTAAAGTTGGAAAATAAGATTTTATTGGTACTTGTGCCACGAGTAGAATGGCACTGAGAAGAATTCCAGAGACAACTTAGTATGGAGTCCGATATTACCCTACACAGCCGCACTGACGTAAGCCAAGTAGCTTGTTTTTTTCTGCTTTTTGTCGTGCATCCATTAGAGGAGCAGATGCTATACATATGAGAAACGCTCCGTGTCTTCTCAGAGTTAATCTTTTAGATTTGTTACGCTGTTGCAACATCGAGATATTCTGCCTGTATTAGTTCTACCGGCAGTTGTGCAGCAGCTGCAATTGCATTCTTGTTCATATATCATCCCAGCTGATCACCGACGTTGCCCCTATTTATTTATCGCAACCATATATTAAGAACTAACCCTGCTCGTTCCTTTCGCTTCACTCTCAACCGAATCCCGACGGTAGCGAATTTTCGACACAGGAGAGCGAGGTCGAATGCAGCCGCTGCCTAGAGGAGAAATCTAGCAGCCAGTTGTTCAAATTGGTAGCTTGTTGTGGATTCTTCGATCAACCCTTTGGGAATCCTGAAGCAGTACCCTAAGAAACAATCCACGGACCGCACGCAATCTTTCCTTCCTCTTCCTCGTCCTATCCTCACCCTTTAAGCACACCACTTACACTTACCTGAATTACACTACCACACACGTCGGGAGATTAATCGGGAGCGTAGGACTTTTCTCACAATGAGGTATCTCGCTGGGTGAGATACCTGAAGAGGGAAATCTCCTGAAAACCAGTAAGTTGGCGGTGAATGTTACCGGAGCAGGGGAGTAAAACTGCCACTTCCGGGATAAAATATTTTCTACACTAACGGGACTAACGACCATAGCAGTTGACCGGGAGAGATGCCTCAGGACATCAACTGATGTCAATGCTTTCACGGATTTTCGACAGTAGCTTGTCAGCTAGTTCGAATTCAGTCGCTGTCTGTAGGAGAATTCTAGCGGCCGGCTGCTCTAATCGGTAGTTTTCCGTGTTTTTTTTCGATCAATACCAGGCGCATGCCGGAGCAGTACGCTACCAAACGGAAGAAGAACCACGCGCGATCTTTCCTACCTCTTCCTTGTCCTTTTTTCACCTCTTACACACACATTTACACCCACATGCAACACACTTCCGCACATGTCGGGATACTGGTCGGGAGTTTAGAGCTTGTCTTGGCTGAGGCCGTGCCCTGCTGGTAGGAGATACCTGGTATGGGAAAACCCCGCTAGCTGACGGATGGTCGGCGCCGGGTCTCGCCATACAGTGTGGGAAGAACATCGCCCTCCAGAGCAATAACATGCACTACACTCACGGGACGTTCGTAGTTGACGTGTCCGGAATCAATAATCAATCAATCGAAACCATAGCAGTTGACGTGCCCATAAACGTCAATCAACCAATCAATCTGACCCGCCCCAGTCTCGCCCTCAACATAGTCGCCTACTTCACTATCCGCCTTTCCCTTCCCACCTGTCCTCCCCCCCCCCGCTTGCGGTGCGATGCCTTTATCACCCTGCTCTGCCTAGGGATGCCCAGCAACTGGCTATTAACAATGTCGCCTAGACGCATTGCAGATTGCACGAATCTAAATTGAGTGAAAGGATCAACACGGTTGGCAGGTGACAATGATGATGGAGCAATAGTGTAATGAGAAGAAGAGAACGAGGCAATCTCGAGAGCGAATATTTACGATCTTGCTTTTTGCACCACAAATTCCATCAGACCAGCATTTGAATCTCTTTACCCAGAGGTGAAATACTAGCGCCGAAATCCCTACGATACGGATCGGTCTCTCTTCTCTTTCAATCAGGAGTAATACGAGTATAAAAGTTTATATTATTCAGACTAAGAATAAGCAGAGACAAATACACGGGGCGCAGAAGGAGTCGTCAGCCCCCAAGCTCACCTTTTTGTGAATTTTTTCTCAATTTATTCAAAGTCATTACCATACATTCAGTATAGATCTCATCATATCCTAAACAGTATTGTCATTTGGAATATACTCGTTTTTCATACATTTTTTTTTAAAATTTCAAGCTAACAATTAAATATTTTGTTTCAAGTTTTTCTTTTTTTTTTTTTTCAAGTTTCAAGTTCAATATTTATAGAGTCCGCACTGAAATTGTCCCCTTCTAAAATACTTGTGGTTTGCTACTATTCTTGGAAATTACTTCTTTTTCTTGCCAATATCAATTTCCCTCGAACATGGGAAACTAATTTTAGTCTCAATATAATCAAGGTGAATGTCGACCCAAAATATCCAT
>BOPP01000076.1:1756835-1782234 GCA_017312745.1 Gryllus bimaculatus | reverse complement strand
GTGTGGTCAGGTGGTGATGGACACTGTGGCTGATGTGGGTGTGGTGCCCGCAGGAGCTGCTGAGCTTCTCGGAGGAGGACATCCGGTCGCTGGGCGTGCGCAACTCAGCGCATCGCGCGCGCGTCGTCTCCAGCCTCGTGGCGCTGCGTTCCAAGTACGACAAAGGTGAGTCCTCGCTGTTCAATTATTTTTTTGGCACACTCTCTAATTTTCTGGCACACTCACTCATTTTTGCTCACTAATATTCGTGGCACACTCGCTCATCTTTTGCAGACTCGTTTTTTTGGAAGACTCGCTTATTTTATTGCACACCCACTCACTTTCTGGACACCACTTTTTTTGCACACCCGCTCAGTTTCTTGCACATTCAGTTACTTTCTTGTACACTCACTCATTGTATTGTGCGACCTCACCTTTGATTTCACTGACCATTCGTAGTATGAAAAGCGTATAGTAAGATCTTTGTATGTGTGTATTTGGCATTGTAGAGTAAGATTAATCCGAGTTTGGCAAGCTGGCGGAGTTCCCAAGCCTGGAGCCTATTTTTATTTGTTATCCACGCTAATGTATTCACCGTATCCAGCGTACTTGGCGTGGCTGAGCTTTTTCTTTCGTCAAAAATAAACATGCGATTATATTAGAAAGCTGCAGCTCTATTTTTGCCCGACACGGAATCGCACCACGGAAATCTAGAACATTGCCCATGAGTCACCCGAGGGACATATATAGTAAGGTTATTTAGTAATTATTCACCTCATTGGGTCACTGAATTGCAAATAACGGTTGTAAGTACGTAAATCGAGGCGATAGTAGATGTTTAAAACCAATCAAATCTATTGTTTTTTTTTTCGATATTACCTGAGTATTGTTCATGGTGTAAGAGGGTAATTTTGTGTTTCATTTGGCTCTATTATGATTTCGTTTTCGATTTGATCTTCTTCGTTTCTAATTTTTTTGTAAATGAATGTGTCTTTTTATAAGTGTTCTTCTGCCGTCAGATATTGCGTAAATACCTGTTCCGCTCCTCAGTCCATTTTTTTCTTGAGCGACCTCAATTTTTATTCCTAGGGGCATATATTTCATTACATTTTTTAAAAATTTTCCATCGGTCATTGTTTCTACGCGTCCTTTCCATTTTTGGTTTTCTTCTATGAAAGGTCAAAGGGAAAACCTTGAGTTCATTTCGTACGTCAATATTTCTTATTCTATCGAGACTAGTGCAGCCTTTAACAGATCTCAAGACACTCATCCTCGCTGCCTGCACTTTTAGTTTCTTTATTACGTTCTCAAGTTCATTAAAATTTATGTAATTTATTTTCTGTCTTCATCCCAATCATAAGAACAATTACAGCTTACGTTATTAACAGTTTTTAAAGTTTAAATGTTTTTGTGCGTTTTATAAGAATGAAAACGATGAAAAAAGTAAGTAACCGACGGGTCACACTATTCTCAACAGAGACATCACCATCAATACTGGGGGACGCGACGTTGATTGTCAGCGGCGGAGGCCTTGGACCCGGCGACCACCCGGGTCTCAAACCCGCGACCGGTCACGCTTCGCCGCACCTCACTCCGCCCACCCGCGGTGTCGCGCCGTCCCCCACCCCCCACACGCTCAAACCGAAGAAACAAAAAAGCAAAGGAAAAACACGAAACTCATCCCGTGCGACGCGACGCGACGCGATGCAACGCAACGCAATGCGACGCAACGCAACGCGACGCAACGCAACGCGACGCAACGCGACGCAACTGCTCCGCCGCGAAATTTCATCCATCCGATATTTGGTATTGGTTCCAATAATGGAACGGAGATGTATATCATTTCATACTGTCGGTTTCTGAAATGCTTTGCCATTGTAGCGTATTGAATAAACACAACTAATTCCAAGTTCAGAAGTTCATAAACAAATTCAAAATTAACTTATTCAATGACGATTAACTACGTGAGTACATGGTTAATCGTTATTGAAGAAATAGATTTTGATCTTGAATTGTGTTCATTTACTAAACTACACTTCACTTTAACGACGTATTTAATACACTTCACTATTTTACAATAGACTATAAAAATCAAATATTTGAATAATGTTCCGCAACGCCAGAATTTGGTTCAGTCTTCCTGCTTTCTAGATTGCAGCTTCAAAGAGATATTATGAGACGAAGCGAGGCATTAGTTCAAAAAGATATCCATATGTCGCATTTCAAGCAAGCAGGTTCTCTGAGAACGGAGTAGAGCCCACCTCGTCGATTAACTTTGCAAAAACTACTCCCCTACATGTCCGATTTAATTCAAACCACTCTGTAAACACGTCCTTTACTATTGAGAACAAACTGTGAGAAATTCAGCGAAAGCAGTCGAGTAGGTTTTGCGTCTATATGCGACAGATATACGCACATTCCCTTTTATTTCCAGGTGGAAGATAAAGATTTAAACATTTTAGAAGACTTTTAGTCAATTATATAGTCATAATTCAGTTGAATTATCATAAGCATTTTATAATTTTATGAATATTATAAATGAAATAAGTGGAAAAGGGTATGCCTTTTCTCTGGGACAATACTACAGAGTAATCACTTAAGTGCCATATTTGGAGCAAAAGACGCGTTTTAAATGTAAGTACAAAAAAACAGCTTGTCGGTAACATCGATATTGATTACACAGCTTTGCTCTGAATATCGCAATATAAGCTATTCAATAACATAAACACCGACTCTAGGAATAACAAAAACCGACGTATGTGTTCTGTTCGTAGTATTAACATCCCAACATACTCGTCGCCATCCAGCACTCCTCTACTCAACTGCCTCCTTTACTTGAGCCCTTGCTAAATCACTCCTTTCACCAGTGTACTCATTCGCCCCCTCCCCTTGCCTTCTGTACATATGTCCCTTTCCCCTTCTTACTAAACCGCTTTCTTCACTTTCGCCTCGTAGTCAGTCGCCCTCTAACTCCCTATTCTTTCTAACTCAGTCGCCACTTACCTATTCCCCCGTGTGCAGCCGCCTCATTATCTCTGACCTCAACAACTCCCTCTTCTCCCACTTTGCCGTTTGGCAACCTACTTACCTCCACACTCACCACATCTTACCAATCTTCCAACCGCTCCCTTGCCACCATGCTCCATGACCTCTCACCACGTGCTCAACGCAAGCCTTCGCACTTCGTCCCTGACCTCCTGCACATCTGCACCTTTCGCCTATGAATTCGAGTACCTACCGTTTTGGCTCAAGCTGAACCGCCTTTCTCATCACCGTTCTAAACCGCCCTCCTTCCTGACCCCCTGTAAATTCGCACCCTGCATCCACTTATTCAACCATCTCTTACACATTGGATCCACCTCAACCCCCCTCTCACCATCATGCCCACCCCCCACCCCTGGCCTCCTGCACACTCGCACCCAGAAACTGCTCATTCAACCACTTTCAACATTTTGTAGACTGCTCAACTGCCCCTTTCAACATCGTGCTCAACAATCCCTAACCCTTACCTCTTGCACATCCCCATCATTCACCCACATATTCAACCATCTCTCACACATTGGCTCCAGCTCAACTGCCCCCTCTTCACCGTGCTCAACCGTCCCCGTCCCTTGCCTCTTCCACGTTCGCACCTGCCCCTTCCACATCCGCACCTTTCCCCCGCATATTCAACCACCTCCCACACATATCCAACCATCTCCTGCACACCCGGATCCTGCATCCACTTATTCAGGCATCGCCAGCATTTCGCATCCTGCTCAAGCGCCCGCTCAACATCGTGCTCAACCGTCCCTGACCCTTGCCTCCTGCACATCCTTATCATTCGCCTGCGTATTAGACCGTCTCCCTCCCATTCGCTCCATCTCAACATCCTCCTCACCACCTTGCTCAACTGCCCCATCTCTGGTTCGCCGCACATCCATACGCTTTGCCGCCGCATATTCGACCCATTTTCCACGAAGTTGGCACATCTCAACCGGCCTACCATCCCTTGCCTCCTGCAACATCCCCAGCCTCGCCCGGCATGTTCAACCACCTCCGCACTTTGCCTCTGCTGCAAGTGCCCCCTCTCGTCTTCCCTCCGCCGCCGCCTCCCCGCCCTGCCCGCTGCGTGAGGGCGCCGGCGCGCCATGTCACTGTCAGCGTCCGCTAATCCCCCGCCATTCGCCGCGCATTTTTATGATGCGCAATTACGTCCGGCTATTTAATATTCTGCGAATGTATTACCTGGCTGGCTTAGTCGTTGACACCGTTATCTATTGGACATCGACCTTAGCCGCTTTCCTGGTGAAAGTCCGCTTCTCGCGTGCCGTGCTTACGGCGCGCCGACTCGCCCGGTGTGAGTGTGAACGACCCGCTTCGCGAAATTCTTTTAACAAAGCACTCGCGAAAAGGTTCGGTCGGTAAAAGATGCGTGATGAGGGGTTGTTGTGGGTGATTGTCGCTGTCCGGGGCATGAGGCAGTTCTGGGGCCGTTTTGGCTAATAGCCTATTAACCTATTGTGATTTGTTTTACAACTCATATGCTCGTGTTCGTTCTCTACTTTCGCTCTTTTTTTTTTGTGCTGTTTTCGTTTGAACCTTGCGCTGTCTCTCATGGTTTACTGGCTACGTTGCAACATTGTTACTTCTTGCAGGATCGTTGACGTACATAACGGTTCAGCGGTGGCCATTTGCGAACAAGCTACAAAGGTAGCGTCTAATCCAGCAAATTGTCTGGGAGACTTCTAACGGCACTAGTCTGAACGATATTATCTGCAGTTTTTTGATAAACCAACTCGAATACCAAAAACAGTAATTATAACAAATGCAGGCCACTAACAAGCGCGCGATCATTCCTTCACCTTCTGAAGAATATTGCACAATGTTGCAACAATATTTTATAATAAACCGTCCTCATGTTTTTTTTCAAATATGCAAAATACGACGCAATAAAAATACACAGTCCATGTTCCTTGATTTATCAAATATTTGCCATAAAATTAACATTGCCAAAATTATAAATACTGAAGTGGATTTTTTACGTAAATTAATTGTTTTTCAAATTAGATCTTCAAATAGGTCATGTTACATTTTTATATTAGTATGCGTTATTGGAATTCCGCGTGCTTTTTCTGGTCTTTAACCAGGGTAGTCAGCAATTCGATAATGGGCCAACGCTGCGACCACAACTTTTTAAAATCTCGATAATGTTTGTGTCATTGTTCGTCTCTATTTTCTGGCTTTTTTCGAGAGTTGATTTCGTGTTTATGGAATTGGATATAAAAATAATTAAATTTTCGCCAGCCCTAATGCGCTAAATGGGTGAGTTTTCGATGGGCTGAGTTTTAGATATGTTGTATGAGAGAACATTACGACTGTTTTGCACTGCTGTTTTGTTCTTCTCATTGGAGTAGAACTTAGTAATGTAAAACTGCGCTAAAGAAAATATTGTGCATTATGGACGTTTTGTAGGACAAACAGCAGAATGGTACCTTCACGAATATATTAATGCAAGATCATTTCCGTTCATTACTTCTATAATCAATCATTAATTGTTTGAACATCGAACACATTTATCACGTATATCTCACAGAGATCAGACTCGTATTAATATGCTTCTTCTCACCCGACAGTCCAAATATAATTAATAGCCAAGCCACTTGACTGCTTTCGCTCAAATGAATTTTCTGTGTACGTCAGGCCCAGCACGTATCCAGTATTTGTATCGCATGCGCTGTCATGTAAAGTTAGAAGACGGCGCGCCCTTTGTGCTAGATGGCACAAGGCTATGAAGGGGCATGCCTCCCCTAGCGATGCACAGTTTGGTCGAATTTTGAAACATGCGGACACATGTTCTGTATAGCATTTTCGTTTTTCTTTTTAAAAGCTTACTCCGCCCAATCTGCTGGGGCCTGCTCAGGGGTATGCCGGTTATGACTGACAGTACATTCTCCCATCACACAATTGGGGAACATGTTTAGTGCATAGATTATTATTTTTATTTTATTTTTATTAAAAAAAATTATCAAAAATAATGATTATGATGATGATGATGATGGAAAAGAACGAAAATGAAGGAAAGATCGCGCGCGGTTCTGTGGCTCATGAAGGAAGTTGCTCCATGATTCTCCTGAAGAAGTGTGATGGGAAACGCATGTTTAGAGATGTTTTTCGGCAGGCCGTCACACATCTCTGCATTCTTTAAGATTTTCCGGCCATCGAACAGATTCCTCGCACCTTTCCCCAGTTTCTACAACCGCAACCTCCCAATCACTGCTACATTCGAGCCGTTAGGCGTTTCATTTACGCTCGTTGCCACCAGTATCCGTAAAAATCAATGTTTTCAACGAAGGAAAATAGCTTATTAGAAACGTAGAGATGATTCTACGATTATCAAGATTAATAGATGTCTTCGTGTTTCCTCCGATCATTTCTACATAGATGCCAGAATTTTAAAGAGTGCACCGTGCAGCGCCATACGTCATACGTCATGTAAGTTTATCTCTAAATTAATAGCTAATTTAATGGTAGTACAAAGTGGGTGGTGTTGGAAATTAAAAATTAATGAACGAAATAAGTTTTTGAAAGAAATTAAGTTATAAATTAATGAACTGTAGGAAGGAAACAATTTTTCATTAAATTGAGGAATAAGAATTCAAACATTAGATGGGTTCCAGAACTTTCTGCACAAGAAAGAGCGAAAATAATTTGAAAAGAATGTATGGAAATATCATGTAGAACGGCTTATCTTTTTCGTGTTTTCTTGAGTCATAAATATTGAAACGTTAAAAAAATCAAAATCCTTGAATTTATTTGTAAACGAGCGGTTAAAGTTCTCCATGCCTTTGGGTCTTCTACGCAAAAAGAGCGAAATGAGTTTGGAAAAAATATATGGAACATGTCGCATAAAACTTTTTCCCGTTTTCTTGTAACATAAACATCGATTTTGTTTGGAAAATATTGGATAACTTGCGGTTTATTAAACTGTTTCCATGCGTCTTGACCTTCTGGACAAATAAGTACAAAACAATTTTTAAAAAGCTTGGAGCATGTTGTACAGAAAATCTACCTTCTCGAAATTTCTTGAATCATGAACATTGGATCGATTTGAAAAAATATTTATGATACGTGTGGTAAAAGTGACATTTTATTTTCGAGTAGGAAATGTTGCGACACTATGCCGATAGGTCGAGAGGTGCCACTTTACGAGCAAAATAAAATAACTTTTACCACCCTGTGTCACACACGATTTTTTAGTCAACCTGTCGTTTTCTTTTTAAACAAATATTCAAGGCCCTTAATGATACTTTAAGGTCAGTAGTATTGGATGCGGTCAAACTAAACTATTTTGCATTTGATTTCTTTGTGTCATTCACAGATTTATTTGAAAACTTGAGCAACAACTCACGTTTAACCCAGGTCCAACTTTTAACAATTAAACTTTTAGCTCTCACGGCATGCCCTGACTGTCTTTTACGAATCTACTGAACCCAATGACTCTGCAATAGCGTATGCACACGTGAATACCCGCGATTGTTTGCACCGCCTATTTAATTCAGCTGCAGCCGCTCATCCAGTACCAAATGGGTATTGCCATTCACCCAATGTCGCTGGTAGTTCGCCTCTCCCTTGAGATAATTTACATATGGACACCAAGTTCAATCTCAACCAAGTGTATCGTTCATCAAATTATAAATATCCAGAATCAATCGACAAATGTTACCTTCTCCGTTTCTGTGGAAATCTTGTTCCCTAATGTAGAACCATCGATTAGCTTGCTAACGTACCTTTCCCAAGGTGTCGCTAAACTTACAATATCCTGAAGACTCTACGATACGGGCTTTAAAAACAAAATGTTACTTCAATAATATCGGCCTACATTCTGGCGGCCATTTACTCGACAACTCGATCGACCCTACCTCAACGAAACTTACGACTGTAGTAACCGACGCTGGTGTTCTTTACTACGAATCCATACAACTCCTCCAACATTTTATATATTTAGGGATCGTAACACTGTCTAAAAAATGTTTTGTTTGCTTCTAGCGAGTTTCGAACCACTGTGCGCTGCAGAGCTTTGTGCAACGGAGGCCGCGGGCCCAACACAGCCTGCGTTCGTTACGCCGTTCCGCTACATTGCCTCTCGGCAACCCGCTGGGAATGTTGCCACGGAACGGCCCTGTACGAAAATTTACGGGCACATGCGGGAATTGCTTAACCGGCCTCGCGTTTTCTTTATCTTCGCCCCATCCCGCTGGTTTTTGCTCTTCCTGCTTCGTGGTTGTCTATTAATCGATGTGCTGCCGCGGTTTCAGTTTTCGCGGTACGAAATTTAATTTATGGGTTTTGGATTTTTTTTTACTGAGGTGGAAACATTTTTTGCTGACGTTTATGAAAGTGCGAAATATTACGTTCTTTAAGGAAATGACGTGAGGTTCTGGGAAATAATTATTCGATTGTTTCACATTCAGTTGTGGTTCTGTCTTTGAGAAACATAAGAATTTGCTCCTCCTTAATGTGTCCATAATTATTATGAAGCTTACTTCGACATTACATTTTGCTACATTGAAATCCAAGGTCAAGATGGAAATGCATTTGATAAGTAAATTATGTTTCTTGATAATGTATCTATTTCAAAGTTATTGCTTTTTCTTATTACTTTATTCTATTTATTTATTCTACTATTATCTTGTTTATGTTGTTTTGTCTAAGGAATTGAATGACATGCTTGAATATATTATTGAGGGACTTTTTTTGCGACAAAGTCTCCATTATAATTGAGATCTGGCGGCATTTCCTTATCGTCTAGCCTGTTTTAAATAATTTATTTCTTCTTCGACAATACAGTCTTTCAAGGGTACAGAATTCAGGGGTACACAAAGGGTATAGAACATTGATTATTAAATGATATTTTTGGATTGGCCATCCATAAAGTAAAGTGGTTTGTACTATTAATTAATGAATTAAATTAGATAGTTAATTAGAAAGAGGAAGGAAATGCTCATGCAAAGGAGCTGAAGGTGGTATGGTTTACAGGGATTTGAATCTGTCTTTGGGAAATTTTGATATTATACGTGGATAGAGGAGAGGTATGCAGATTAATATGGAAATTGTATGCTAATTTAGCTAGGTTTCTTCTGGTTTGGATATTTTTAATTATCTATGAATTTGTTCATTTGTAATGAACCAAGGAGAATTTAGAGTATTTCATAGAAATATATTTTGGATTACTTTAATTTTATTAATATTTCTAGGAGCTGCGGCTTTTCAGATTGGGCATCCATATGTTACAGTGAAAAGGAAAATTGATTTAAATCGTGTCTATCGACTTTCGATTTTCAACATAGAGTGCTGGTTTAGAAAGGGAAATAATTTTGAAAGTTTTACTCCTGATTTATTATGCAGAAATTATTTGCATAATTGCAATTACCCAGAAATTAATTGCTACTGCATTGATGAGCGGTTTTCATGTTAACCTTTTATCTAATAAAATGCGAAGGTATTTTATTGGTGAGGTAGCGTATTTTATTCTCGCACCTAGTATTGTTACCGCAATTGGATTTCGTACTCTCAATAGGGTGAACATTTTTGCTTTTTATCTGAGTTATTTTAATTTATCTGGGTTTATTTTCACTCCAATTTATGTACTCATCAAGATGATTTTGGACGTGATCTTTCAGAATTTGTAGAAAATAGGGCAGTATCATCCACATATAATTATATGTTGGATTTGCCGTGGATGGGTATAAATATGGATATACATGTTGAATGATGTGGGAGAGAGTACGGATGCTTGTGGTATTCGTGCAGCTAGGGGGAAAGATTCTGAAGCCGAGTTATTGATTTAAACGATAAATGTTTTGATACATATAAAACTTATAATAGGTCACTTTTTAATAAGTAACTTGAAATACGTAAAATATTAATATGAAACTTAATTTTTAGTAGGTATTCGTGGGTTCCCAATCGATGCGCTTTGTATATGAGTCCTGAGTGCCAGACTGTATTATAAGCCTGGCTCAGGTCTAGTAATACTGTTACTGATATTTCTTAGCGTAGAATCACTGAGCAATTGCTTGGGTGAATCATAGGAGTTGATGGGTGGAACAGTGAACAGTTCGGTTTGAAACCAAGCTGAACGGAATCACCTGGCCTGAGAGGATGTTAGTTGTTTCGATGACATGAATATTCCTAGACACATCAAATACAGTATCCTTTCGTGTATATTATGTTTTGAGCTTAATGTCCCTTTCACTATCCATTATTGGTTTTGTTGATTTTCTTCGTGACGTTATTATAAAAGTCAAGTTACCACTCACCATAAGTCATAAATTTCTTTTCATCTGTACAAATGTGCCACTTCGTCCAGATTACAAGGTTAATATTGTTATTATGTAGAACATTTTATCACACAGCCAATGCAACATCATTAAAAAATTATGTAAAAATAAAAATTATTCAAAAACGGCTGCAGTTAATATTTTATATCATACTCAAATTAGATAACGCCATGCCCTTCCACCTTCAACAGTTCAGTCACTGTCACATTGTCACATTTATCGAAAGGAAATGAATTAGTTCCTATTAAAAGCAATCGAGCCAGAGTAACATTTATGACGCGGGTAACGAGAGAATGAAGACGTCAAGTGTTCGCGCGGCATTTGCCCATCGCTCGGAAAGGCACGTGACGTCGCCACCCAGCCTCCATTCGCGGACGCCCATTTGAGGGCGGCTTAGACAGCTCAGCAGGCTTAGGTGGTTCAGGAGGCCGAGACCAACGCCGTTACGGTGGTCGCTGAAGCATTCGAGCGGGGAGAGAGGAGAGGGGATTGCGAAGGCGACGAAATGGACGGCGAACCGGTGGCTGCATAAAGGCTGCAGAGGGAATATAGTTTTCTTTTAGAGTATACTAGTAATTTAGGCGCAGAAGCTTCACTTGGAGGGGAAGAATGTTTTTAATGGATTGTTGAGTTCAGTGAGTATTGTTTCTCCCTAACCTTTTCTCGTTTCCCTTCCCTTTCATTTATCTTGTATTTTTTTCGAATACATCCTACAAAAGGCTACATTTTTTATAGCAGAAATTGTATTCTGGATTATTATTACTATTATTATTTAGTTATACTCTCACTTTATATTCAAATACATTTTAATACAAGAATGACGTGGCTAGACAGAAGTGACCGCAGAAAGAATTGAATTCGAAATGTAATGTTAATAAGTAATTACTACTTGAGTAAAATAATAAACGGAGATAGAAAGAATACATGGGAATAGATGGCAGAAATGCTTATCTTGCACAGAAGAGGAAAGAGAGAGTGGAGGAGAAAGACGTATAACCAGATCAACGAATAATGCAGTTTATATCCTATGGAAATGCATAAAAAGTCAGATAGGATATGAAATAATTAATACAGAATCACAGTAATAAAAGAGATATATTAACACAGTAATAATAAGAGAAGCAGAGTATTGTAAATAAAATATTATCGAACGAGAAGATTTTATAAATTTGATACAACTGTGGGGGGTTCAAGACTAAAGACGTGCATATCAGTGCTGTAACTTTTAGAAGATAATCCTTCAGAAGATTTTTCTTCAACTGCACGTCGCAACAACTTGATCATCACGACAACCCATATATCTTACAAGGAACTTATATAAATATGTCTCTCTTACATACCGTCAAATGGTGCAGCAACTATGTGCTAGGATATACGACTATATGCCAAACATGTTTAATGACGTCTTCAATCGGCTCCTGGGAGGAACTGAATGGATTGAACGAGATTCCTAGTACAGGTGGATTGAGGAAATATATTATCAAAGTATAGAAGCCAATAGAAAGCATTATTGTTTGTTAAACATTTTGGCCTATAGTTCTACAGCCTGGCATGTAGAATTCTTTAACGGGAATCTCTGCAAACCGAAGTTCAGATCGGCGCCAGATCGATCACAGGACGACCACCACCATTTTCCACGGTTTAACATGCTTTTACTGCACTTACGGTCTAATGACTTCAACTGTTTCTAGCCCGGAAGCAACACTCACTCATTCAGATTTATTTACGCTTTCAAATTATTTATTTAATACACGTTTGTAGGCGTAACAGAAAGGAATGAAATCAAACAGATCTCGAACGAAAGGGAGCGCAAAGCGAGGCAGTTAGACGCGGGCGAGCGAGGGCAGAATGTTTTTCGGAGCGCGACGGCCTGCCGAGACCGCGCGGCGTCACAAGAGGCAAGAACCACGCGGACAGAAATAGACGACCAGGCGGCGGCGTCCGCACGTCACTGCGGGCGCTCTAGCACCAAGTAGACCATCTGATATCGCGCGCCTCGCGTGAATGCATGTGTGCGTGTGTGTGGGAGGAGGGTGTCGCGAGTTTCCTTGCGCGTGGGCGAGGGAACGAGTAAACTGCGAGAAGGCGGTGACCTGTTTCTGTATCGCATGTTTGCGTTGAAGAGGCAATCCCGGAAATGGAACGGAGTGGGTTCGTAGGCTTCCGCGGCCGGAGTCAATGCATTCTTTGCTATCCGGGATGAGCCGCGTCTCGATCAATTGGGCCAATGGCCGAAACGTCAGCACGATTGACCGAGGCGCGGCTCATCTCGGATAGCCAAGAATGCAATGGAATGGAGTATCCTGGGAGGAGAGGATCCATTTATTCATAAGTATGTGTTGGAATATAACGATTTTTCGAGGGTATTGCAGTGAAAGTCAATAGGTGTTTGGGGCGTCTGCAAGAGTCAGAATGAAAAACTTCACCTCGATGGTATCTTATTCTTGTAAATGATATTGGATATTTACAATGTGTATGCCCGAAAGTTGATTAGAAAGACGTTTAAAACAGTTCCTCGGCAACACCGTTGTTTTTGAAGAATTGCTGACCGAGAGGTCCATGGATTCGAGATAATCGATCAGAGGTTCGATCGAATTCAATAACTATTGTAGCAGTAGTCGTAGTAGCGTGGTTCTTTGCGGCTAACGCTGCTTCTCGCATCTCAGTCACTACGTCCTTCGATCTCCCCAAAGTCCTCTTGAAGATCTCGATCCTTCATCGCCTTTTCTATCACCTTTTTCCATGTTTTTCTTGTTCTGCCACGCTTCCTGTTGGCTACCCTTGGAGGAACAATTTATTTTCTTTACGTTAACTTGCATTCACTACACTACTACACCTGAAGGGAAACCGGACGAGAGTTTAGAGCTTGTCTCGAGTGCGTGCTCAGACAGAAGAGCAGGCCTGATAGCGTGGGTTTTCCCTCGTAAAATACGGCATCAATTCAATTCAATTCAATTCAATTCAATGGAAAGAGGAAAACCGCCATTACCCTACCAACAATACAAATTCCACTATCTCGCGGGTTGTAACGTGCACTGCAGTTACGGGACACGTGACAGAAATAGGTGACGTGACATGACGTAAATAATTGATGGCTCCGAATCAACAAATACTTATCCTTGATTAGTAGGTATATTTTTTGACAAATAATTAAATCCTTATATTAAACATAACAAATGCAATGAGAATAGAGAGGCACTGTACAGATTGAGATTTCTGTACGGACAAACTGGGTGGAAAGTGTTCTGTTGTAGAGCGGTTTCTATAACAGAAAGTCACTTGCTCGTTGGCGCAAAATTCAGCAAGTTCTTTTGCGGTGCGTAGACATTGAACATACGTTGCTGTGCTAATGAGCCAACAAAATACAATCTCAGGTTTAATTTTATGGATGAGCTCATGTATGGCAAACTTTATTGCGGTTTCTGTGAGAATCCGTAACCCTCACCAACTAAAATTTTCTTACCTTGTGGTTTATGATATTCCAAATTGCTGATTATGGTTGATAGTGTTTATGGCAGTCGAGGTTACCCAGCGTGACTGCACTGCTATACGGACCTGTTATGCTGCTAACAAGCCCGTCAGGATTTGTGGAGGCGTGTGCGAGTCGTTTTCCAAGACACCTCTTTTGCCGTACAAACATCTTAGTTGCGAATAGAATAATTGCGATAGTTGAAGTAGTTTTAACTAGGTATTTTACCATTTCTGAAATATCTGTGTAACCATGTTTATTTGCTGTCCCATAGTAAATTTATTGACAAATACCCGGCTGCAAAGTTTTTACCAATAATTGTTTTTTTCTCAAAAACGATTTGAACATTCTTAGAACCTAAATTGCCCGAGTCGGATCGTCTCTGTAACAATTTCGAGATTCCATTCCTCGAGGTAAGCTGACGTGAATCATCCGCCACAAAACCGGCGACCAGTCGTACGACTGGCACGAATCTCGGGCTCAGTCCATTCTGCGGTCCGGACAGGTTAGTGAGACGGAGGGCCGTCGCATTGAGGAAGATTTACCGCCTGGCAGACTTGAGCGATGGCGACGGCCGGCGGCCGGCGGCGGCGGCGACCGCGGAGTAAGAAACGGCGTGCGTGGCCAGCTGACCGTAACGGTCGCAGGGTCGACACCCGCGCCGTCACACACGCGTGACGCAGCGACGCGTCGTTACGCACAAGTGTCGTGTTCTTCGGAGGAGTCGACGGCGCGCTTTACGATGGTATGTGTTGTCATAATGAGCTCAATACCGACAGCCAGATGACTATTTTTTTTAAAAAAAAAGTAAAATAATCCGGGTTGTCAATCGAAATGAAAAAAAAGGTTCCTGAGAAATTTTTAGAATCGGGAAAGGTGAGATAAATATTCTGCCCAGAAGACGGTTCCATCGATTTCAAATAATATCGATGCACACACACACACACACACACACACACACACACACACACACACACTCCCAGTTTGGAATAATCTCATACTTGGACTCACTGAACACAGACTCACAGAAAGTCATCTAGAATACTCCAAGCTAACCACATTTTCTGATGAAATCCTCGCATTCAATCGTGAGTGCCAGCCACATGGTTCTATTCTATAAATGAAGTGGCTTTATCAACCAACTTCGTGATTCTCAAGGCTAGAATAGTCTTGCGAATAAAACACAAGATCATTTTGCTGAACTCCTGTTCTCTTTCCGATTCCAAAATATAATTGAATTACAAACATCAATACCGATGCTCAGTCAAGGCTCAGTCAAAGCTGCAGTCAAGAATAATATTATGATATTTTCGGTGGGTCTTTAGAAACAAGAGGTGGCGCGACTTGTGACGTAATGTTACGAATACCACAATGTAGTACATGTTCCGATGTGGCCGACAAGCACCAACGAATCATACTGACGCGTCAGGGACTCGGGAGTGAGCAGATAGTCATGGTGAACAAATGCGGTATTCGTTTTTACGTCGAACAAATGGAGCACCTCCCGCCCCGCCCATCTGTGCATTGAACATGAATTTTGTTTCTTGAAAGACATCAGTTCACGATTTGACCGGATTAATCGAGACATCAGACAACCTAATAATCATTCCACAGTATTACACGTGTTGTTATCGTACAAAGTCCTACGTATTCCTAGTAACGCTAACCGGACGAAAATTTGTTGACCGTATTAGGAGACCCTCCACGCTTTGTGAGGCGCCCTGACCTGCACCCGCCTCCACGGAGCCCAGGAGCCACCCGGCGCGTGTGGGCTGGCGACGAAGGATCTTGAGAACCCGGAGCCGGCGTTTGACGTCACTTCCGAGACCGGCCGAGCGCCGCCCCGCCCCGCCCCACCCCGCCCTTCCCCTCCCACCCCACAGCGCCGCGCCGCCCGCCGCCGCGCCGCGCCGCGCCGCGCCGCGCCGCGCCGCGCCGGGGCGCAAGAAACGCAGCAGGCCTCCGCCGCCACCATCAGTGTTTTGCGGCGGCCCGCGCGGAGGGGCGGGTCCCCGCGAGCCTGCGCATCCGGGAGCTTGAGTTCGACACCCGCCACCCGCTGACCCGGAAGGCTCCCGGAGACGACGCGCGGCGCGAGGGCGCCTGGCCTCGGGTGGGCGGGTCGGTTTGCGCCCCGGATCCGGTTTCGATTCCCGCCGTCGTGGGATAAGAGATGGCAGACGGACGCGACTGCCGGGAGCTAAAGGCGATCGAAGAGTCTCCGAATGGTTTCTAGTTTTTTTTAACGTTCAGACCAGGAAATCAAACTTTGAATTAATCTCTTTCATTTTATCCATGTTTTAATTTAGATTTATGTACTGAATTGAAAAGTAAATAAAACGTGTTTGTAGGTATAGTGTACGTAGGTATATGTATGTACGTATGTAAGTGTATATACGTATGAATGTGTACGTACGTATACATGCATGTGCACGAATGTGTATCCCCACCCCAATACAAGCAAAATGGAGGTTCAGGCAGAGCTGCAGTCAGGGATGAAGTTGTGTTCGTTCCGTGGGTCTTTAGAAACAAGTCGAGGCTCGTAAGTTTAGAATGTGTACGTGTGTATATGGCAATGGTGTACATATATGCAGTTTTCTTCGTAATCTGAAATATATAAAGTTGCTTTAATGGCTAAGTAAAGTTACGCTAAGTATTTTCTGATGAACATTCTTCATTAAATTTTCCCTTTTCTCTCGCGCTCCAAATCGGTTGAATAAAACTTGCCAGCATTGCCATTGTCTTTGCGGTGACTCTGAACGGAAGGTCCCAGGGTTCGTGTCCCGACGGTAGGGGGTTTTCGACACTAGCTTCATAGCTTGGTCAAATTGAATCGCTGTCTGGAGGAGAAGAGTACGACCGCTCTGCCGACTGACCTATAGTTTTACTCGGTTTCTGCGTTTAATATCAGACAAATAGCGGAGCGTACCCTAACAAACCGGTCACGGACCGTACGCGATCTTTCCTTCCACATCCGTTCTAATCTCTCCCCTTGCTCTACGTGCACACCGTGTGTTGCGTGTATACTACAGTACTACACATGTATCGGCTGGGGCGATGCCCATCTGGAGCCATATATCTGGAGGGGGAAATCCCCCACAAGCCAACGTGTACGTCGGCGTGGAATCTCATCATCCAAGGGGTCATAGCAACCTCCAGGGTAACATACACTACACTAACAGGATAAATAGCCATGGCATTTGACGTGCCCGGAAACATCAATTAACCAAGTAATCAATCGATCAACAACGCTCCAAATTTCTGCACGGGTAATAGCCTAATATTTGTGTACTGTATTACTGAAAATGTTTGTAGGTCATCGGGGATGGGTCCATTCCCTCCATTGCCCGATTATCTGGAGTGGAGTCAGGAAGGCGTTGCCTGTCCATTCTTTTATTGTCCTGCGCGGGCATTTGCTTGTAATAAACGATGGGAGGAAACTGTAGCAACTCTCAATCAGAGCAATCTGCCTCACGATTTATGTAGGCAATGGTATCGTAAGACTCAAAACTATATCACAACCAGGACTTCTTGGTGTACGTAGATCGGTTGCGGACTCAAAACTAAAGACACTAACGAATCCTTATTTACTGGTGGTTTCAAATTGAGAGTTTTCTGGAAAATCTTTTAATATTCGGTAAAATGTGTTTTATTCTCTGTCTTTTAAATCATATGTGAGTAAAAATCGTTATTAGAATACTTAATACTTACGACATAACAGGATAGGTGTATCAATATTTACTTCCAATTTTTCTGATATTTGCTGGCAAAACAAAGAAAGATATAGGAAATACTTTCAAAGAGCATCTCAAAAATCTCCAAGAATATTCTTGGCTGAACAATTTAATAATTTTAATATTTTAAAACCTCTTTTATCCTGAACAAATGAATTATTTACATACATTATTTATTTCATGGATGGTTAGGGATTCTTTCAATTTGTGAGTTTTAATTTATCATCCTTCCAGTTTTCTTTGTCTACTTAATAATACAAGTGTTTAAAATGACAATCCACTTGTTGGTTCATGTAACTAAATTACAATTTATTCACTACGGAACCGAAATAATCTAGAAAACAAATTATTCGAGAATTAGAATAAACACTGTCTTAAGCAATTTCGTGTACTATAAAATTTGACCAAAACTTATTTTTGTGTCACATAAGTTCCCGATTACAAAAAAAAAAAATTTTAAATTTATAATCGTAGATGTGAATGAATGTGAGCCACCTCCCTTCTCTTAATCTGCAGTTTTCCCTCTCTCCGTCTCTTCTCGAAACGATCTTGAAACGATGTCACTGTCAGAAGCGAATCAAATACCTCAAATTTATAGAGGAACTTTGATTACAGATCGTCACACGATGTCTTGGACACCCAAATAATCCTGGTGGTGAAGAAAATCATTTTTCATGGATATACGACGCGAAATAAATTTTGTTCCAGACCGTAAAGAATAATGATTGCTATGAACCACTATGTAAACAGTATCATGATACTGTTGGAGAAACAAATAAGGAAGTGGTATAATCATGACAACTAGTTCGTAAACATTAACATGTACATAATTCATCTGGCCATTCCAACTCGTTTGGGCTTCACAGAAACGTCTTTCTCACACGCAATTGAGAACATAGTCACAATGGAACAAGAACGATCTTCTTAGCATTAGAACGACTCAATGGATCGAATTCCTTTTTGGTAAGCAGATGAAAAAACGAAAGTTATATTTGTAAATAATAATATATAAACCGAAATTTAACGCTCCTGTGGAGGCTAAAAATGATCGGAGTTCGTTGAAGCCTAGGTGTTGTCTGCAATTATGCAAAACATTTGAACAATATTGCGAAATTGTTTTCTTTTTATTCATTACAATTATATAAGTTAATGCTGTAACTTGGTATTTTAAATATTCTGGTGAAATAATTGCAAAGTATAATATTATGAAAACCCTTTAAGCTATGATTGATCAAAACCAACATAAAAATTTCAAAAAATGTGCTAACTCTAAAACTTCAATAACGGTTTAATTTTAGTGTATGTAACAGAAATAGTTATGGATTTAATCCACTTAAAATTATATATGGTTTAATCGACTTAAATGGGCTGAATACAAGTGGATGGATTTGAAGTTTACATTTCTTTGAAAAAATCCGTAGGAGCTTATTTTTACCTAAAAATTATTTAATAATTATGGTTATAAATAATAATAGTAATAACAACAATGATAATAATAATAGTAATAACAATAATAATAATAATAATAATAATAATAATAATAATAATAATGCAATAATATTTCTAAAAGCAATAAACACGGAAAGGTAATATGTAATACCCTGAATGATATTACCGTAAAAATACGCGAAAATGTTGTAGTTGCTTTTATCTGAAGAGAGAAGCTCTAATAAAGGTAGCTATTGGGAGAACGCAATCTTATTCTGAAAGAAAACCTCCTTTAAACCTTCTTTCTTTGTGTAACTACACAATAACTTGTTCACGAAAGAAAGGACAATCCTCTTACGCAACACTAAGCGGGTTCCTCTCCAGCGGTCTGCCTCCTGAGCCGTTGTGGCGCCGCACCGACGCAAAGCCAAGTGGCACGGGGGCCCACGGGGGCGGGTGAAGGAGCGAGGCCAGCGGTCGACGCAGCTTAAAAGGAGCAGGGGCTTAGCAAGCATCCGCAGAGATGTGTACTGTTGTTTGGTTCATAAGAGGCCCATATACGTGCGGGTACCCTCGTGTAGGCTCGTATAAACTCGATGTTGACCGTACATGGCCATATATGCTCAAATATGTTTATAGGACTGCAGTGCAACCACATACTTTTAGTTTATGTAGTTTATATTTGTAATAAATGGTTTAATAAATAAGTAAGTAAACCACTTTACACGTAAATAAATAATTTCTCGCATTATCTGTTCATAATTATTTGCGTGTCATATAATTATATACGAGTGTAATGATGATGCCATACATGTCACAAAAAATATCTCACTCTTCGTAAAAGTCATTATATAGATTTTAGCTTGCCATGGATTTACATGCTACTTTATTTTTTTTATTCATATAATGAATTACTTAGAGCAGAATAAAGGCAAGCAACATTTTGAACAAAATCGAGATATTAACAATATTAACATCTACGAGTCGCGGATATTTTCTGGGACTGGTTTGGTTTATCTCGTTACTGCTCCATGCCATTTTTATATTGGTGGCTTAGTGTACAAACAAATGACTCTCACGGTCATTTTTAAGTTAATATAAGTTTTTGAGACACCTAATTTATATCTGTGTACTGTGAGAAGGTTGTATGTCGACGGAAGGGGGATCATACTTTTTCCAAGAATGCGAACATTGGCGTTTCATAAGTTACTGCATCTTTACAATCTCTTGTGGTTGGTTTTCTCAAAATTAGGAATTTTTGTCATTAAATTTGTGTGCACTGTTATCGATATGTCCGCCAGTTTAATACTGGATCTATTTATCTTCAAATCTCCTGGGAAAAACGATTCAAACAATACATCTCTGGTTACTCCTGACTGCTGACGTGGAATATTCCTAATGTGTACAACCTCAACCAAAATTGCTGTAGCTTCCATGACCGCTCTAATGAAACATGCATTGGAAGTTGAATGTAAAGTGTTGTGTTACATGAATGTTTTCCGAGAGTCCCTTCCAAAATCGTTCCTTCCGAAAACATTCTGAAAACAATATATTATGTCTCTTAGTTGTTTGAATAAATGCCATAGTTGAGGAAAAAGCGATAGATATGTTACAGTTAAAGTTCGAACTATGGTCAATGGTACAAGTAGTTGGTTAATTTCCACATTACTCAGACGGTGGGGATAACGCTTGATGAACGGATCATTTGGGATGTCATCCGTATAATGGAGGTATTAGCTTCAGGGCGTTGGCTAATAAACTGTGATTGACGGAGTGTGGGGTGTCTTGAGTGTTCGCGGGACGTATTTTGACATGAATAATGCGCCGGAAATTATGCGATGCCCAAACTCAAGGTTGTTTTATGTAAATCGCGGAGGTCGAAGACGGGACCCGCGTCGCTCTAATTGGAAAATTCGCAACGAAACGTCAGTTAAGGTATAAAGTGAGGCGTTGAGAAAAGTCTGTAACATCTTTCCTCTATGAGTGAAGCATATACAGCACAATGCAAAGAACAAACACCGAACTAATACCTAGGAAGATCGATAATTGAACGCAACTATGAATTGAACATCCGACTTCAGAAGTCAACACGTATTTTTAGGCGTTGCCAACCGTTGTTTGTAGAGTAACGCCGGGGTAGTTACTGTTCGGTGCTCCACGTTTACGCTGAAAGTACAAGTAGTTACTTCGTAAGTAACGTGTTACTCGTGGCTTAAACCAGACCTTTATTGGTAAGGCGGATAGTATATAGGGCGCCAGGAAAGTCTTTCTGCGTTGGTATGTTGCCGGTGAGAGTGCTTGCAACAGAAGATATGTTAATAGCACGACCTGTGTCTTGTAACAAAAGAAAACGTAAATGGCGTACTTTATTTGGCTGAAGTTCAAAGTATGCCTCGAAATGGGTTCTATTTCGGACTTCACGCACCCATTTTGGATATTGCGAACATCTACCGGCAAAATCGCGAATTCGTCAGAGTAGCCTTAGAAATTTTGTACTGACATGTTTAATGAATGTTTTTAACTATTCAATGGACTTTTTACATTTTTAGCTGAAAATGATTATATATTTCCAAATATTATGCATCAACGATTTACCTTGTAGTATTGTGATCATTTAAGCGTGATGTATGTTGCATTTGAAAGGTTTACCCTGCGTAATGAGAAAGACTCCAAGAACTTGGAGTGTTGATCAATGCTGTACCAATTACCCAACAGTGCTAGCAAGAATAGCATTGTTGTATTGTTATTTTTAATGAATGTAAAATATCTGGAGGAATTTAGTAGAGTCAGGGGAAACATTTATTTAGAAAACACGACTCGGAAGATTTCAGTAAATAAACTGATAGCTCCTTCCTTAACTCCGGCAGAAATGCGACAAACTTCGGTCTGAAGTTGTTAGAATCCGTGTGGAACTTGCAAAGACTTGAAAGTTTGGTGTCTCTGACCACGTCAGTTACTATGGTCCTCAGTCCCGTTAGTGTAGTAACTGTGTTATTCCGGGATGAGGCGGTGTTCCTTTTCTGATGGTTCTGAGATTCTCCGTCAACCTACACGTAGGCTTGAGGGGATTTCCATCTCCAGGTATCTCCAGCGGGACACAGCCCCAGCCGGGAAGAACTCTAAGGTTCTGGTCTCCGCAAATGAGTGGTAGTGTACTGCATGTAAGCGTAAGAGTGTGTAAGGGGAGAGAATAGGACAAGAAAGAAGAACGAAAGATTGTGGTCAGTCCGTGGCCCATTTCCAGACTAGTGCTCCGGCATTCGCCTGGAATTGCCTGGCCCGCGGTAATGTATTCACAGGGCTGATGTCAAAGGAGGGAGACAGGTACCGTCTCAACGACATCGACTTTCTTTTCGACATTCAGCCATGGCACCAGACACATACATTCACATTAAGAACGCATGCAAGAGGATACATATAAAAATATATTACGCAACCAAAACTAGTTTCAGGCGATTGAACAGAGAAGCTTCGTTAAACCATCGATCAGATGAATCGGTCGCAGGAATTCTCCTCCAGCCGTACAGCTAGCGTCTAAAATCCTGCCACTGTCGGGACTCGAACGCTAGGTCGCCCCGATCAGCGGCAATGCGGTCTCGCAGCTGGACCCAGCCGGTCCGACGGCGCGGAGGCCGAAGGTGGCAGCCGCGGCGCGACCAGACATAAACAAACCACGCCCGGCCGCCAGCCGCCCACCCGGGTGACGCGGCGAGTTACCTGGCGCGCGCGCTCAAACGGCGCCCGCTTCAATAGGCAGCTGCCTCGCACGCTGCCTCACATACTACGTAGGCAAAAGTACCCGGACACGTGGCTGAAAAAGGCTTACCAGTTGGTGGCGCCCTCCGTCAGTAATGCTGGAATTCAAGAGGGTGTTGGCCCACCCTAAGCCTCGATTACAGCTTCCACTCTCGCAAGCGTACATTCAATTAGGTGCTGGAAGGTGTCTTGGAGCATGACAGCCTATTCTTCACCCAATGCTGCGCTGAGGAGAGGTATCGATGTAGGTCGGTGAGGTCTGGCACGAAGTCGGCGTTTCAGAACATCCCAAAGGGGTTCGATAGGATTCAAGTCCGGACTCTGTGCAGGTCAGTCCGTTACAGAGATGGTATTGTCGTGTAACCACTCCGCCACAGGCCGTGGAATATGAACAGCTGCTCGATCAGGTTGAAAGATGCAGTCGCCATCCCCTAATTGCCGTTCAACAGTGCGAAACAAGAAGGTGTTTAAAACATAAACGTAGGCCTGTGTCGTGATAGTGCCAAACAAAACAACAAGCGGTGCAAGCCCTCTCCATGAAAAACACGACCCCACCATAACACCATTGTAGACGTGTGCGAATGCTTTTGATCACATAGTATAGCTCCGCGTCTCTCGACGCGCACCTCCGCGTAACTCCCCTCTTTACCTTGTTCTCCTCTCCATCTTGTATCTCCCCAGTACAAAGCCTCCTCTTTTCACCCTGGGACGCCCCATTCGCCTTTGTTAATCTCCAACTTTCCCTGCCACCACCCATCTTTCCCGTGTCTCTTCGATACTCCCCTCGCATCCGCTCTCCAACCTATGAATTCCCTCTTCATCCCGAGCGTCCCCACTCCATCCTACATAGCGGCTGAGAGGGCACAGGGATGTCACTGCTCTGCTCTGACTGGGAAGTCCTAGGGTCCAAGTCCCGACGGTGGCAGGATTTTCGGCACTAGCTACAAAGCTAGGTCGAATTCAGATGCTGCGTGGAGGAGAATTCTAGCGGCCGGCTGCTCTGATCGATATAGTTTTCCGTGTTTTCTCCGATCAGCACCAGTCGAATGCTGAGGTAGTGACCTAACAAACAGCGCGTTTCCTCAACCTTGTTCTATCACCAGCCGTTACTTACATTTTCACTTGCATTACACTACCACGCATGCCGGGAGGCCAGTTGGAAGCTTAGAGCGTGTTTCGGCCGGGATGGTGCCGTGCAGGTGGAAGGTACCTCGTTGGGAGAAATACCCCAAGCCGACGTAGGTCAGCGCCCATCATCCATCATTGGAAGTTCCCCGCCACCGCCCCCCTTGCCCGTGAAAAAACATGCACTACACCCACGGGACAAACGACCATAACAGTTGACGCGTGCAGAATCGCCGATCTTTCAGAACTGTAATTCTTCGCAATTCCCCGCAACCACTCGAACTTCATTCTTTCGCGGTCCCCCCCCCCCTCCACCGTATGCGTCCTTGGGCCATCTGTCTACGAATTACCTCTCACCACTCCAAGCCTCTCACACTTCTGCCCTCCTCTCTGCCTGCATCGGGGACCCGCCCCTCGTCGACGTCTGTTTATTTACGTATCGCTTCGTGGAGACTCTCTCCAGTTATTAATTCTTCCTTTGTGTGCCCCTGTCACTTCGCGACTCCTTGCTAGACGAGCATTGTACGTTCTGTATTCCAGACGTGCCTGTCTCGGCAATTGCCTGTCAGACGCAGAAGTCGTGACACCTGGGAATAAGAATGTGGGATGTAAGAATGTTATGGTTCTGCGCATCAATAAAATTACCAAAGGAATGGAGTGATTAGGCAGAATCCTATTCGATTTTTTCGTTCGTACTTAATACATTAACATGTGGCTAGAACTGAATATGGTATAATTAATTAAATAGAAAAGTTCTGCTTAATGAATTTAGACAGAAACTATTATGTAATTGAAAACATTGTGTCCTATGCCTAGAGGTCAAAACATGTTTTCGTTAATCATCATTTCAAGCGAAGTAATAAATATAAATATTACATGTGAAACACCATACTCCTCACACCATGCGCGGTTCCCGACATTACAGTTCAGTGAGCTGTAAATTCCACGCAAATGGTAATTGCGTGAATGCGTAATTGCGTAAAATGCGTAATTGAATCCTGTCCACTCTACCACTTTATTTACTGGTGGCGAGAAGAATTTTTCAGTGAGGCCAAAGTTATAACATATTCGAATGGGAGTCATTGATCGAACACTGTTGATGCTATCAAAAGTGTAAATATATCAGTAATTGTTCTTCTGTTTTTTGTGTATATATCTACTTATTTCCGCATTATTTTCTAACATAATTATCTTCCTGATAATATAACATTCGTACATGTATACATATGTTTTACCCTGTCCTCCCCCCCTTCCTTACCCGTACTTCACTTACTACAAACTACACGTCGGGAGAACAGTCGCGAGCTGAGGCTTTACTCTGACTGGGGGCGGCGATCCGCTGGGGGAAACACATGGATGGGGAAAGCCCGGAAGCCAACGTGTAAAGTTGGCGTCGGATCGCAGCATTCAGCAAAGGAAAATAACGCCACCTGCCCTGAAAACAAAATGCAATAAACGTACGCGTCAAAGAGCCATAGCAGTGGTCAGGGCACGAAACACGAAATAATCGATTAATAAATCATAGGACAGTTGAATAAGATGTATTTTGACAGTTTCCATCTCTTTATTTTACGCTTCTCTGTCAT
>BOPP01000076.1:1738778-1750681 GCA_017312745.1 Gryllus bimaculatus | reverse complement strand
CTTTGCCGCCACCGCCGCTGCCACCACCGCCGCCTCCGCCGCCTGCCACCGCGCAGACACGCGCTCGTTTGTCACGGGGGGCGGGCGGCGCGTGGAGCCGACGCGAGCCCCGGCGCTGGACGCTGGGCGCCGCCGCACACTGGGCCCGAAGACCTAATTGCCACGCCCCCTCTTCAGAAACATTTCGGCATTTGGGGTTAATTCTCGGTTTGCGAGCTAGGCTCATATTTTACAGTGAATAGGGAGCTGTCATCTAATAGTATGAGGAGAAGGTACGAATTTGGATGTTCAACGAGTAGGAACTTTTAAGTAAACTTAGTTCCAAAGATTCTGGCACGTTCATCTGTGTTCAAGGTTTCCACTCAACTGCTGCAATAACACCCAGGTGGAAATTAGAAATTGGCGCAGTAAAGGCCCAGTACTGGCAAACTGCTCTACCGTTAGTGGCGCGGCAATGGAGGTGTAACGCCAATTTAAGTTGCGCCAGTACTGGCTGTCGATGCTTGGCCGATGGTGCAAAGCCAGTACTGGCTGTGGATGCATGGCGGTTAGTGCAAAGCCAGTACTAGCATTTCGTTAATTCCGTGGTCTGAAATGCTCTAATAATTCATAAATTTCAGAATTTTTAGTACATTTCAGATTTTTTCAAACTTTAATTTTATCAGGGTTCAACACTATATAATCAGTATATATTGGGTAATATTAAAAAATGATATACGTATTGTAAATAAACTGAGTAATATGTATTTTCTCTACATATATGTGGTTATAAGATCTATGATTATGCATAAGACATCACACAACTCGGACTTTAGGTATCCCGTTCTTTTCTCCCGCCTTCGCGATCAACTGCCCCAGCAAGCCAACGACTGACTATTGATAGTAAAACATATGTTCTTTCACCAATCGTCCATTTTGTGGTAATCCTTAGCAGACGGATATAATGACAACCATTTGTTGTCTTTGGAATAAATCCAATTGGATGGTACCAATTCCACTTGCAATGTTTCGCCACTACTTTCTTCCTCGACGAATGTTATTATGACATGTGTCGTACTATCGGATAACCTATAAAAATATTATTAATATGATTATATAAAAATAAGTTTCAATACGGGCTAAAATTATTGATAAATTGTTTTAAAGGTTATGGAAATTTCCCGAATTGGTCGCGTCGCGTTACCGCAAAACCAAAGAAAGAAACAATCAAAGAAATACATGTATTTCTTGTTTATTACAGATGTTATGAATTAAATTTACTTACCCTTTGGTAATGTCCATGTTTTATAAAATGTTCAATTTGCAAAATGTGGCACTCAGAAACACTTCGTCGATTAATCTGCAGCGACTTGTTTATTGTGGTTTATACCGATATGTAAACTGCAAAGTACCGAACTCTGAAAGAAGCAGGTTTGTCAACCAACTTCTCCTACCATATTCAATATGGCCGCCATTAAGAACGACACGTATGGCAACCAGTGAGGAAAGAGAAAGACATGAATAGTCACTGCTACAAATCGTCACAAAAAGTGACGATTCGAGATTTTTCAGTAGTAAATGGTTAATATTATTTATTGATTGGAAATATTAATTAAAGATATGACGAATGCATTGATCCATTAAATTAGTTTAAAATAATTTTAATCAAACAGTTTCAATAAATGAAATAAGTAAATCAGAAAAAAAACTAATATTGTGGAGTATTCGATTTTCAATATTATTTCTTATTAATAAAGAACGCACTTATGTGAATTGAATTATCTATCTTTTATTAATAAGAATTATTTTTAGGAAGTGAAAACGGCATTGTATTC
Organism: Gryllus bimaculatus; assembly: GCA_017312745.1. Lineage (NCBI taxonomy): Eukaryota > Metazoa > Arthropoda > Insecta > Orthoptera > Gryllidae > Gryllus > Gryllus bimaculatus. Next base: position 1,748,867 of record BOPP01000076.1, on the reverse strand, counting down.
GTTTACAGCATCGATGGTTTAGAGTAAAAAGAAACCTATATTTTTCTTTCTCTTTCTCGTGGGAAAGAAAAATTAAATGAGGTTAGTTTCAGGGGGAATATTCTTGAAATAATCGTAGTCGTTAGTTGATCGTTAGTATGATTGGGGCTCTTTCTGTTGTTTGTTCTAAGACAAAGATAAAATAATAATGATTAACAGAAATTGCGACCGTATAGTTCAAAAAATTGAGCAATATTGCTCCAGTACTTATTACCAAGCATCGGCATCTTAACGGTTTAAAATTTTTACCAGCGCTGCGACTGTACAGATAACCAACTGTCGTTCGCTAGTGCTGGCCCAAACACTGTTCACAAAAATAAGCAGTATTGCGCCAGTACTTATTACCAAGAATCGGCATCTCAACGGTTTCAAAATACACCAGCGCTGCCACAGTACTGGTTACCCACTGTCGTTCGCCAGTGTTGGCTCGAGCTTGCGCCGTTTATCAGTATCGGCAGTACTCGGGAATTTCCACCTGGGCATCCATTTCCGTTACTTATAAATGGAAAATCACTTCCTCCTCCCCCTTCCAAAAACACCGGACGGGATGCAATCGTGTCAAGTCTTCTCGAGTAGCTCAAAGTAAAACGGGATTCTCTGGGAAGCGGGTCTGGCCGCGGAGTACAATCAGGCGATTCCCTTCTGCCCACCGCGAACTGAACGCGCCATACACAACTCGAAGCCGGAAGTATTCACAGAGAGCGTTAGATCCTCGTTCACTTGCATGTTCCGCCTACCGTCGACCTCGAACCGAGAGTGAACTGAGTGCGCGATCAGAATTCGCCGTTCACCAAGTCCTAGAAGCCGATCTGGCTGTGCAGACGGCCGTGGAGGCAACTAAAGCTTCCGAGTTCGAATTCTGCATATGGTTGCTTTTACCTTCTGGTAATCAGTAAGGATTGACCCCAATGATAAACCAGACCTTTATCAGGATCGTGATTGCTTACGTGATATTTACCGTACTACTCTTACGGTACTACTCCACCAGTAAATATTTCAAGAATATTTGTTCTGGTCGACTTGTAAGATATTTGGCACTGTTCCGTCTCTTAGAACTTTAATTCTAAGAGACCAATTGCCTCATTGCCAAAACTTGATTTCCAATACTTTTCAATACTTCAATACAATTGCCAATACTTTTCAGAGGATAAAGTTTTTCGTTGACCAAAACTCTTAATAACCTTACCTCTATTCCACACAAAAGGTTGCTGAAAGATCCCTTGTCTTCAATAAATCAGTGGATACAACTCTTTCAAAAAATAAACACAATTCATTGATGGCCATTCTTTCTCGGGTGTGCCATTGCAATGCAATTCAGTATCCAACTTTGTCCTCTTTCTTTGCGTTCACCAAATTTAACTGTAAACTCAACATAAGCTTACTATTGCCATTCAAATTACACAAATCATAAACTTTCAATAATATACACAAATTAATAGTTTAACAAATGCGATACATTCTGCATACCGTGGCCCACTCCAGCTTATTAAGACAACCCAATCAACAACCTTCAATTTCTCTTCCTCATCTATAGCAACCTTGGAATTTTCAGAATACTTCAAACACAATGAAATATCCAATTAAGTACAAAAATATTTTTTTATTTATAATATAATGAATCAATTATAAATATTGTCCTCACGTAAATATATTTTTCTTAATACTATTGTCTTATATCTGCGAATGCAAAAAAATAAAATAAGGAATGAAAATCCACGCGTAACGGCCGAAGTTTGGTCAGTTTAATTTTTACAGTCGGCCATTTGTTCAGAACAATCGAAACAAATGAGTTGTAGCTAAATATAGCGAACGAGTACACTTATTTCCCGAAATGGCTTATCTTGTTTATATGTTTTTCTAAAAGAAGATAATATTACGAAAACTATTGAATGACCCAAGTAACAGACTGTGTTGATTATTTATTATTTATCGGCTTAATAATGCTAATAACTATGTTTTAACTAAGGTGCAGATTTTAATGACCTAAAACGTCGTCAAAAATTATCAATACAATGCTCTTGAAATGTGCCTCTAAAGCAAAGGAAAATGTCCTCGAAATCTGTTCAAACCAGTTCAGATAAACAATTCAAACTGTTGGATATGTTACTGATGAAATCGATTCTTTTCCTTTTAAATGAATACAGCTTGCAGATTTTTTATTTGTTTTGTGAGGGGATGTAAACCAGTACCAGTAAACCAGTACCAGTAAACCAGTACCAGTAAACCAGTACCAGTAAACCTCGGTCTTTAGTTTTCCCGAAATCGCCCGAAACAACAAAGTGGCTGATAGGTGTCACAGAATCCTTAATTACATACTCAAACGGCTAACATTATAATTACTGAGCGAAGAAATCAAATAGGCAATAGGAATTCAATAAAGAACATTTTCTGCATCTCGTAAATATTATATGAAGCAAGCACCATTTAAATTGTATTAAAATCGATGGTATCAGGGGGAAGTGCTTTAAAAAAGGTAAAAAAGACTTATTAGCGAAAGTCGTCAAAATACAGAGTCATATAAAAAGGGGTTATTTCTTTTCTTTTCATATCACGAAGTTAATGTAAGGCATGGTTCTAAAGAGAAAAGAAAAAATGACATTTCATTAAAAACGCCGCCCCCCGCCACAGTTTAAGAAAGAGGGTTCACTAGTAAACAGCCCACTGCTCTCGCTACACTTCCCCTACACCGCCCACACCCCCCCATCCCCCACCTTCCGACCCAACCACGTGATCAGAAACGCGAGGAGGCGAGGGTGTAATTTTCAATTGCGCGCAGACAGCCCAGTGCAACGCCCTGACTGACACATGAGGTGCGCTTTGAAAAATTTCGGACGTCACGGCGTAACAAGACCTTCCACCTCGCCGCGCCGCCCTGCGCTGGACCGGCCCCTCACATCCACAGAGATCCCGAGCGAAGCAATTGGCCGGGCAGGCGGATTCGCGGGGAGGGTGCCAGCTCGTTTTTTCAAGTCTCGCGCTGGGTGTAAATGGTGAAGAAGCAAAACACGACCTAGGGGTGGTGCTTTCTCGCAAAAAAGCAAAACAAAACGCATTAGTGTTTTAGTACACACACAATCTACTTAAATGTGCTTCTGAAGATAACATTTATAACACCACAATATGCTTTAACAGGCTAGGCTGGACGTTCAACGTGAACAGATCTCAAATGACAAGGTCCTGATATTAAGTAGCTAACTAATGATGGAGAGATATCGAATGAACTTTCTTTTAAAAACACACGTACGTATGAGTACGTATGAGGAACTTTAATCTGTTTCCGAAATGCACATATGTCATCTGTTTGCGACGTCATATTGTCAACAATTTAGTCGGTAGGCTGAAACGAGAAACATTAAATAAGGAAGGGAGGCAGGAAATTAACTGAAAATAAATCACAATTAAAATCTATCTTACCTACATTACAAATATTTAATTAAAGCGATGTGTCAGTAACAAGTTATTAGTAAAAAAGAATTTATCGGGTTTAGAGCACTAATTTTGCTAATACTTTGAAAGTTTTTCATCACAAAACAGTTGCATTGATGTGACGAAAATGAATTTAATACTCGAATTATAATCGCATATGATATTACAAAAAAAAGAAACTAATACTCGAACTCGAAAATTGCAATCCTTTCCTTAAAAACAGTGTCTTTTTTAAGTCATTATCTCATTCAATGATTGATCTTTCGTAAATGTAAATTTAGGGGAAGAAAAATAAGCATCATATGAGAAAGAACTCGAAGCCCTGCGTGACTCAATGATAGTTTGCCATCACCTCTAATGACCTGTAGATTAGTGCGTTAGTTATTCTATTCACAACACGTGGCCTGTTCTTCTGACACCTCCTTAATTGCTGTATCTCGTGAGTGACACCAACTGTACACTGAATGCTCTCCGTTATAAATCAAACTTTTCATTCATTCACAATGTACATATTAGCTCTTTAGACATATTCTTGAACGAGTAGTTCTAAGTTGTCAAAATGAAATTTAATGACATATCACAACAAAAGTTCACATGACTTCAAGCGAGACAATTTCTGTTCGCTGAATAGACTCGATAATGCATTATGTAAATTCGTAGAGGAACCTGTCTACGACTCGGCAAATAGACTCAAGAGTTACTACGCCCACAAACCAGGCAACAGCCATGATAGGCAACCCGGGAGTGTAGACAGATAAAATTGCAATATCTTAACATTACATTTTTTTACGTCTGTGCGTGAATATGTGTGTGACTTTATTGAAGGATATTACAAAAAAATGAACTATACATTTGTTGACCAGTGTAATTAATTAAAATATGCACACACAGACAAAAAAGCTGGAAATGTTAAATAAAATACATTTACTTTTTCTCATTTTTTAATCAAAAAATGATCTCACGCCGTTCTTGAAGGATCGCCACTTAAAATTCTATTTAATCAACGTATCAATACTATGTTCAGGACCCGAAAGTTGACATTGCAGTTGACAAATCAGAGACAGCCACACTGATCGTGTTATTACGCCCATTTTCATTTCGAGTGACAAACGCAACCGCGTGTCGGCGCGGCCTAATACGAGTGCGGTGCGTGATGACTGCGTCCCAGCGACGCCGCCCCCGCCGCCCCCGCTGCCGCCACTACACCACAGCTGCGCTTGCAACAGCTGTGGCCGCCGGCATGACCTGGCAATGAGGCTAAATAAAGCCCGCCACATCTCAAATACGCCCAGCAGACTCTCGCCCGCGCCGGCCACGTGGGCGGTTTGTAGCTCCCTTCACCCGAACGCCCACGCCCTGCATCTTTTCTGTGTACCTATGTTGTTGCATACGTTGTCTCCTGAACAACAGCGTGTAATTGAGTGAAGTTTGTAGGCGAAGAATGTAAAATTTTGGACAGTTGTTTATAAAAACTCGGTTTGGGGTCGTGAATATTTTGCAGATTTTTTGTTGCATGAACTATCACAAAATTAGAGGTTAACTCCGGTTTTAATACACGATAATAAAAATATTGGCTCCCTTATTTACAGAAAATGCCCAACAACATAATAAACTGGGCATCATTCACATTTTTGTCCATTTTTCCTTTTATCTTCTCTCTTCTATTTCATAATCACACTATTACAAAATTGTCAGACAAAATACACATCATAATCGGCTAAAGCGGAATCTCTTAAATCAGTTTGTTTGCCCACCTTGTTGGTATTCACACGATGCAACTTTTTACACAATCCTATACTTAATCGAATACCAATTATTCACTTTTAAAATATGATGCTGAGGGCCTGTTGGCCGATCTGCAATGTTTTTTAAAGAAATCAGTCGACCCTTATAGTGCTGAGGAACACTGAGTTTCTTTATTTGATATGACTTTCGGCGTAGATAATAAGAGCTGAACATACTGATACGTTGATTAAATATACTATCAAGTGGCGATCCTTCGGGAAAGGTCTGGAATCGATTCTTGATAAAAAATAAGGAAAATGAAATGTATTTTATTGAACATTTCGAGCTGTTTCTTGTGTGGATATTTTATTTCATTATTTATTGACGTGAATTAGATTCATTTTCCAAAATTATTTTATAATTTACTAACATTAACACGAAAGAATAATTCGGCATCTGTAATATGATTATAAGAAGCTGTATAAGGAAAAATACACATGATTCACTCTTTTTCTTTTCCTATCACTCGCTTCGATTTGTATCATTTCATTGCCGTTTGTTCCTTTCACATTTCTCGCTGAATCTCGCTGAATAACTAATAGTACATTCTGTGTCAGATGCATTTCTGTGATACCTTTAATTTTCCTCTTACTCCTACTTTTCACTCAAGCTTGCGATTCTCTTCTACCAACCTAAATAAATAGAAATGCCTTTTCAGGCACGATTGGTCGGCTATAAATCCAGACCTCGTGCCTTCATCTGCCACTCGACTTCTTGTTTCAATCTCTTCAAGATGCGCATCGAGACCCCATTACAGAAGCATCAATCGTCCGAGAGATGTCTGTAATTTGACGTGATTGCAGTAGAAAATCTGTAATAGATTAAATAAACACAAATTATGTATGGTGAATACGACGAGCTTAACAGCATAATCATGGTACGACTCCTTGGCATCTAGTCAGAGGCAATGTTTGAGACAGCTGGATCACTTCCTTATCTCCACGATTTATGAACCAATATGATGCGCGTTTTTTCTAATCACTTTCGATGACACGACCTACCCTTCATAAAAATTCCGTCAGTAAAGAACGAGTTAATCGTATTTTTTCATCAGTGTTGAGTTAACCCATTCATCACTGTCAAAAAAATAACGATGAGAAAAGAGGAAGGGGCTTGGGAAATGGTCTAAGGGAGAGAAAGAAATACTGGACAAGGTCATTGCCATAATTAATAATGAACGTTCAGAATATCAACGATGGTTATACTTATTTGCAATGGACATTAACGGACCAATAGCTGATGACTGGAAGTCGAAAAAAAATGCCTCTTATCGAGATTGAAGAACGAATGGGATCTCTGCCCTAGACATAATTGAGAATCTTATCTGGCGAAAGTTCATTATTTTAAATGGACAAAAATAATGGATTTTCTAACTTATGCATTGATTACTTTGCACAGATTTTTTAAAATTAGTGTAGGAGTGAGCAGTGAGGAGTAGTCACGGTTTTTCATTGTATCTTTCAAGTCCCAAAAATCAAATACGAAATATTTACTAGGTTGAGTGCGGTTGAGTGCGTTATTTCATATTTTTATACAATTGTTTTGAGAGTACACACTTCTACATATAAATAAAAGCTAATAGAAACCTTTCCCCCCGTTCTAAATTACCCATGTCCCGACAAACAAGTTTTTGACAACTAGATGCCGCTTCAAGATTCGTGAGGATTTGGGTCAGAGTATGCGATTGTAGATAAAACAAGTCTGGCCATTACGTTGGCGTGATACGAATACCACATTTAGGGAACGACAGGGCCACGTGTTGGTCATGACTTTCTAAACACCGTGTGCCGAGGCTCCGAACCACTAGCGCGCTCTCTTAGCAACCTTACAAACTTCCTCGAGTGAAGCCTTCGCTTCGCTGAGTTTACCAGTGCTGCCGCCAACGGCCGACTACGAACACTAAAGTCAACCCCAGAGGCGATTTGAATGTCAAGTAGGCCGTGGCCGCCACAATAAAACAATGCATCCAAGAATAAAAAGAAAGAAGAGGATGCTAAGGTCAAGGTTTTGCTTGCGGGGCGCACGCCGAGTTATCAGAGCGGCTTGAAAAGTTAGAACGCCCTGTCCAAACAGATTCACGATACGGTCGACCTGCCCTTAGACGAAGCAGTTATGAATTTACTGCCCGCCCAGATAACGGATTGAGGAAGTGGTGCTGTAAAAACACTTACGGGGCTATCTTTGCTGTTGCAGGCGCAGAGATTTTAATAGCACCGTCACTGAAGACAAAGTGCCAACATCCGCCAAGGATATGTTACATTATTGTTATGAAGTATTTATCACATGCAGAGAGATCAATTTATTGATCTCTGGTGGAGATCTATAAATTGGCAAATAATTAGAAAAGGTTTAATCAAATTTAGTGGAGAATTAGTACTTAAGTTATTAACTTTCGATTACAAAGCCTCAGAACTCGAGAAGATCTGTAACCACGCTCGAGAAGAACAATTGCAGCCACGCACCTTTTCTTATCGTGAGCCTCTTTAGACTAAGAAGCATTTTGTATTCAACAGATCCATGAGACAAGAAAAAATTTGTCCAATGCTCCAAAAAAGTGTCAAGATCTTCTGAATTGGATTACATTTATTATTATTTATAGGTATAAAAATATTCATGGCACTTTGGTGAAGCGATTTCTATAAAGCAGAACCATACTTAGATCAGGGGTTTCCAAAAGATGAGCCGCAAATGTTTCAAGTAAAATGAAAACAAACACTTTTAAAAGCAGTTTTCTATTATTATTATTGTTATTATTATTATTATTATTATTATTATTATTATTATTTATTATCATTATTATTATTATTTATTATCATTATTATTATTATTATTATCCCGTTGGGAGCAAGGGCCTCCAATTGTCGGATGGGTTATACAATGGTGGAATTCTGAGCACCCAATTCGAGAACTTTTGTTATTCGGGTACTTCAGTTTTCTATTGTAAAGGATTAAAAAACGTTCATAAACCAATTATTACCAGATTCAATTACTATAATTAACAATAAAATATAAATTGTGATTATCATACACTGGCACTTTTTTAATATGGTTACCTTAATTATATACAATTTAAATTATTTTATTAATGGTTGTTTTTATATTGGAATTAAGATTTGTGTTTGTACCGTAAGAAATTACTCCTTGTCCACAGGTTGCTAAATTTAGAAATTGCTGGTGTAGATCTCTATCAAGATTAAGAGCGCAAAGTTTGGATTAGATGTGGTGAAGCATGACCAATACAACACTGATGACCCCGCATTAATATTACTCCTCTTTTTGTTCCAGGGAACGCTAAAAGAAAAGAAAAACCGCAGAGGCATAGCGTAGCTGTCGACTCAAGCAGGCTGGTGCATCAGAATGGAACGTGAGTACAGAAACGATAATTTTTCACGCTGACAGGTCCAGTATATTTCTGTTCCATCTTCACACCATTTGTATTCATCTGAATTGTATCAGAGCCGTGAAAGAGAAACGTGAAGACAATTCAAGTGAATGCCAGAATATTGAAAGACATTCAGATGTTAACCCATTGAAAAAATCGGTTGGTTCTGGCTCAACACTTGTTCAAAATATGACACGTCACTCTTCAAGTGACCTTAGTGCAAGAACAAGGCGTCTCATGATGTAGACCATATTTGTACCAACAGTGGAACGTGAGTATACTGAAACTGATTGGCGAGCTTCACATAAAAATCCGAAACTTTTCATAATACATTATTTATGAACAATGACAACATTTCATTACATTTTCAATCTATTTGAACTATCGAAACCTGAAATGATAAATAATAGAATTAACATGCGCTCTCGTTAGGCGGTACTAATGTTCTCCTGTCTGAAAATCTGGAAAATTCTACTCGTGCTTGGCACAATAAATCTACGCAGGCGAGCACTCTTTTTCTGCATAGGCAAAGCAAATACCCTGTAGATACGATAGAAGATACATGGCAGTTAAGACAAAATACATATGTTTGACTAAACGATCTATTTTGTGTAGTCAGATACTACTTCCAAGAAATAATGATTTGTCCTTTCGCCATTACTAAACTACAATAACGAAGTGAATTACATCAACTTTTTCCTTTCACATATCTGTGCAAAAGATTTGCTAATGATAATTGTAAGATGAAATAGCAACTAAAATTTTAGAAGTTTAAAACCAGAATTTTTAAGACTTTCGAATTATTTTAGTGTAGCTCAGAGCCAGGTTTGCCGATGAGTCTGCAGTGGCTCTGACTGGGAAACCCTTAGGTTCGCGTCTCGACGGTGGCGGAATTTTCGACACTATTTTCCTAGCTACGTCAAACTGAGTTGCTGGCTCGAAGAGAATTCTAGGTTGCTTTGATCGCTTAATTTTCCGTGGATTCCCTGATCTATACCAGGTGAATGCCAGAGCAGTTCCCTAACAAACTAGCCACGAACCGCACGCAATCTTTCTTTCCTCTTCCTTGTCCTATCTGCTGCTATATATCACAGTGTTTGTCCCAGCCGGGATGGGGGCTGGAGGGAGATACCTGGAGAGGAAAATCTCCCGCAAGACGACGTGTAGAAATGCAGATCTCCCGACCAGCGGGGGAGTGTCACGGCTACCTACCACGAAAAAATATTTCACTACACTAACGTGGCTAAAGATGATAGCATTTGATGTACCCGGAAATCAATCAATCAAATCTTCAAGATTCCGAAGATATGAGGATTGGAATGTTCCACCACCGACTATTTACATTACGACAATCCTTCAGGACGTATCGCGAACTTGAGCAGCGGCCCTCAGTTTAAGAGAGCCGCGCGTTGCACAAGGGGTCGCTCTGGGAGAAGCCGAAGTGGTCGGGTGGGTGG
>BOPP01000076.1:1711652-1734899 GCA_017312745.1 Gryllus bimaculatus | reverse complement strand
TTTTTGAAACTTTGTAATGTTTCGTTTTGGCCACAGCGTACTTCCGAAAGCTTGCTCTTTTCAAAAATAATTTTATACTCACTTAGCATTTCGGCAAAAATTAGCTGGGCCTCTAGCGCCTGGTTTTCGTTACTGCTATTCATATTAGAATTTAAAGAATGAGACAACAAACCATTGCCTTTTATTCCGCACTAATGTGCGCGACGCGCGTAACATATAACCGCTTTGTTGCTCAAGAATGCAATTTTTAAAACTCTTAGCCTGCACTATCACTTGTTCACAACGAGACATACGAAGTTTTTATTCATACGAAATGGAGCTTCTGCTCAGTGCCGCGGAGTAGACTCACTTTGTTCCGGAGCAAGTACTCCTGAGCAAGTGCTCATTTTTATTCGTATGACCCATAGTTTTAATTTAAGAGTTAAAGAGAAGACGTGTATCGCAACCGTGCAACACACAAATAGTCTGTCTATCAAAATATTTAACTTTTCATTAATCAATATATCATGTTTCTTCCATACTTGACTGGCAGGTTCATAATTTAACGAGAATTAATGCATTCAACAGGGCTCCCCTTCCCTTGAACGAGAATGTGTTATGACGTAAATTTCGCCGCATGAGAAATGATGTTGATATGAAGAGAATATAAACACGCTTGGGATTATTAATAAATGAATGCGCTAATGCAAGATTAAAATTGAAAATGTATATATCGTATCATTTTATATAAAAACATTTATCGTTTTGAACAGATTCGTAGTTGCTTTTAAAAGAACATTCTGCAGGCCATTTCACTGCTCTAGAAGTCTGGAAAAGAACCCGACAACAGAAAGTTTCTACTAAGGATCTTTTCTGAAGTTCTGAGCTGCAATTTCATTTGCAGCAGTTCCACGAAGGATTTCGACGGGTTGCTGGGAAACAACATCTAGCTTTCTTCAGTGGTTAGGCACCCTTTTCAGCCTTTCACTTCCATAACTGTGCCGCTTTGACTGAAAATAGCATCGATACCAACCTACGTAACCATGTGGTTCATTTATCCAATAACAGCTATTGACTTTTTCGAAGGTAGTGTACAACATGAATTATGTTAATAAAGTTTTCCTCGTGCGAGATTCGTGTTTAGGCCTAATTCTTGAATATTCAATTTTAGTCGTTCTATGGTGAAATTTGGGTCGGCAAATCATATTTCCATAGGGCACTCTATTCTTCAAGAGACTTACTTAAGAGTCTTAGTAAATTTAATCTGCGAGTTGTATGTTGCTGGGACAAGACCATCTTGACACATCAGATACACAGTATATAATTAACACAAATAAATCGAAGCTTCATTTTTGTTAGAATTAAACCTTAGATTCCATACTGTTTCGAAAAGTTTTTAATTCGATAATAATATCAAAAATAAATAAACTTATGAGAAAATTCATTTTGAAACAAAATATTACCCATACGTTTTTTATCACACGCCATTTGACATACGAGAAGAGTGCATGCCTACTGTGCTCAGACGTCGCGAAGGAGGCCTATGCTCAGACTTCGGAAAGGAGGGGCAAGAGATTCTTGTGCAAGCTCTGTGATACATTAGCTCTCCTTTAGCGAAAAAACGTTCCTGTGAAGGCGAGAGGACTATACCATGTCACCCCTCTCTTCCCAAGAATAACGCGGTTTATCCAAGTGAGAGGGGACCCCAGATAACCCCGAAACACTCATCTGCATTTCTCGCATATTTCTTTCGAGATGTTGTTTTAATCCCAGGCATTTATATGCAAAACTGAACCTCCCAATTCTGCGATTTTAATTCCCCAGTACTTCATACTTCCCTAACAAGCCTTTGTCTCCGCGTTCCGTCACCCTCGAAATCGGTGGGGTGTGACGTCTGGGTTTAATTAAAAATCCTAAAGTTATACTCGAGGAGCTAAAGTGATATCCAACATTATTGCAACAGTCCGGACAGTCAGACTAAAAAATTAACGGATTGTTAATTAAACCAGAGCGACCGTAAATAAAAGCGAAATTCTAATTCCACATCAAATAAAACAATCATCTAATAGATAAAGAGTGTTTCCGTCTTTTTTTAATGAAGATATACAATAGCCACCAGGATTATTTTTATGTATTTGTGAATAATGGTGTGTTGTGTGTGTGTGTGTGTGTGTGTGTGTGGGGGGGTTGGGTGGGTTTCCTCCTCTTTGTGGTGTAGGCCTGGACGTATAGTATTTCCAGCCGATGAAAGGATATTTTTCTTATATTTTTTTTCACTAATTCTGATTTTATAGTTATTAATGCACAAAGGGGGACAAAAAGTGTCGATCGGCACCAAGGGCGAACGGTGACAAAAAGCACCAGGGCCTTTAGCCCAAGATTTTATTTTTTTACCTAATTCTAATTATTTATATTTACTTATTTACTAATGAACTAGATTTTAATTGACTCGCTTTCACTCTCATATTAACCTTTCAAGGTCCCTTCTCGTAATTTCCTTTATAAGAGAACATGTAACATCAACTGTTTTCATATTTCCCTCGTAACAACGAACCTGTCGATCCCGGTATGTTATGCTGTGTGTATATGAACTCCGTATCAAAGGCAATAACAAGCGATAACGTATCAGTAAAAAATACGATTTATTTTTATATGTTGATTTATAATTATTTATAAAGTATTCAATTGAGGGTTTGAATGACTTTTGTTTCTCTAGAAAACAAGTAAAAACTATCTTTGTGAATATGTGTGCCTTTGTCTGGGAACGGGATGAAGCGACCCTCCCCCACTTTAGATGCCTTAATGAGGAAATAAGTGAACCATCCTCCGAATATTTTGTGAGAAACGCAACATAGTGACTTCTGCGAGGCGGCGTTACGTCTTTAATTAGTATACATCTTGGCAAATTCCTTTTTGTTCAATATTTTGCGAAGATTTGGGACTCTTCCGAGGCGTATTCCCTACTAATTACACCCTTGTGGTTTACACAATTGCAAGGACACGTAAAATCTAAGATAATGATTATGATGTATATTTTTATTTTCGTATTGTCTAATTCAACTCCTTCATTGGTTCATTGAGTCTTATATTACATTTTTTAGTTTAATAAATGGTTCAGTTCCAACACTAATATTTTATTTCTTGTTATACTATTATTATTATTATTATTATTATTATTATTATTATTACAAATGAGTTTTGTTAAAAATTCAGTTATTAGAAAAATCAAACATCATTTGTTGCATTACTTCTGTTAAATAGCTAACGGTAATTGCCATTTGTGAAACGGGAACACATTCCCACGTAATTATTAACACTTGTGTTGTTAACATCACATGTACTTGTTAAATGTGGACAGGTGGGGAAATGAACATTATTATTTTATTATTATTATTTCATAACATTGCCAAAAATTCTACAAAGACTTGTTTTGCTGCTAATTTGGATTCGTATTTTCATTCCACAAGTCATGTTAATATTTTTAATCCAAAACTCATAATGAATTTCGTACACAGTATGAACGGTGTCTGTAAAGACCTCGACGCTCAGATTTTAGAGCAGTCCCCTACTCCGAGACAGCCCCGAGTGTGAGATTTCGTGAGCGTGGCTTTAATTTCGTGCGCCAGAGTAGATTTCGCCCTCTAATCCCCTCGCTGCTGGACCGCCCTCATGACGTCCTGTGAGGCTGCAACGCAACTACTCCGCCCTCGAGCTCCCTTCGAGATAGCGGACGGGATTAGTCGCTTCATACATCTCAGTTACGCTCTGGAGTACATGATATACAGCAGCGCTGCTCAGATCAAGTTTTGCGTTATATCACTGAAGTAGCCGTGGGTCATATGGACTTGTGTTTATTATCAGGAGTTTTAAATAAATACCTTTTTTTTGCAAGATGAAGTAATAAATAGAAAAACCATTTACTGAAGTATTAGTCATAATTTCTAAAGGGCGGCGTTGATGGCTGATATGAAAAAATAATTTTTTATTCGTTCTCTTTTTAGAAGCTTGTGAATGAAAAGGAAATTAAATTGATATTTCGCTCTCTTGCGAACTTGAATAATTGAAAAGATATTCATTTAATTTTATCTGTGCGAGCATTTCCGAAAAAAATCGTAAACCTTCACTGTATATTACTGAAAGAATGTGTGACTCCTTTTTTCTTCTTCTTCTGTAAATTCTCAAATCTTACACTTTGCCGCCGCACGAAAAGATCGCAATTAAAAAAGCCTGCCGCGTAATCAATTGATTGTTCTCACTTTAATAAATGATTTGTCGACTGGCGGCACACAAAAGCAGCCTCACATTCACTCGCAATGATGAACTCCTCCGCCAAAAACCAGGAGTTATGTAGTCATACTCTTCCACAACTATCTCCCACGCGCCAGAAACCAGCGCCACCACACTTTGCATATCAATGAGGGGATTCTAGCGCTACTCGTGAACCTCTGCCGCGAAATCGAATAATTGAAGGATGTTATCACCGCGGGGGGGGGAGCTTAATGCATTTAATCTCCTCGCAAGTGTTACTCCGCTAGATGAGAACGGGGGAAGGGAGGCGGGAGGTCGGGCAATGTGGAAAGCTGAGGGACTTGATGAAATTCGGTGAGACGGAGTGAGTAAGAGGGGGCAGGATGCAGCGGTATGAGAACAGAAGTGCTGCGTCATTCGATACACTGAATGTAGACGAAAAAACGAAACGAACCTCAAATGTCGCTACTTTCAATTTCGATTAGAATCGATTCTTGGCTTAGAAATCAGTGGTAATAGAAAACAATAGGATAGCAAGTATTTATTCACCTAAATAATTAAAATGCACATGTATTATATTTCTCATTTAATCTGAATAAATGTTCAAAATTTTATTCGGGAGTACATATTGCCTATAATTACACAAAGAAAAGTCATAGGATCGTCAAAGGGCGAGAAATGTGACGATTTAACTGATGACACCCTTTTTATCAATGGAGTTTCTACACATAGTTTTTCAATTCCGTTACTGGTTTTTATTTCGATAGTACAACTTTATCCACTCCTCAAAATATACTTTAAAATTCCTAATATTTAATACGTCGATTCATCAGCTGTTTCAGATATCTCAACTTTTTGGAGACTGAGGAGGGGGAGGAGAGATTGACCTGGTGCGAGAAAGAGGTTACGGGATAAGGATTGATTCATTGTTTGATTGATTCATTGTTTGGTTGATTCATTGTTTGGTTGATTCATTGTTTGGTTGATTCATTGTTTGATTTATTCATTGATTGATTTATTCATTGATTGAGTCATTGATTTATTCATTGATTAAAACTGATGATTCTGGATACGTGAACAGTAAGTTATAGTCAACAGTCATGTTAGTGTGCTCCAGCGTAGGAGAGTTTTTATTTGCTAAAATAAATATATAAGTAAATAAATGTTTTTTTTTATCCCGGGAGGTGATGATCACGAATGGATGGAGAGGTCTGGAGGCGCTCTACACCTCGACTTGCACGTGATATCCCTCTTACCAGGTATCTCCTCCAGTGAGGCACCTTCCTAGCGAGAACAATTTCTAAACTCCCGGCATGTGGGGGAGGGTTAAATTTAAACCAGAGCGACCGGTAAATAAAAGCGAAATTTCTTAATTCCACATCAAAATAAAAACAATCCATTAAATAGATAAAGAGTGTTTCGCTCTTTTTTTAATGAAGATATACAATAGCACAGGAATTATTTTTTATGTATGTGTGAATAAGATATGTGGTGTGGGTGTGGTGCCGTGCGTGTGCGTGCGTGTGCCCACGCGCGTGCGTGTAAGGAAAGTGAATAGAAAAAGAAAGAGGAAAAAAACGCGCACGGTCCATGGTGCGTGTTAGAGTTCTGCTCCAACACTCGCCTGCTATTGGTCGATGAAACCACGGAAAAACTTCCGTTCGGCGCAGCCAACCGCTGGAATTCCCCTCCAGACAGCGGCTGAATGTGAGCCAGCGAAGAGGAGCGGCGCGGAAAGAAGCAGAGCAAAGCGACGCGGGAGAACGGGGCGGCGAGGCCGAGGACGGAGGCGCGCCTCTTTTGCATCGA
Source organism: Gryllus bimaculatus (assembly GCA_017312745.1). Lineage (NCBI taxonomy): Eukaryota > Metazoa > Arthropoda > Insecta > Orthoptera > Gryllidae > Gryllus > Gryllus bimaculatus. Next base: position 1,728,863 of record BOPP01000076.1, on the reverse strand, counting down.
AAGCGAATTACCTCCGCGTCGCGAGATCCGATTATGACACTCAGGCTGCGGCGAAGAGAGCGAGTCGCCCGGGGCGTTGGGTGCCAGGCCTTCGACGCACGGCAAAGGCGCCGGGAAGACGCGGATTGAAAGCGGGAGGGGAATTCTAGTGGCCGGCTGCTCGGATCGTTTTGCGTGGTTTCTGTGATCAATACCAGGCGGATGCCGGAGTAGTACTCCAGAAAATGGGCCACGCACAACGTGAGATCTTTCCGTCATCGTTCGTGTTCCCTTATCTGATTTAACACAAACGTACTTGCAGTACATTACTACACATGTAGGGAGAGCAGTCGGGAGCTTACTGCTAGCCACGGCTGTGGGGGAGATATCTGGAGGAGGAATAAACCGACATGCAGGTCAACGTTGGATCTCGAGTCACAGTAGGAGAGGTACACCACCACATCCTCTTCCTCCTCCTCCTTTCTCTCCTCCTCCTCCACCACCACCCCACCACTAAACCACCACCACCACACCACCACCACCTCCATCATCCATCAATCATCATCATCATTATTATTATTATATATTATTATTATTATTATTACCTTCACTAACACTTAAGGGACCTAACGGCTCCCGGGAAACCCAATTCTGCAACAAGGCCAAAGGTAGTGAAGATGACGGCAGGAAGTAAACGACCCGGGGTAAGGCAAGAAAGAGAAGCGGTCGGCACCGAAAGCTGTGTGGCGATGACAGCTAAGAAAGTTGTGGATTTCAGCAGCAGAACTGATAGTCTACTGGATCACGGGAAGTCGAGAAACGGTGATAAGGTTTATGAGAACGTCAGGGGTTCCAGCGGGGCGCAAGTAGCAGAGGAAGCAGAGATGGCGGAGACTTGAATTGTAGCGAGTCGAGGGTAGTGGGGAAGCAGTTATAGTGGTGACGGGGGTGTCTAGAATTCCGGCGGAAGGATGGCAGCGGGTGAAGTGCGGACAGTGGAGGCGGAGACGCGACGGGAATATTCGAGGAACAAGAAAGGCGAGCAAAGCGGAGGGGGGATACTTGTGGTGGTGGTGGTGGTAATGTAGTGGATTCCGACGGAGCGAATGCGCGGGGATTGTGAAGGCGAAGATGCAGTAATTGTGGTAAGATGAGGGAGAGGATATGATGATAGCGGGGAAACCAGAAATTCCTATGGACGAAAGACAGGGGGTTGATGGAGGCGAAAACGTGGGGAATTATCGAGGGATAAAATAATAATAATAATAATAATAATAGTGGTACAATAATTAAAATAGTGGTAAAATAATAATAATAATAATAATAACAATAACAATAAACCATGCCATACATGTTTGCAAAACTGATCGTTTCTCTACCCACACTGACCAATCCTGTGAATGAATATTATGTAATAATAATATAAAAAATGTCTGATTCATAAAACATTAATTTACATTAAGATAAAGAAACTCCGCATAGAATATTTGTATAATTTAATCTGTAAAATTTGTAGAATTAAGACCACACTGCACTTCACTTCTCTTCACTATGACCGAAATCACTTCCTTCGTTATTCCTCCGCTCCGCACTGCACGTCACCTCACTTCACAATATAACCCAGTGGATGAGGGCGGCTGGCTGGGTGTAGTTGGGGTGAAATTGTGAAGCTTTCCGATGCAGCGAAGGCAGCGGGGAAAGCGAGGATAGAGTAGGGAGGCGTGCGTTGTAGTACAGGCAGTTGCGACAGGAACAGAGACGTTGAGGATTACTACAGGACTACCAACGGAGCGAACGCTGCGAGGCCAGCTGGAGCAATGGCAGAAGAGACTTTGGCGATTTTGGTGGGAGGTGGGAAGCGAGAATAGTTGTGGTGGGAATGTCAGGACTTCGAGCGAAGCGGAGGCACCGGTGCCAGCGAGGATAGTGGGAATTGTGATGGGACGTGGGAAGAAGGGATAGTTGTGGAAGGAATTTCAACGGAGCGAAGGCTGCGAGGCCAGCTGGAGCAGTGGTAGAAGAGACGTTGGCAATTGAAGTGGGAGGTGGGAAGCAAGAATAGTTATGATGGGAATGCCAGGAATTCGAGTAAAGCGGAGGCACCGCTGCCAGCGAAGATAGTGGGAATTGTGATGGGACGTGGGAAGCAGGGATAGTTGTGGAAGGAATTTCGGGAATTTCAACGGAGCAAAGGCAGCGAGACCAGCTGGAGCAGTGGGATATGAGACGTTGGCCATTGTGGTGGGACGTGGGAGGCGATAGCAATGGTTGTGGTGGGAATGTCAGGAATTCTAGCGAAAGGGTGGCACCGCTGCCAGCGAGGATAGTGGGAATTGTGATGGGGCGTGGGAAGCAGGGATAGTTGTGGTAGGAATGTTAGGAATTCCGGCGGAACGAACGATGGTGGAGGCGGCGGTGCGAGGAATATTGTGGCGGGGCGGCTTGAGCGGTTGGGGGCAGAGCAGCAGCGAGGGCTACGACGGGGGCGGTTGGGGAAGAGCGCACGAGCGAGCGTTATGAATCGGGCACAATGGCCAGAGCTCCGCGCAGCCCAAGGGACCGGCGGCGGCGGCGGCGGCGTCTTCGCCGCCGCAGCTGCCGTCGACGACGCGAGCAGGGATCAATAAAACATCGGGGGAAGGTCTGGAGGTGGCAGAAGGCCCCTCAGGCTGCGCTCGTTATGGGAGGCGCAATTACAGCTGGCGGTATTGGAGCTGGAGTTAGCGGTTGGGGAGGGGGGAGGAGGGTTACGTTTCTGACGCGGAAAACCTCTTTGATTGCATATTCAGCTGAACGTACTGAATGCTTCTGAAAATGTTGCTCGACGAGAAAACGACGTCAGAAGCAAGACCAATTACTGCTAAATAACATCCCTTTAGGGTTTGTGGATAATCTCTATTGTATATTTTGCTATTTTGTGAATTTCCAGGAGTCTGTGCCCTAATTCCATTTCATTGTATCGCGTTTAACCTTAGAACAATTACTCTCTTTTATGGTGGTTGAAAAATGTTAAAGTAACTCCTGTAAACTCCTGTAAAAGAGGGTGCCAAAAAAATTAAGAAGTAAACTACACATGTGTTTGCAATGTTGCATATTTATTGATGTTATTTATTGAGTGGAAGATAATTAAATGAAAAGCTTCAGTTATGAATAGGTATATTATCTAAGATAGAACGAGATACGATATAATGCTGACATCAGAAAGTGGGTTGGAACGAGGATATTAATGAGTTTTTTCGAAACGTAGGGAGGTGCGTATCGTAATGTGTGTGATTTGTAACGAAAGAGGAGAGAAAGAAGGTACAAGGAAGGTGATGGTTGTGGTGATGATAATGCTAATTATTCCGACGGTGGTGAAGAGCGCAATAAAGAAACGGCTGGCCGATTGTCGTGTAAAGCCGTGGCTTTGGAAGTTTGAGTAAGCGGAGCGAGAGAAGGAACGACCGCCCGCCGGCGCAGCGTCGGGTTGGCAGCCGCTATCGTCGCGCTTAGTGGAAAGTGCGCTGCGCTGCGCGGCGAGGCATTCGCCGTCAGCACCCAAGCGCGCTTTCTGCGGTCGCCCCGCCTAACCCGCCCCGCCGCGCCGGAAATGGCCTTTCTTACGCTCATAGCCAGCAATCGGACCGCCTCGCGCCGCGCCAGCCGCGCCGCGTGGTGCTATGGTCTTTACCAGGGGCGTCCAGAGGGTGGAGCTGCTGGGACAAGTAGCCTCTCGCCCTCACGTACATGGGGCCCCGAAAATGTATACCAAATGTATTTCCTTCAATAATAGTTTTTGGATAAAATATATTTAACTGTTGTTGAAATATGCTTCACTTTAATATCAATAATAATAATAATAATAATAATAATAATAATAATAATAATAATAATAATTATAGGGGACCTTTCGTTAGAAATAAGGGGGCCCTATGGATCTTCTGTCCCAAGCCCTTTGTTTTCTCTGGTCTATACAGAATGTCTCAGAATGAATGTTACAAACTTCTACGGCATGTAGAGGGTTCGAAAATTATTACTTTTTGTCAGTAAACATGAATTGGGAAATTTAATGTAACGGAGACATATGCACTTAAACATGTGGTATTTGCTCCCGATTTTTAGGCAATCCCTTACGCACGGATGATTGATAGATCATGTCAACGAGATTTCATGTACCTGCCGGACACCTGTGTCAAGGAAGGTGCCTAAAAATTTAAGAAGTAAACTACACATGTGTAATTGTATAACACTCCCGTGCCTGCCTTAGGAAATAGTAACATTCATTTTGAGACGCGATGTATCTAAGAAGAGAATCTAATAATGTAATTTTGAATTGGTTTGAAATGATTTGATGTTCCCCACTCGTGTTTAATTATTTTTAATTGCAATATAAATTAGTGGAATAACTTGTCGAATGTCTAGAAATGCATAAAATTAGAAACGTAAATTCCGGAGCGGTTGCACCACATAACATCCGTGAGCATGTTAGAAAGTAAATCTAAGAAGAATGACAGATACAAGGTGGCCCAAGAATGTCTTCGATTGGTGTTCTCCAGGAATAATAAAATACGGAAGGCGTCGGAAAACCTTGAATTTGGGAGTAATGTGGTAAAAAATGGATGTTGGCTGGTGGACTAAGGCGAAACCAGTCAATAAGAAGAAACCATTGTCTTGTGGAAAAGTCTATAAAATAAAACTTGTGGTTCTACAACAGCACATAATTTCTTATATTATTTGTAATGGTTACGTAACATTATAATAATGAAACTTATATTTCTTCAGTCAGTCTTGAAATAATCATTAAGCAATAGAATCTCTGGAGATATGAAGTTGCAACTTTCGAATGTGCGCGGATTTGAGTGAAATTCGGACCTAATCCATAATAAAAAAACTGGCATTGCTCTAATCCTGAAAAATAACGTAAAGAAAACCATCTGTTGTTCTTCTGAACTAATAGTGTGTAACAGTAATTTTTCTCAGAAATTTTTATTTCAGCTAATTTTATTATAAGTAAAGTATTTCTGTGTAAAAGTGTTCCCTTAAAAAATAATATCACTTACCTTGTGTTAAAACGGCGACTTAACGATTTCATTTAATGAAGTTGCGAATTATATCTCCATATGTATTGGGAAGGTGAAGGCAAAGAAAAGTCGAACTATGGCAGAATTCCTGTGTGCCCTACCTGCGAAACGACCTCCTCTGTCATTTCTATGCAACCCTGTAAACCAACCTTGTTGCTCGTCGCTTGTCGCTTGTTCACGAGAACTGACAATGCGTCACTTCTGCGGTGGCGCGAGGGCCGGAGCGCTAGCCACCACGCGACGTGTCACGGCCCAGGCCACCGTGGGTTGCGGCCAGGCCCGGAGGACAGACCACAGGCCGCGTCTTCTGCGGACAAAACGGCGGGCGAAGCTCTGTAAATTGGACTGGGAAAAGGGTGAACAAAAATCCGATTCTTCTAATATCTAAGCAGCTCAATCGAAGACAAGTCGTGCCGTCTAGAATGAGATCAGGCCTCACAAAATTAATCCATCTCATTCTAATTGAGAAAACTTCCCCTCAACTCTGTGAGATATGTAGCACTAATTTAACAATATACCACATTGTAGGAAGCTGCCCAAAATTTAGTCATCAAAGACAATCTACAAAACTGAATAAATTGTTATTGTATTAGACCGAATATCAGGAACCAATTAATCAACATTTTGAAAATTGTAATATTTTAATGATATGTAACGCTAATTCAAACTTCCGTCAAAGTGCTCGAAGTCATTTCGTTAACTCTTGTTATCGGTATTGCATTTCAATGAAATAATATCCCTGAACTACGTAACTTATTTCATGACAAAATTTTCCTGTTCTTCACTACGTAATTTCATTGTATCTTAGGGTTAATATACATAACTGTTTATACATGTAAATGATGCTAAGTAGTCGTTAATAAACTATGTAGTTGATGCGACTATAAATAAATTTAAAAAGAAAAACATATTCACGATAAAAGTCAAATTCGCAGCTGTAACTTCGAATACCGGGTGGCCGTAGATTCGAATCTTGACGATAGTGATTAATTGTCACCAATTATTTCTGGCGAACGTCAGAGCCATACTTTTAACAACGAGCCAAGGACCACCTATGTTTCTTCCTTGAATATTAAAATAGAACAATACTTCAATTGAAACTGCATAATATTTGGAGTTCGTAAATAATTTTTTTTTCAAACGTATTTCCCAGACATTTCGAAATACTGGTAGAAGTTTAAAGACCAACATGTGTACCTTTTCATTGTAAATCAAGAATTAAAGATGAAAAGTAGTTCCTAACGGAATGACTAAACAAATACTTACTTCAAATACAAAACAACTAATTAAGTTTTTCTAAAAATACAAAGAGAAACTAAAGGGGGATAAGTAGAGAAAAAAATTTAGTTTCATAACAGCAATTATTACTTAGAAGCATGCATTCTAAAGTCGAGTGCATTTACGACCATTCAACTTCTTGAACATTACCTCTGGTCAGGGTCTAATACGAGTATGGTACAATGGCCAGAAACACGTAAGGATAGAAAGAGACCCTGAGCATTGCGGAATTTCTCTTTACATACGGACGTATATCATGCAACATTTGAATAGTTATGAAGAAAACCATTTTCGTCCGCTTTTTGCGTCTTTCAAACCACCGTGCGGCGGGGGCGGCGGCGGGGCGAGTGGTAAACGGCGGGAGGAATTTCGGCGCGTTGCCAAGGCAGCCGCTTGATGGAACAGAGCCCCCCTGCAGCGGGAACTTTCTCCTCCGAGGAGCCAGCCGGCCATTAGTTTTCTAGAAAGGGCTTAGTGCTTTTATTCCGTGGCAAATTTCCTTTCTTTTGCTGTAAGTTTAAGGTCGGGTCATTGTATATCAGGCTTTTAGAAGCGAGAACTACGAAGGAATTCCTATCAAAACGAAACACGGAGTCTGTAATTTAAGGCGAACATGTTTTCTCTGCTACGTTGCAGTGATTCCAACGCACCGAGAATCCGAACGCATTATCGTAAAGCAAGTGTTTTATTTTTGCACAGAGAACAACTCTGGGAGAAAAACGCGCTGCGCCAAGGCATGTAGGTGTTATTAGCCGTATGTAGAATTAATGGAACTCTTCTCACTTCTTCATAGTTTAATACTTTTACGAGAGGATGGAGTAATTACAAAAATCTCTAACCAAAATTCTAAGACTCTCAAAGAAACTTTCTTCGAATCCTTCACACTTCTTTGGAACCTTTTGTATAATACCGAACTATTAATGAATAGACAAATCTATTTAGTAAGAAGTAATCGTGTCAAAGACGACTTATTGTGAAAGAAAAGTGAAAACAAGGTGATATTTCTCTGCAATTTGTTGAGGTAGTATTTGATTAACAATTTTACATTTTCGAACAGGTGAAGGGAAGTTTATAGTTTTTAGTTGGGGTATTACATAATTTCAATAATTGATATAAAAACAGATTAAGTACTGTAGTGTAGGCGATAGAATGAAGAGAATATGAAAGTATTATGTGAATATCGACAGACTTTAGAAAGAAGGGTAGTTTCAAGTATTTGAACAACACATATTTGGCAACATTTGTGAGTTTCTGAGAATCAAAATCTCTTAATTTTGGACAGGTTATAAAGGCGAACCGTAAACAGCAATTTATATAACTAGTTACATAAAAAATAGTTATGAATATAGAACATAATGCATAAAAATACGCTTATTTTTATGTAAGACAGAAATCAGCTAATTGAGCGTTGCGTCCATTTTGAGGATCGTGGAAGCGATTCACCCGCCGCATTTGCGGGCTATCAGAAGATCAGACAGCTCTGCGATCCCGTATCCGCGTGGAAGCGAGTCGCAGCGAAGCCGCAGATACTCGATATATGCTGGGCGGCGGCCGGCGTCGTCTGGTCGATGTGGTGGATAGCCGCATGCCGGCGCTTAAGCCCAGGTAATGAGAGCTCTACTCCACGCGTCGCCGGCCCGGCGACCCGCGCGCGCGTCCGCAAAAGTCAACCGCCCCCCCGCGCCCCGCCCCCCGCCCGCTTCCCACGATGTCCCCTGCCCGCGCGGCGCACCCGCCTGCCGCGCCCGCGCCCGCCCGATCCCAACCCCGCGCCGTGCCCGCTCCTCGCCCGGCCCGCGCCACAACTTCGCCCCACCCGCCCTCATTTCGTCGCAACCATGCCATTCGGTTCCCTCTCTCCCCCATCTTAACCACCGCTTTCCCCAAGTCCACCGCATACACTGTTCCACCACCACCAGTCTCCTCCATCCATTGCCCATAAGACCAGTTTTTCCACATCGTTCACCATCACTTCCCTCATCATCGCAACCACGCACTTCCACCTGCACGCGCTTCATCCCACCATTGGCCACACCCTTCCTCGACATAGCACCTATCGCATCCGCCGCCATCCCTTTCGCCACGACTGCTTCCGCCCCACACCGCGGCGTCGCGTCGCCTGCGCGCCGGCCGGCGGCGGCAGTGAATTCAGGTTTCAGCCGGGGGGCGGGGCCGGGCGGGGCGGGGGCCGCGCTTCCATAATTGAACGCGCGGAGCGGCGCAAAGCGGGAAATTCGCACGGCGGCCGCGTCGCGGACGGCCTCTGCTCCCGAGACTCCGCCGCGGCGCGCCGCCGGGCGAACCCTTTTCGAGCGCCCTCGTCCATTTTAAGAACTCCGGGAGGCGCTTCCACACGAGGAAGCTCGCGGGACAAAATAATAAAGTTCTGTCAAAAATCGAATTTAAAAAGTTCTCAGCTTGTCTGTCCTCGCCTTCGTTTCGAGTTTTCGAATTCTTTATATGGATACATTATTAATGGATATGCAAACATAGTAATAATAATATAATAATCTAAATAATAATTAATAATAATAATAATAATTCACACACACAGATGAGATGAAATAATACTGGAAATTTGTAAAGTAGACAATATACTACAATGTGTAATGTGAAGGAATCCTTGATTACCATAGAGAATTTTCTTAAATAATATAATCAAACAACACGTCTCTTACACCTTTAAACTTAAAAATGTGTGGGCAAATTGTGTAGTATTAGACAATAAAATCTGCTCAAGCCGCCATTCAAATAAGAAGTTCCATTTTGGGGCTATTTCAAGTCTAATTGTGTTGGCGAGTTTAATTCGGTATGGCGATATGTGAGTTTCTTGATTTAGTGAATAAGTAGGATAATGTTTGACACTAGTCGTGAGGAGGCACGTAATTTATCCCTTGTTTCAGTTGTGCGAGTATTTTGTAGTTTCAGGTAATTGAAACAATATAACTATACTTTATTTAATAGCAGTTTACACAATTAGACTTTATGTTCCCTTTCTCAACACTAATAACCCAAATTAAGCAGCCACTTCTCTTTATGGATAATTTTCTCCGGAAACATCAGTGGCGACTTAAGACAGGTTTCACTGTAGTTGAGAAGGCAGGTGTTTAGAAGTGTTGAATGTATTCACGATTACAATGTGGAAAACGCCTTGGAAAGTTTGTGATTCATGAATCATAATCATGGCTTGAGACATTCAAGTATTCGGAAATTGAAATATCTCATCCATTCTTGGCTATCCGGGATGAGCCGCGTCTCAGTGAATTGTGCTGACGTTTCGGCCATGTTGCTGTGGCCTTCTTCCCGGATAGCGAGGTAGACATCCAGGAGAACCAAGAATGTATTGACTCCGGCCGCGGAAGCATACGAACGCCAAATATTTCATCCCTTTCACAGTTCTCAGCAAATTGAACGGTATTATTCTATTCAGCAATAATTCTTGAACAGATCGTTTTCAACAGACTTTTGTAAACTATTATCTGTCGTTTCTGTAGTATTTGTCACACAAGTTTCAAATTCCAAAATTCATTTTTATGTATTTATACTAGCTATTGCTTATTTTCCTTTTTTTGTTACTACTAGTTTTCTGTGCTTTCAAGTTTTTAATTTCTTTTTTTTTGTGAATTTAATAAAATAGTCGATTTTCAAGCAGTCATTTCATTGTTAAACGTATTATCTTATACAGTTTCATGTCTAACATGATTCAATAAAATTATGCTGAAGTTGTGAATAGCGTTCACGTCATGACATGGCATGTCATGATAAATGACATGGCATGTCATGATAAATGACATGTTCACTTTTATATCATGTCAGCTCGTCTTGTGAGGTTTATATCGTGTCATGTCAGGTTTATATAATGTCAGATCGTCTTGTTATTGAAACTCTCTTTGCATATCTACGTGCTGCCACAAGAGGGAATCAGAGGATAATATGGGGTCAGGATAGAACTTGCCTTTCTTGCCAGGCCTCATTAAATTTGAATGGCACTCTTCATTTCCTCAGCATGTGGGTTAACACCAAACATAAAGAGATTCCACCGGGAATCGAACTCGAAGCTACTCTTATCTAGGGAAAATGTAATGGTATCAAGAATTTAACTACCCATAAAAATTACACATGCTTCCGTCTCTCTTCAAATTTAAGCGTATGTAACATGATTTTTTAAACATTCATATTTAAGCCAACTAGTTGTGATAGGTGTAGTTTCAAAAGCATCGCGAAGTAAGAGAACAAATGTTTATTATGCGTTGTATTGCGTACGACTTTGTACAATATCAATAATTATGGCTTCTTTTGAACACCGTAGTTATCTTAATCACATTTTAATTCATTCTATGAAACTTTTCAGATGAATAATGATATTAACGATTTTTTTTGCAAAAATTTATTCAACATGTAGGCCTACATTTGTTTCATTTTCTTCTGAAAAGGTCATCCCTGATTTTCACCGTAGTAACTAACCCATCATGACGTATTGTTATGGATTTTTCCTGTGAAGCACAAATTGTTATTTCTTATTTAATTTGTGTAGTCTTATATCAATATAAGAGATTAAGTGATTTAATTATTGTGGATACTTGCAACTCCTCGGACAATCTTTCACAGACCTGTACCAAATCGAGTCAAGCAACACATTAAAGTACCAATTTAAAAAAAGTTTATTTATGCCTACGATTGCACATTAATTACACACTTCTCTTATTGTATAATACATTAGTTATTATGAGTAATCAACAATAAAGTTAATGTGAATCAATTATTTTTTACATCTCGGAATATATTTCGAATATAACCATGTGGTTCTTTAAAAGTGCGAATTATTTTTTTGAAAACCAACACAACGTAAAGGCCAACATTCTTCCAAGCAAAATCATCATACCGCATGTTTCAGTTGATGTTTCACCAGCCATTTCGTTGATAAAGACTTCTTCATTGCTACTTCAGACACTTTTACGCTGTCCTCCTACAAATTTCACTACCTGTAGCGCGCGCCTCTGCCGTATCTTACTCGCTGCGTAAATGTCAGGAAAGTACGATTCCGAGAATGGCAGTGACAAAATTATGCCCGCCGTAAAGCTCGCCGTTTGCGGCTCTCGCGAAATGGAAAACCTCGGAGGTGTAAAGTGCTGTGATAAAACGGTGGGTAACACCGGACAGTATCTGTCCGCGAACAGACCCACCAAATGACCCTTATCGCAGTGTTGCCCTGAGCACTCACCGCACATACGCGAACTTGCTTGTTACGAGGTGCGATGAAAGACAAAAGTATCTGTTCGCTTGCAGCCGGTTTATGTGAACTGGATATAATGATCCAGATCGGCAAAAAAGTTGTATACTTATTCACGTACTATTATTTTACAAAATTGTATTTAATTCATATTATTAAATAGGGAGTTTTTGCACCCTCGAACGTTAGAACAATCTTCTGCGTACGCGTAGTTCAAATTCTGCATCACTTTTACGCAGCTGCGCATGCGCAGAATGACATTGGTGTCGTTTGCTGCCCGCTAAGGCGAGCAAAAATTTCCTTATAAGAAATCTTATAATTAAATCTAATAATAATCTAATACTAGGAGAGAAGAATACTTAAGAAAGGAAATTGAGGTGGCATTTATTCGGAGGCAAACAAAATTACTAAAGTCACATAAGTATAATATGAGAATGGATTTGGTCCGTTCAAGAATAAGATCCAAAACAAAGATTTGAAATTTGTGTGATTTTCGGAACCGCATGGTGGTCATTATTTTTTTTTAGATAAGTTGTTCCGGATCACACTGAGTGTCTTCAAACGGTCAATGAAGCTTAGTGAAGTGGGCTATTTAGATTTTACGTAACTCTTTTCTGTTTTTGGACCAAAAACAGAATACCGTCCAAGCAAAATTAAACTCCCGCTACGCACCCCTGAGATGTTCAAAATGTTTACTGGCTTGAATAGGTCTGTATACATTTTTGAATCACTATCAAAGAGTGGTTTCTCACATTCGTTTGAAGATCAAGCGGAAAACCTTCAAATTAACAAATATAACATTTTGAAATTGAATCACTATTAAAATCCTGAAATCTTTTCAGACAAATATATTCAACAGCTTTCAAAATGCAGGTTTTAAACAATTTTACAACTGTGAATACATTTTTCTGTCTTAGTTTATAAGTAACTTTGAAACACGCTCTCACAGTAGCTTTATTTTCCTTTGCTCCTCGGTAAAATGATGCTGTTGAAAAGCGATGTCTTTCTTCAGAAATTCTCCTTCATTTAAACGCGTTACAGATATTTTACTAAACTAAAAATAAATAAAGTATAAAGACGAAGCCTCGTGGGGTGAGCTCGCCTTAAATAAATATCCATATTTATTTATTTTCATTTATGTATGGAGAATGTCTTCATTTTTTTTCTGGACCTGTGTTAAATGGCGTGATTCCGGTAAATTTTGTACGTTCGAAAACATTAGTGTAGTGCAGTTAAGTATAGTTAAGTTTGGCGGCGGCGGTGGTGTAACGGTTAGCGTACTGGACTGTTGTACCCAAGTTGGCGGGTTCAAACCCGATCGAAGCCGTGGATTTTTAAGGGCGAAAAAATCCTTCGTACGCCTTCCTTCGGAGGGGAAATAAAGCCGGCTGTCCCATGTTCGTAGATTTACTTGCATGTAAAAGATCCTCAAGCCTAAATGACGCCTCTGAGCTAAATTCAAATCGCCTGTTTCTCGCCCAAGAAATACCTTCTTTCTCTGCTATATGAAAGGAGCGTAGCGAAATTTGCGTGGTCAGACGGAAGAGCGGGCCTGATGGCCCGAGTCTCGCCACGTAAAATAAGGCATATTCAATTCAATTCAATTCAAGTATATGTGTATTGGGTGAGGAGGGAGCAAGAATGAAGAAAAAGAATATCGTGCGCAGGGTTAGGGTACAGCTCCGACATTCTCCTTGTGTTGATCGAAGAAACCACTGAAAACAACCGATCGGAGCAGCCGGCTGCTAAAATTCTCCTCCAGATAGCGGCTGAGTTCGATTTAACTGTACAGCTAGTGAGTAAATTCACGATCGTCTGAACTGAAAACCAAGCACTTCTTGGCGCTGAGAGACGCTGCAGCGACTACGGTATCCAACTCAGCGAATATGTTGTTGTTATTGTTGTTGATGTTGTTGATGATGATCAATGCCATACTCGGTCCATAAACGTAGGCGAGGAAGGAAGCTTGTCTTGCCCATTCTCTTGGGCAAGTGATCACAGTAGTGCTTGTGACGTCCGCTTTCTTCCAAGAAGGCAATCGATGCCTTTGCCCAATGCGCTGCACAGATGCACCCCCCCGTGCCACAGAAAACCTGGAAAGTGCCAACTCCAATAAAATTTCCTATATTGCTGATTATATCATTGTTTTTCATACCAGAAATCTCACTATGAAGGGGCGCGTAGAAGGGATGACAATTAATTCCTGCATATGATAGACTTTTACAATTCGCTTATAAACATATCACATTCCTGAGTAACTTTCCGGGATACAGCATGCACTACACTTTCGTGACAAATGATCATAGCACTTGATGCCTCTTGAATCAACATGCTCTCACTCCTTCATGAACTCCTTCCGATCAGCGGCCACGGGAAATTCCCGACTGCATTCCACGGTCAATTTTCCCTCACTCACGCTTCCCAGCTGATTCACTTCCATTTTTCGTTACCTGAGGAGGCATATCTTGACTGCATCTTGTTTCGCTCATCCGATGTTTTAAAAGGAATAAACGTTTTTTAATAAGCCTATTTTTTTTTGGTTGCATGAACTACATGGTCATTAGCGACAATGTATATAATTCTTTACAAAGCATCAATTAAATGTATATCCTTTAGAAATTTGAAAACATATCCTGTGTGAAATGTTTTAATAAATAATTTGAGAAGACAATTTGAAAGTGAATATGTAATACTAAGTCTGAATACACTGGGAAACCTATTAAATATATTGAATAGTTTATAATTAGATGTTACAAGATATACAAAGTGGTTGAAATTCATTCTTAAACAAATGTAACTTTCTTAAACAAATGTAACTTACTTAAACACCTTGTAAAGTTTCTAATCATAAATGTTGCAAATATGTGTTCTCCAGTCCTACCAGTCCCGAGAAAATCCGGAACAGTAATGAACATGGCAGAATCTTCGGAATTGTGTGTGATAAGTCGGCATGGTAAGAAGATACCCACGGATGAGGTTTCAAGTTTTGTTTCCACAAAGTTTTAAGAGATGTTTTCATCGTTTGAAGTGCTCTAAAGGACATATAAATGTTTCTTAAAATAATCTATCAATGTCATTATAAGCAGAACACGGGAAACGTAGAAATCAATCATACGAAGGAGAAAACTGTACGGGATGGAATCGAGCTATGTCTTTTGGGGGAGGTAGGTAAACGTCTTAGCAAAAGTAGACCGTGGGATGCTGTCGGGCTATACCTTTATGTGGAGGTACGTGAACGGCTTAGCAAAGGTTGACCGTGAGATGCGATCGGGCTACATCTTTTTGTGGCGGTAGATGAACCTGTTATGAAAGTAGGATGTAGTCGGGTTGCACCTTTTTGATGAGGTAGATCAACCGCTTAGGAAACCGTTGGTCGCGAGATGCAGTCGGAATACGCCCGCGGTCTGCGTGCAGCGGTTCGCGCCGGGGCGCATCCATGCACATTGTGGCGTGTCATCATGCTTCTTGGAAAAGCTGCTCGAGGCCGGCGCTATGACCAACGCGAGCGCCCGCAAGTGCTTCCGGAAGGGGATTGATCGCTCCCGCCAACGCGCGGCGCCCCACACGCTCCTAACTGAAATTCCGATTGGCTAGTGCTTCGGACCCAATCAGAGAAGGAAGGTCGTGAGGCATCGGAAACCCCTTTGCCTACGTAGCGGATGACACAAATTCACAACTTATATTATATTATATTATATTATATTATATTATGTTATGTTATATTATATTATATTATATTATATCATATTATATTATATTATATTATTCTTCAGAGAAGACGAACAGACGACGAACGTTTATTCGAATGGAATTGTTTAACCATTTAAATTACTATTGACAGTATCTTGATTCAACCTTGTTTCAAGACATTCAACCTTAATTCAGACAATTATATTGGGCCCGAATGAAATACGTTGAAGATTTTTTTATGTGAATCTACCTGAATTCTTGAACGTTGTTAAAATATACAAGATTCTGTGACAAATGAACTTCTTTATTATTATCAAAATGTTTTTTAAAACTAAAGTAATTTGTCCTTTTTGGAAATAGAGGTTCGTCAGTTTCACCAATGCTTCTAATGCTATTATCAGGGAACTATGGCAAGTTCAATAAATGTAGAATAAAATTGGGAATAAAGTATTCAATCGTTTATTTATTATAATGTGAATAAGATAATTTGGGTCAATTACGGTCAAATGATATCTTCCGTCATATCCATTTTAACTACATTTTGCCGTTTATGCCATACCGTGATAAACAGATTCTTTGGTTCTAATATGTTGATTAGGTTAAAATGAGTGAGCCAGAAAGAATCTGACTAAATAGACAGTGTAAACCTTGACCCACACTTCTTCGCGAAGTTCGGTAACAAAAACTTACACTCTCATTAACATTCATGTTGCAAGTAATGTTAAGGAGAACGATTGCAAATTAAAGGGATGTAACATGGCAAGAATAGAATGTTCACTAATGTTACTCACTACTGTTTTTAAGGAGAATTAAAAATTTAAAATAAGGGACTGAACAACAATTAAATAGAATTAAACAAACGTTGCAACACTTCCTTTCTTCAAACAATGACACCACACGTTTATGTTTTGGATACCCGTTCTCAAAGCTGTGTCTAAAACAGTACGAATTCAATCAAGAAAGTTGTCATACAAAATTAATAGATACTTTCATTCATCTCTAACGAGGTTACTTCATTAATGTTCTAAAGCCGTTGTCAATTTTATATTCAGAGTTTGACCCCAAACACACGCTAGTTGCTACATTGTTCATTACTTTGATGTACGTGGAAAGTTTCCCGGAACTAAGGCTTAAGACTTCGTAATGATTTAATGGAGGAAAACATGCCGTAATATTTGGGGAAGCTCGGTGAAGAACAACGCAACTTACTTAAATGTCCTCTCTGAAATGTGGCTTCTCCCATGGCAAGTGTAAAACTCACGGATGTACTCAACCTAAACCAAGAGAAGACATACCTTCATTTCTGGGCCCCTCTGTTCCCCCTGGGCCCGTTTTCTATTAAACCTTCTCTATTTGAATGAATTAATTTTCATTTTACAACTTTGTAAATACAACATTTGAGTACCAACATATATTTAGATAATATGTACAAAACGTACTAAGAATATAATAATACGCTACATACTAAGCCCTTTCCTGTATTTATCAAACACACTGATCCTTTCACTTTTGTCGTCAATTAACCACCTCACCTTATCCTGAATATTCCACCTTGCCCACATTTTTCTTCCTCAAAAAACAGATATCTCTCTCAAACATGTTCCCAATCTACTTCTTCCATCTCACAGGTCCTACACTTTTCTCCTTCACTATTCAGCCAATATTTACTTGCTGTCATTTCATGACCTAAAAAAATATAAGCAAATAAATAAAAATTGAAAAAACAAATGACTTATTTTTCCAGCAAATAAATAAAATATAGTACAAGGAGAACGAAATATTTTTAATGTTAAACCATTTACAGGATAACTAGATGCTTTGGAGAGTATCTTCTCCAATGGCATGTATCAATTCTACAAAATGTCAGCTTAAAAAGGCGCTGAATTAGGAATTGATCATGTCAACGTAAATAAAGTGTTTTATTACCTAGACCTTCAGTGCCGCTCTCGAAACTTTCAGCGGAGCCTCAGCCCC
>BOPP01000076.1:1692881-1703565 GCA_017312745.1 Gryllus bimaculatus | reverse complement strand
CATTTTCAACAATATTGACTCTAATGCCCAACCACTGCATGCATCGAGATATCTGCATCAATCTTTTTATCTTCAGAATACTGTATTCTGCTCGACGGTGATTTTTTTATCACTTACTCCAATGTCAACTTTTCGAACACATCCACATCGATGCAACGCTGTCTTCGTCCTTCTGCCGTCATTCTCCTCCTCCACCACCACCACCACTACCACCACCACCACCACTACCACCACTACCACCACTACCACCACTACCACCACTACCACCACTACCACCACCACCACCACCACGACTGCCGCAGCTGCGTGGGTCGCCCCGCCTCTCTCAGCCATCCCTACGCATTCTTTATCATCTACAGTACTTTGCAATTTGTTAGTAATGATGGCACGGTAGTAAACAAATGAACTACTGCTTCTTCTTATTCAAAATTTTCAATAATTAATTTGCTACGTATGTAATTGAAATTAAATTTTTTATTTGATAATCAATATGAACATTAAGAGAATTGAATATTTCATCTCCCATTTTCCAGTGATCATCCAGTGATCATAATTGTAATTGATGTTAAGCTGCCTAACCATATTCTATTTTCAATTTCTCATTAACTTGTAAGTATATATTTATGGAATAATTGTAATCAACTTGGAATATTTATAAAATGTAGAATAATTACATAAACAGTTATTTCTTACTAATCAGTCTTTTATTTACATTCAATTGCACTTACTAAATTTGTGTAATACTGTCCACGACACTTAAAATAATTCCCTTTTTTCAACAATATTGACTCTAATGCCCAACCACTGCATGCATCGAGATATCTGCATTAATCTTTTATCTTCAGAATACTGTAGTCCGCTCGACGGTGATTTTTTTATCACGCTCTCCAATGTCAACTTTTCGAACACATCCACATCGATGCAACGCTGTCTTCGTCCTTCTGCCGCCATTCTCCTCTCAACACCACCCCCACCGCCGCCCCTGCACGTCGCCGTTCCCAGCGAAAGAGCCGCCCAAGATCAAATTGAAAGTGTCACTTGACGGGGCGGTGTCACTCGACAATTCCCCACCCCTTGCTCTGCCAGTCACCCCCCGTCTTTTCCGCGTGCTACAGCTCCGCGCATGAAAACTGCCTCGTGCCGGTCCACCCATCGACATCTGCGTCGCGGCTCGTCTGCTGCGCGATGTTCGTAACGCGACAAAGTGCGCGGAGTTGTCATACAAAGACGCACAGCATCCTTCTTTCCGTCAGAGCCGCTCGAGTCGGGTCTGACAAAGAATGAGGCGGATAGGAGCTCTATACGAGTAGGCTATTGTCTTCGAAGCTCTGTGGAAACTGAAGACTCGTAATTTGAAGAAGCCGCTATTGAAAAATGTCGGGTGACGCCGGGAGAAAAGTACAGCGGGAGAAATAAGTAGCACACACAATGCCTCGTCAGCTTTTGTTCTTGGGCGGGTTTGAGCCTCCGTCAAAAGAAGGCGGGGAGGACCTCTTTCAGGGTAAGCCGCTCCTTCGGAAAGTGTTCCGAGCCGCTGTTGGAAGAATGATCTCTCGTTTATTATGTAAATCGCGAATGCCATGATATTAGCATTCCTTGTTTTCAGTGTATATACGGCTGACTACGAGATCAAGTCTTCACTAATATGAAAAATGTGAGCAATTATGCAATATATCATAATTCGTTGTGTTAGACGCTTGTACTAAATTTATTATGGATAGCCACGTGCAAAGCATGTGGGCATGTTGTTATTTTAAAAGTATTAGCATGTCCATAACCCTCTTGAAAATTTTGAATGGTGCCCCCTTATATCTACAGTAATAAAACATTTTATTTCTGTAAATATTGATATGACATTTGAGAAGAAGTTCCACAACCAAACTCGCAACCTGTATATGATTGATCATTAATTCAATTGCATTTATTAATTGTGTAATTGTAATTAAAGGTGTTGTATTTATTAGTACAATGAATCGCATGTAAATAAAAAAGTTTAATATAAAATATGGAACAGATATTTAAAAATGTATATCCCCCTTCTTGTTTCACTGAGCAAGCCTATGATTGAAAGTCGGATTTTCCACAATTCGTTAATGCAAGTTAAGGATTTTTCCATTTTAGTTCTGTTACTTACGTTATACTTCAAATACGTAATTTATCACATCCGTCATTTTTAAGTGAACAGAGATGGGAAACTGATTTTGTTAGAACTGTGTTTTAGACTGGCAAATAATGAATAATTTTTAACTGCGAGACTTCTAGAACTTTTCATCTCCGTATCGCTCATTCTGTACGATCAAATACATCGAAGTCTACATTTTCAGTAGTTATGCATTTCATACTCAAACAGAAATGATCTTGATCTAGATCCGATTATAAAAAAGCTTAGATCACGTAGAATATATCATCTAAACAGAGTGAACAATTATGTTGAATAAAACTCATAAATTGTAACAACAGTATTTCATTACTGAAAACCTCCCTTATTAACCATCTGACCAAAATAAATATTTTTTCACTGTGAAATAATTCCTGTTAAACATTTGTACTAATAACGTATTTAACAACCAACGGATTGATCCTCAAAGAACAAAGCTACCGTTTACCAGCTTGGGAATGACATAAAGTTCTTGAAATAAAACTATCATCCGCATGACTCAGCTGATTTTAGTGCACTATAGCGAGTAAAAGTCTCTTAAAGCAGCTGGGTTCCCTGCCTCGTGACTGAACGATAATCTTGTTACCTCCACGTGGATGCATTTCGTGCGGTCGACAGCAGCTTGCTGAAGAGAACTCATTCCGAGGCGAGTGAACCGCGTGGAGGCGAGGAGCTTGAGGCGAGTGCACGTTAATCTGTGCGTCCGCTGCCCGAGATGCGACGAAGCCCATTCCGGCCTAGCACTGCCCGCGGCGAAGAGCCAGGATTCGTTTAGCCGCCACAGTGCGAGCCACGCAGCTCTGAAGTGGCGTGCAGACGGACGGACAGATGCACGGACGGTCGGACAGACGGCCGGCCGGACAGACGGACGGTCTGACAGACTGACGGTCGGACAGACGGACGGTCGGACAGACGGCCGGCCGGACAGACGGATGGTCAGACAGACGGACGGTCAGACAGACGGACGGTCTGACAGACTGACGGTCGGTCAGACAGACGGACGGTCGGACAGACGGACGGTCGGACAGACGGACGGTCGGACAGACGGACGGTCAGACTGACGGACGGTCAGACGGACGGTCATACAGACAGACGGCCAGACTGACGGACGGTCAGACAGACGGACAGATGAACGGACGTCAAGCGTTAAAGGGTTGAAAATACCCTCGCGTTATAACCAAAATCGATAATTTTGTTTTGGTTCACGCTTTTTTCAGTTATTTTTGTCCATTTTTTCTTTGTCTTTTAAAAGATTTTTACTGCTGTAGTTTAAGTCTGCAGTGACAAAAGATATAGATTAAAGAAATTAGTTGTCAGTGGTGGCTTTTATGAAAATGCGGTTAAATTAGTGACACTGTGTTAACGCAAGGCATGATCTCGGAGTTTCAGTGTTTAGCCTGTTTGTATTTTATTGTTTAATATTATACTTTGAAATAAGTTGCGTAACAAGGTGTAAGATTGTGTGTTTTTTGTAATATATTAGTATATAAAATAAATTATAGTGCTTCTGTAACAACATAAATAATTATGTGTGTCTGTTTACGCTTAAAAAACAACAAAACAGATGATTTCAATAATTTTTTTTTAGCGGCTGTAACCACCAGGTTCAACCGTTTGTGCAAAATTCATGACAGCAAATCGGTTACTATTGTAATAACCGCCATCTCTAATGAGCGCACGGACGCACGGGTGCGTTGGTGCGTGAGTGCATGGAGTCATGGACCCACACACGCTCGGACCTGTAAATGCGCGTAGAAATGCGTGGAAACGCACCATGCCACCATCCACAAAGCCCTTTCATCGTTCGGTTTCATTGATGGATGCATATCATGAAGTAAAACTGCACTATGATTTATTCGTAATGAAGCAGTTGCGGATCGGGGCAACGGGTGAACCGGGAGAGGTCGTTCGGAGAATCAACTGATGTCACTGCAGTGCCTCTGATCAGTAGGTCCTCTGTTCGAGACCCGACGGTGGCAGAATTTTCGACTCTTGTTGTATAGCTAGGTCTAATTCTGTCGCACAGGAGGAACATTCTAGCGGCCGGCTGCTCTGATTGGTAGTTTTCCGTGATTTCTCCGATCAACACCAGGCGAATGCCAAAGCAGTACCCTACCAAAGGGGCCACGCGCGATCTTTCCTCCCCCTTCCTTGTCCTATTCTCGCTCCTTCTTACACACACTTACACTTACGTACATGCACTGCACTATCACACTTCCCTTGGGTCGTGAAACGTGTGTCGTCTGGTCGTGAACTCAGAGCTTCTCACCAGAGCAGAATTTTTCTCTCAGAGGCTCACCAGAGCACAATTTTCTTATTCACGGTATGTGATTATTATTTTACCTCCCTTATTATCCGTCAAGCATCCATTTTTCTCATTGTTTCTTTAGAAATGTTTCTTTTATTTCTTTTTGTGCCTCGAGGTCCATCTTACACATGATTCGTGAACTCCTTCATTGTTGCTTCTGTACCTTCCGTTTCTTTACGACTTACCTATCCTACCTATTTAGCACTTGCGGTATTTCGCAACAGACATTCTTCTTCTGTCATCCCCTTCGTCCTTTTTTCATTCTTCGTTCATTCTATCAATGCTTCTACCCCGCTTTAGCTTCACATGAACTCTGCTCTCATTGCGTACACGTTCCATGTGTAATCCTTGACAATCTGGTTCCTGTGAAGGAAACGTATGATTAACTTGTTGGCGTGTAAGCCTACCTACCGCCACTGTTAATTCTCTTGCATGTCCTCGATACCACATCCGCATTACTCTTTGTTGTTATTACGAATCCCTCTCTTCCCTCCCTGCAATCCCATCCCGTCTCATCTCCCTTGCCGACCCTCATCTGACAGCGGGGGTTCCAAATGCTCGATCCCCAGCCTCACCCCTGCACCCTCAGGGTCTGCCGGTTTTGTTGTTTTCGTCAACGTCAGCTGTCGACGACTGACAACGCGCTAAATAGAAGTTATTGCTCACGAGAGAACAGCTGGCATTTCGAAAAATTGTGTCCCCATTTACAATACGTTCGTATTCCAGGGTTTTGATGATTCTTTGTCATTAGTTGCTGGAGAATATTTGGGGATAACGTAACGTCGGTAAGCTCGAGTGGGGTTGAAAGTTTCATAATTTAGAATGTATTTTGTACTGTATTTCGAATGTTCTTTTGTAGTACATTAGTTTCGAAAAAAACTCAGATTCCGGTTATTCATGATGTGAAAGCAATGAATAAGGTAACCAAGAATTTGCTCCGGCAAGCTTGGGGCAAACTGCGATTTCCAATTCATTTTGTGTAAATACTGTCGAAGTCGAAGAGTTCTGAAAGTTGAGAATTTACGATGAAAACTAGAAAGCAGTCTATCACGAAGGTTTTTTAACATTTATGTAAGAATGTTGCATTTATATAATGACAACATGGATAAATACTCGTACACACATCATTTAATTCTTGCCAAATTCTTAGTTATATTTTTTTATTCAAATCATTGAAATAGTTTACATTAACATTTTAAAAAAATATTTGCTAGGAGAAAAATATTTTTTAACCGTAGTCCATATTTATACGCTTTGAAAATCACAGTAATTACAAACAAAATTGTACCTTTACATTGTCTTCTCCTCAACAAAAGATGACAATATCTCATCCCATCTCACTCTCTCATGATGTTATAATTCTTGGGATAAGTAAATTATTCCGTCCTGAGTAAACAAAGGTAAACAAACACACGACTCTCGCATATCCATACTCCAAAAATTCGATTTCAAGTGTTACCTTGCCGAAAGCGATAAAGCCGACAGTCATTTAATTTCTCTTAATTTTCAGCGAGTATACGACCTATTTGAGTCCGATGTATCGAGCAGTATTACGCTCACAAGGTTCTTTGGAGGTGATGCGATTTACAACAAGGGGCTTCGGAATGGAATTACCTCAGCGGGGATAAATAGACTCCGTTTAATTTCTGGATCATTTCCTCCCGAAGCCACTCGCTTTCAAACGAACTTATCGCCCCCAATCGAAACGAGCTCGGGATCGACATTGGCTTCGAGCGAATCAAACGCTGACGATACCGGAAACCCTGATCAACGTCGAGGTCTGGGCTCCGGGGAGGGCACACACCCATTACACTAGGCTTAAACTGTTACTCCAAATGAATACGTAGAGTAGCGGATGGGGAAAATAACGAGAATAAATGCAAGGTTTCATAAATTAATTGAAAGTAATGCGAGCGGAGATAAATTCAAACGGTAGGTGTGGCTGTAACGATCCGTTATCAAAGGGATTATCTATGAAGCGGCTTTGTGGTTCGTGCGTGCGCTCACGCGTGTGTGTGTGTGTGTGTGTATTTGTGTGTTTGTGTATGTGTTTAGAGGGAGTAATGAGTGTCAGAGGATTAGAGGGTGCACAAAGAGATCCCAAATGGAGGTGGAGTCTCAGAGGAACAATGTGCCTGCACCCGCAGCTCCTCTTGCCTGCTTTATTGTGATGCCTGAAGTGATTTATTACAGACAGCACACTCAGGAATGTAAGATAAACATACCTCATAGTTCGTTCACAGTCGTAAAATTATTTGTAGTTGAAGGAGTTGTCGTTTCTAAGAATATACTAAATTCATAGCATATTTTTGCACTTTTTTATTATAATATAATGTGTTTATATTTAACTGGATCTCATGTTTGTTAGGATAAGAAAATCAGGTTGTAAATGATGACGAAGCGCACATATATGACAAATAATCAAGTCAACTTTCATCAAGCATGGATTCACACTTGTTTTCGGATAAACGTTCATGTATTTCATTATTAATAAAGTCATTCCTAGTAAAATGACAAACAATTCTACAGGCAACAAGAATAAATAAAAGAAAAACGCGATATTTTACCTAACTGAAAAGATGGTCAATAAAAAATAGCCTGAGACTCTTGACAATTTATCCAACAGTTCAACCAATCTCGGTAATGCATTTTATTCATTCATTATATTTATTTAACATCGAAAACAATTAAAACTGTGTATTCTATACTTGAGGAAATATATTATGTGCACTTTTTTATAAATTCTGGGATCTCTAATTTCACCAGTTTTAAAGTTAAATTCTGAATACAGATGGAAATGAACATTTTTAGTAAAAATTGATCATGCGCAATGGCAAATCAGCTGCAGATTCTGGTTATTGTCTCTGATCATGCCATTCGTGAAGGAATCGAATTATTGCTGCAAAAACCGTAATTTGAATTTGTATTTCCCACTGTACTCTAGAAAACGTGCACAGATAGTGATGTTACATTTACGTCCAGAAGAAATACAATGGGCCATATCAGCATTCGCTCAAAGGATAAGGGAAAATTGACAAAAATCCTGATTGATGTGGGGTTATATTGACTCAGAAGATGAAGGTACATTGGTACAATACTTTCTTAATTAAGGTGATGTTGGGGAGGTTGATGCCATTCATTTAATTTACTAAAAAGTGTTCTTGCAGCCAGGCATTGTTATTACGTGTAGTTATACCTACTTAGCTCTGTCGATTTCTACTAAAGATGTGATATCGATAACAAAATATAGATGCTGCCAATCATCGATGTTCAAAATTAAAGCATCAATGTTAAAAATATATCAACCAAAACCAATCAACGTTTTTAACATCGATGTATTAAAGCTGGTGTAGTAACATCTAACATTAAATTCGTGCGCAACAAAATTTAATTTGACAGTGGCTGTGTATATTAATTTATAATTGAAATTGAACTGAAAATAAAGTTTAAAAACGCATTTCCATGTGTGAAATACGAGGAAAGGTGGAGGAAATACCAATGCATCTGAATCATCTCAGGCAGGGAAATTCCGCTCGACCCTCGTTCGTTTGGTCGGAACTGATGAACAGACTTGCATTGTCAGTTATTATTTCATATTTTAACTGTTACAAAATTGTGATTGTCAGCACTTTTTATCCACGAACGAAACATCGAAAACGTTTAAGAATCGCACACGAAACAAGTGTGTTCCAAACATTTTCAATTCATAGATGTTTTAAAACATCAATGTTTTTATAACAACATCAATATTTGTAAACATGGATTCGATGTCGCATCCCTAATTGCAACGCGATCGCAAAACGCGAAGATCTTTTGAAAAATAAATAGAGATCGAGGCAACACTTGCATTTTTATTAATTACCTTATTTTTTATACCAAGAACAATTAACAGAAAAGCTTTACAAAGACCACACTGCGATGGGTAGTCAGACGCGAGCAACTTGCCAACAATTTGTGAGAGCAATTCGTAGCGCGGTCTGAGTCAAAGCAATTCACATTATTCTTTCAAGTAGAGACTGAATACGAGGTATTACCAAACCGCTGACTACTCTAGGAAATTAGTGGGGTGCTGTCAATGGAAACCTTCCGGCTGTACAAAACAAAGTGAAAGAAACCTACTAATAGGAAAATTCTTATGAATACATGACTATTTCAGAAATATGTATCGAAGAAATGTGTCGTTCAAATAATATTCGAATGCTTTTATCACGTACATTTAAAATATCTTTATGTAGATTTTCTCAGCTGTCAGGGGTTTTACATTTCATTAGTAATGAAATAAAATGTGGTTATCAAAGGAATGTTCTTAATATGTAGATACAAATCCTCATTTGTATTGGATGTAATTGCAGTGACATGTACTATTTGAGCGGTTGTTTCAAAGAAATTCTCTCTTGGCAGATTTTCTCCTTTGTTGTCCGTTGTTTCTTTTATTATTGCAAATATCAATCACGCCATTTCGAAAGCATTTGGGATACTACGTAACTTGATAAGCACTTTAAGTTGTTTCAAAAAAGGGAACGTTAAGGTTTCATTC
Source organism: Gryllus bimaculatus (assembly GCA_017312745.1). NCBI lineage: Eukaryota > Metazoa > Arthropoda > Insecta > Orthoptera > Gryllidae > Gryllus > Gryllus bimaculatus. The sequence continues at coordinate 1,694,562 of BOPP01000076.1, read as the reverse complement.
TACGTCCACTTCGAAGAAACGAAACGTGGTACTAATTTAAAACAAACACGACCGTAAACATGAATTTAAAACACTCACGCGTGTAGGGATGGAAATTCTCCCTAATAAACACTAAAGTCAGCGAAGGTTTTACCGAGAATCTTGGCATTTTTCTGCCACAACCCAGCGTCCAATTACGAGAGTGCATTTCTCCTCTTCCATCGGGATTAAACACTTTGCCGGCAGCGAGGAAGGCCACCGCTGCCGCTGGCGACGCCCCGAGCTATGCACGTAGTTGGGTGGAGAGCCGAAAGGGCTCTCGCGAGCCAGGCTTGCGTCGGTTGTAAATCTGTCACCGCCGCATTACTTCCACTTGTGCGAACAATGAAGCAGGTAGCAGAAGAGACACAGATTTACATTAATCACGAGGCAGGTTGGTCCATTGAGACATGTAATTGTCTAACTCTACTTCCCGAAATAAAAAAAATCTCTTTCTTATTTTTCATAAGGAATACTTACTTCAAGAAAGTTTTCTGTCTTTTGCAAATGTTAAGTGAAAGGATTTTTTTTAAAATATCGTTATTTAATCCGACCTCTTTTAACACATCGCGCCCTTTCTGAATTGCCAGTATTCTTTCATATTGCTGAGAAGACGACATTCCGCTTATGTGACCATTTGGCATCAAATTGTATTCTCACCTTCCCTTGGGAATCTGTTTTCTCCTGTTCACCTTCTCAGTTCCTGAACTTATTTCTTTCCTGAACCGTTCTGTCAATTACACGGTACGGGCTTCCTCCATAGGATTTGCCCATGGAGTAATATTCGTGTATATTTTCTGTAAAGATCCTCCACATTTTATTGAGATGTATATTAGTAGTTTACGAGTTCCCTTGATCAGTTATTTCTGAATGGGTTTTCGAGTTTAGGGAACAGGAATAGCTTAATGTTAGCAGTATGCAGTAAAACGACATTTGTGCCTTCGTCAAGAAGTGTCAATGTCAATATTCAAAGTTTTACAGAATGGGTCGTCTTCTTACTGCTTCGAAATGACACAACAATCGTAGGCCAATGTTAATCTTAGTGAAATTAGGAGATAGGATCGACTTTTGACTTTGGCCTTTCTTGTTCTGAAAGAAGGGGCTTTAAAACACCCGTTGGCTCTACTACCTGAAATCACTAAAAATTGGCATTGGTCCTTCTTGCACCAAGCTACAAAAATATATTGTGTGTATTTAACGTATTGTGAGGGAACATGATGTCGTGTAAAATAGCTTTGATCAGATATAGCGGAGCCCTCATAAAACTCATGAAGAGCCGCAATGTTGTCTTTGCAAATTTAATTTAGTTTCATTTACCTGCCACGAACTAAATAGCACATCCATTAATTCTCCAAATTTCATAGCGGGATTTCGCGACCTGTTACTTAAAACAGGCCGCTCCACATTTAGCCGAGAATGTCCATGACCGTCAAATGGTCGCTAGCGCGAAGGAAAATTCCAGCTCCAACGCCGCTCCGCTCGGGGCCGAAATTTCGAGCGGGGCCGGCGCGTCGCGGCGGCTAACGCCCTCTATTAACGCCGCGGGGCCCGCGTCGAGTGCGCGCGGGGAGGCACGCGTGCTGCGTGACCATATGCGCTCACGAGGGCCGGAGGAGCAAGAGGAGGAGGAGGCGGCGGCGAGATTAGTCCAAGCCCGGCGAGG
>BOPP01000076.1:1669108-1692856 GCA_017312745.1 Gryllus bimaculatus | reverse complement strand
CGGCGGGGCGGGCGTGGCGGGCGACCGGGAACGCCGCGCCGCTCGGGTGGAGGGCGACCGCCCGACGGCGGAGGCGGCGGAGGCGGCGGCGGCGGCGGCGGCGGCGGCGGCGGCGCGGCGGCGGCGGCGGCGGCGGCGGCGCGGGCGCGTCTAAAAATCATAGCGCGCTCGCCGGCAGAAGGCGCTCCGCGTCGCGTTTTCCCGCGCCGCGCCACCGCCGCCGCCGCGGCCGCCGCTGGCGGCTCTCGCGTGCGAGGCAGCGGCGCGTGCCCGGGCCCCAGCCGACGCGGGACGTGTCGCGTCGTGTCGTGTCGGGCGTGTGTGTCGTGCGGTGGTGGAGCGCGCGCCGCGGCGTGTGGGGTGGAAAGGGAGTGCGCGTTGTGGGACGGTGGGAGTGGACATGGTGGCGGCGTGCAAGGACTGAGGCAAGTGGCGAGTGCGCGTGGGAGGCCGGTGACAGGACGGCGACGAGGAGGTGCGGCGTCGCCTGAGGAGGAGCCCTCGCCGCCTCAGAGGAGGCCCAGCGGTATTGACAGGTGAGGCAAGCGCGCGCCCCAAGCGCTGAGTCATGGCGGAAGCGGCAGGGTGCCCAGACCGGCGCCCGCCGAGCGACCTGCCCGCCCGCGCCCGCGCCTGTCAGCCGGGATGCTCCCCTTGCGCCGCCCCTAGGGCAGAGTCCTACACGCATACCCTTGGGCTGCAGCGACCTGCCATGACTACACTAGCTTTTATTCTCTGCTGGAATCCCCGTTCCCTTCATGCGGCATTTGTGACAGTTCTTGTTGGTAATGAATTTGCGGGGCTGAACGACACTCTGCATGTTTTGTCCCTCACATCTCACCAGTTTCTCTGCCTTACGGTTTAATCATTGTTCCTGAGGCATTCACCTCCTTCATCAGGTGATAATGGATGTCGCCATTCATTAACATCATTGGCCGAAGTTCACATAAATCATGGACTAGGATTTTAAATAGTGTTCGTGAATTCATATTCAGTTGCTATTGCTGGCGTTGAACTAATCAGTAAATATATAAATCGGCTGTTGAACTGTCAAAAATAGTTCGCAATGTTGGTAACCATGTCATGTTGGTAACTTGTGTATCAGATGTGTTTTGTTTTCCTTCGTGGACAACTCAAATGCAATACTTTTTTGTATGCATATTATGTCATTTGGAAACTATTTCTAGAAATTAAGCATATATTGCAATTGTAGAGTACTAAATGATGGCGTATTCGTATGTTGTTTTAGGCAATCAGTTATAATACGAATCTATTTAACAAAACGTAAGTACGAAAAACGGTTAATTTATCTCAAAATAAACAATTAAACGCAAAAAAAATAACTTTATTTCTGTGTTCTATGCATTTTATGGCTCCACTAGTGGATATCAAATTAATTGCAGCTTTTCGCTGACAGTAATACGCTAATGGCAAATGTACGTAATCAACTTCCATTTCATCTTCCCTCTCCTACAAATTGTCAACCATAGTTCAATCCATTGCATTCTAACAAGTGCGACTGTAAACTGTCACAAAACTTACAACTCCAGGAATGACAGCTCTCCCCTCGAACCCAATCCGCTCTCGTGTTCGCTTTATTTAGCAGTCAGGAGCCTCTCCCGGAATCGTTTCATTTCCGTGTCGGATATTCGGAGATGGCGCGATTACGAGCGGCAGTTTTTTTGTGCCGGACATTCGCTCGTCGAGCCGGCCGGCCGTTTCAATCCGCCTCCATCTGATTCGGTCGCGGCGCGGGGCGCGCCCGCACGAAAACTCTCGCAGCGTTGCGCGCGAGGACGCGATATCGCTTATAATATTTTCACGCCGCGATGTGCGCGCTATCACTGCTAAAAAAAAGTTTGCGCGTCCGCCCCCAAGTAGCCACCGCGGCACAGCGACCCGTTCTCCACTAACGCAAATGCCTTGCCACGGCCACCGCGCATCCGCCAACCGCCACCGCCACGCCGCCGCCTGCCACCGCCACCGCCACCCGCCACCACCGTCACCACCGCCACCGCCACCCGCCACCGTCATCACCGTCACCGACCGTCTTCACCGTCACCACCACACCACTACCACCATCACCACCGACCAACCACAAATGCCAAATTGCTTCTCCATTCCATCAAATCCCCCATCACTACCACCTCTATCTTCACTCGCACGTCTTCGCAACCTACAGCTGCATCTACCCTTCTACTTCCACCTCCTTCAACATCGCCTTTTCACCCCTTCCTCTACCTCCATGCTCCACTGTCACTTCTTAGTCGTTTACCTCATCGTCCTACTAATCCTTCTCCTTCACCTTCGCCTGCACCTTCCTCATCCTCCTCCCCTCTGCCTCATCTCTGCAACTTCAACCTGCACCTTCACTTATCACCTCCATCTCCTCCATTATCATCATGATCAGCACGCATCACCAACCACCACTAATCCTCCAGCACACCACCGACACCATACTACATTAAACATTAACCACCACTGCACAACCACCACCATCGATCACCAACCCTACCCACTTTCTCCATAACCTCCACCACCACCGCCGCGCCGCTCAGAGTCGCCGCGAGGCTCCAAGAGCTGCCGTAAAAAAGGAATCGTCCGTTTACGAGCCCCGCGATGCTGTAAAAACGCACGGCGGTGGGAGCGGTGTAGGGCAGGGCGGGGCGGCGGGCGAGCGGGACCTGTCAATGAGCGCCGGTAGTACGCCAGCGGCTGCATGAGCTGCAACCCCGTGTGGCGCGCGCGCACGCACGGCCGCCGCCGCCGTAAGGTACGGGGCGCGGCGGGGCACGCGGGCCCGCGGACGAAGGTCGGGCGGGGCGGCGGGGGCGGGGCGGGGGGGCGGGGCGGGGCGGGGCGGGGCGGACGAGCCTTGGTGAGGCGGGCGCCGCGCCATTGCGCAAAGCGCACGGGGCACGTGCGGCCGCTGCCGCCCTTCCCCCCCCCCACCCCCCCTCCGCCCCGCCCTCGCGTAGACGGAAGAGACGGGCTCTCGTACGCACGGCGTCTCTTATGTTCGCGAACAGCTCACGCTGATCGGCTGCCCCTTTTGCTTCCGCGATAATTATTATTATTGTTATTATTATTATTGTTATTATTATTATTATTATTATTATTATTATTATTATCTGATGATATACTCATAACAACTAAAGGGACGGATCGACTCGCCGTTCTTTTGTCATTTAAAAATTCTAACCTGATTCGGTCGACTTTTTATCGATTTATTGATTGATTCATGCCTTCCAGCTGATTTAATCTTTTCACCAGTCATGAGCAATTATGAATTGAAGAATATGATTCGAAAGATTTATGAAAAACGTACCGATGCGCTCTTATTATTGATGCCACGTTTTACTACACATAAAGTTTCAGCTAAAAAAATAAAGTATCTGAATCGTTAGAGTACAACGTGCCTTTTTTGGAAGTCGTGGGGGGTGGGGTGAAACTCCCTTCGTTAGCGATCAGCTTATTCCCCTTCCCGAAATATCGCATTCCCCATCATCTCGAAAGACTCTGCCAGGCTTCGGAGGAACGAGATGCAGCGATAGCTGTGCCGCCCCCGCAGACTCAAGAATATACTTTAGTTCATCCGATAAATGTCCCCGGAAAGAAGAAAAGAGCTGAGGAACTGAATAGTAGTGCACAGGCTTGCGGAGACGAGAATAGATAGCGAACGTGACCAACCTGCCCCGGGAGCCTTTGTCCCGCCCGGCACCCCGCCGACGTCGCCTTTCTCGCCTGGGCCCCTCGAGACAGTATTGTCGGGCTTCTGCAAATGCGTGACGTTTCTTGCGGGTGGCCGCAGGAATCCCAGGCGTCTGTTGTGGTGGGGCGACGCGGGAGTGGCCAGAAACGCCGAATCGGCGCCGTTCGCGCGTTTCGATAAATCGGAAAACGAGGCGGATTCTTTGCTTGGCTTTGTGCGCCGCTCTCTTCTTGAAGGACTCCCGCGGCTGTAACGCACGGCTGCTGCTGCGGCACGCAAGTGCTTATAGTACTTGTATCGAATGGGTGGTCTGAATTTTTAGTAGCTTTCCAAGAACTAAGAGTTTGACAAGTTAAATTCCGTAAATTCATATGATTGGAGAAAGGAACGTGTATATCGGGATTAATCGACTAAAAAATATTTTTCGGGATTAATTGGCCCCTGCCACGCGGTTATGTAAATCGGAAACTTTACTTAGCTGATTCTTTACTTTTATTTGTTCGTTCCACCCTTCTTAAAGAACTCCCTGACTGTAAGAACTTATAGTACTTGTATCGAATGGGCGGTCTGAAATTTTAGTAACTTTTAAAGGAGTTAGAGTGGGCAGAGTTTTTATTGGCTTTCCAAATATACTATGATTTTGACGAGTTAAATTACGGAAATTCACATGTTAAAACCAAAATAGAAGGAAATAGTATGATGGGACTAATCGATTAAAACGTATTTGTCACGGTTGCATGTCGGTGTATGAACTTATTGTAATGCAACGGTTCATTTACCTCATACCTCATCAATCTAATTCATTTCTACTTTATTTGACTTACGTCAGACTAACATTTATTACTCGTTAAGCGTTTTCTAACTGATCGAGTTTCATTTACTGAAGCAAATTGACTGTAATGTTTGATCTTAATAGATTTAGTGTGTGACATTCACTCAGCCGCTCTTTTTTATCCTTTTTTTCACCGGTCATGTTTTCCCTACATGTACCCTTTGCTGTAATTTCCGTGAATAACTGTGAAATCATTTCACAGAAGACAGCTCGTTATACTGAAAATGTGAACAGTTTGTTACCACACTTTGACGAACAAACATCCAAAATAAATTACCCAGGATTAGCTTACCTGTCATGTTCCCTTCTAATTGCACTGTAATCAAAGTGAGCAAACACTGATCGTTTGGATCTGTTATAGAAGTCACCCCCTTAGTCATTTAATCAACCGAATACATTCAATGTGTTACTTGGGTTGAGTTGTAACTCGTAATAGAACCATAGCTCAAAACGCCTTAAAACGCAAGCAAAGAAACTTTTCACAAACAGAAACCGCATTTTAACTAACACGTTCTCAGATTTTTGATCAACTCTATTGTCACCGTCGTGAATAACATTACACGACGCGTTCAAGGCTCCTGAAACGCGGTTTGAGTTTTCCAGCACGGTTTAAGTTAGTTTCCGATCTACAATTCTTAGGTATTAATCTACAAAATGAAACCGTTTTGGCCCTTCCATTATTTTAGAGGTTTAGCTCTTCAGGGAAACCGTACTTTAGAAAATATGTTAAAAAATAGAGCAGAATCTCGAAGTCTTCCTGAGATTAAATTAAGTATTTAATATTCAGTACTATGTAATCACATGGTTCAAAACATGTTTGGTTTATCAATAAACGGTTAGACATATTGGAATTTCTAAGACCCAGTGCCGGGCTTATAAAATGTAACATACAGTTCAAGGGGTGACCGTTGGAATTCGATATGAAACTGTTTAAAAAAAAGATGTACAATATGCGTTATGTTAGCACCAAAATTGATACTAATACATACTACTATCGCTAAAAGTTCTTCTTTTTCTACTTCTTCTTCTTCTTCTTCTTCTTCTTCTTCTTCTTCTTATTCTTCTTCCCCTGATGCCTCTCAGCGTCGGGTTAGCCATTTGACATACTCGTTTTTGTTTTGTGCCTTGTGCTTCACCCCTCCTAGTGTAGCCTTTGGCATATATCCTGTATATATGCGTCCAATGTTCGTCTTGGTCTCCCAGGTGGTCTCTTTCCCTCTTGCCTGGCTTCGATCATTTGTTTTGGATTTCTATCCTCTGCCATTCTATTAACATGTCCATACCACTTCAGAGCCTTGTTTCCCATTCCCTTTAGTAGCGGTGGATCGTTTTGTGCTTAAAAGTTCTTTTAGTTCGCTAAACGTTATTCCGATAAAATTATGGAATGCATTTGAAGATAAGCCCGACACCGTACCACAACATAATCACTTGTGACATCTCAGATTTCCACTAATTGTCCTCAAAGACAGGCCCGGATTCCCAACGGGCGATAAAGAGCGCTCCACTTATCGAAAGCATTGGGTCCGTCGCGGCCACTACCGTCGTAATGGGCGCGGGAGAGGGCATTGTGCGGCGGCGGGCGACGCATCGGCGCGCGCGCCACAAAAGCGGTTACGTCACAGGAAGTGCGTGAGAGCGGGCAGCCGCCTCGACGAGCGGAGCCAATCGGAGCGGCCGCGAATAAACGCTTTTCATCGCGCTGAATGGAGCCGCGACGCGGTCCGGCTGTGGTGGCGGCGGCTGCTGCTGTTGCTTCTGCTTGTAGAGTAGCCGAAACAACTGACGGCGCAAACCGTCTCGTGGTGGATGTGGATGAACCGGGGAAAACCGGCCGAAATCCAAAGCAAACTTTTTTGTTGTTGTTATTTAAGGACGCATCAACATCTGGGTCATTAGTGACCACTGTTGCGTTTAACGGTATGGTCACTGTGAAGATGACATGATATGGTGAGGATAGAAGGTGAAGGGCTGGCCTAAATACGACTTGATCCCTCCATCCTTCGGTACGAGATCACTACGGCACTACAGGCCATCCGGACCGGCTGAAAGAAAACATTGTGTTATTCGTTATTCCCTTTTGAGGGGTTTTGTTTATTGTAAGGAAGCGGCACAGTTCATATTACGGTTCTCAGTAAATTTTCATTGCCTCAGTTTTTGCATATACCAATAGTCCTTTTTTAAACTAACCCTTCAGCCTGAGATGCTGTCTTCAGATGTTGTGCAGACGAAGGAGCGCCACATTAATGAGGTATTGACCGAAAATGTTTCCCCCGTTGAGAGTTGAGCCCCTTTTACTTTCAATGAAGGAAATTTAGAATATTTCCACCCTCAGGCTCCGCGTTGATGTGTTAATGTCATGTATTTCAGAAAGTGGCTTAAATGTACCGTAAAAGAAAGGGGCTTAAACATCAGTCCTTGAAGGAATTCAAACTGATTTTTCTATCCAATATTTCCCGGGCGCCCGATGTGTAAACCACAGGGTATTTAACTAGTGGCTGGTATTTAACGTGTGGTTTTTTCTCAGACTAGAAGCTTTGTTGGTTGCTCCTTTTGTCATTATTAAACAATTGGCCATTTTATGAAAACCCTCTCTCTTAAACAGACCCCCAAAAAAAGAGGCAAACATGACGGTTGGGCGGATTCGGAGCCTAATTTTGATTTGAAAGCTCCATTTAGATTTTATTTTGTTTTATCAAAAAAATTCTTTCGGGCTGGTGAACACCGAAGCTCGTTCTTACATCAAAATTTCGAAGACGGACTTTAAGCAAAAACAACAGTTAATTAAGAAGTTTTTCAAACATCATTACTTCCAGAAGGCAAATTATCCGGGATTAAATTAATTTTGGAAAGATTCGAGATTCTGGAGATTCGAGGATTGAGGATCTCAAAACCTTTTGAAATTCAGGTTCATTCAAATGTATTGTTCCGTCTACTACGAAATATTTTTGAACGTACGGTGCACTTTTTATAAAATTATTGCCCACTTAGGACATATAGCGTATGTGCGACTTTCGTTCAAACAAAAAGAGGAAAGCATTTTCAAACATATGAACAGTTCGTGTTTATTCCCAAACAATAATGCGTGAACTTCCGTTATTCAACATAATTTTCAATGTTTTTCTACTTTCAACAAGTCACTATTCGGGGGGGATTAAAGCATGCAGGCAAATATTAGATAAAACACCTAGTGAATCACCCTAACAAACAGTCCCCGGATCGCACGTCATCTTCTCTTCCTCTCCCTTGTCATATCCTCACCCCTTATTTACACACACTTACTCATATGCTTTACACTGGCAGACATGATGGGATACCAGTCAGGAGCATAGAACTTATTCAGGCAGTCAGTTGTGTCCGGCTGTTTGGAAAGATCTGAATGAGGAATCCGTCCTATAGGTCGACCCCGAACATCGCCATCCAGCAGGGCAAGAATCACCTCCCATGATAAAAAAAGAACGCGCTGCACTTACAGACCACTAATGACCATAGCAGTTGACGCGCCGAGAAACACGAAACAATAGACCAATCGAATCTTAGAACATTCCAGTCAACGGCACTGCAGAGACAACGATGTTCTCACGAAGCTATCTTAACCGGTCTATTTATGGGAAACGCTCCATCTTGCACAACGAAGCCCACGAGACCAGAGAAGAGCCAAGATGCTGAGGGCTCCGTGCAGCGCGGAGGCGAAGGGCCTTTGAAGGGGCCGCCGCCTGCGAAGACACTCGCTCACTGTCGCCCCGCGCCTCATTTGAAAGGCCTATGCGCCGGCACGGAGCCGCGCGGCGCGGTGCGTCCCCTGCATTCGCCGTCTGATTAATTGCAGGAGAGAGGGTGGCCCCTCGCGGGTGGGGGACGGGTGAAAGGGTATCGACGAATCTGTGGAGACAGCGCTCTGAAAGCCACACAGCTACAAACACTCGCGGATTCACGGGCTGGGTGTATGCGGAAGACTCCTCTCTTAATTGCTATTTTAATGGACTATCATAAAGAACTTGACTTTGTAAAAATTATGTTTAAACATTTTTTTGTTAATTTATTGCTTCAGATAAGATTCAGTTACGTAAGAGAAATGAACAAAGAAATGCCTCAATTGTTTTATGTAAAATATTCTGTTCAAAAAACATATATTGACACACAGTACATTTTATTATGCCTCATTCTTATGCGATTGTTAATTTTTGAGATATTGGGGGAGTAAAATGGCTCGAACATTTCAATCGATTTTCCAACTTGTCAATCTAATAAACACGATAGAAATGAACGTGGAACTTACTAAAAATAACATAAATATTATTTTCTGTTTTAGAAAACCTTGTCTCTAGACATTATATTATTAATGAGAACGATTCCTTTCCATGTGTCAATGCTTCATTTCTATACTTCATCTACATTTGTCCTTGTAACTGCGTAACCTCTTGAACTTCGTGCCCTACCATTTACTCCACAATGCTTTGGGAGTGTATGCTTGAGAGTTTGGGTGGGTGTAGGGTTGAATACATGAGTGAACGTGTGGGCGAGTGCGGTGGGCGATAGCGACTAGTGAGAGCGAAGGATTATAGCGCTAGGCGACAGCGCTGAGCGCGCAGAACTACCGCAGCGCTAAGGCCGTGCGTCATGGGCGAGCGCGAAGGGCGATGGCGAAGGGCGAGGGTGAAGGGCGACGCGGGGCGACGCAGGGCGAGCGCGACGGCTCAGGCGAGCGCGACGGAGCGACGGCGGGCGACGCGACGCGAGCGCGACGGGCGAGCGCGACGGGCCGAGCGCGACGGGCTGAGCGCGGACGGCGAGCGCACGGCGAGCGCGACGGGCGAGCCGCGAACGGGCGGAGCGCGACGGGCGAGCGCGAGGCGGGCGACGCGAGGCGAGTGCGAGCGCGACGGTTTGGCGAGGACGGCGACGCGACGCGACGCGCGACGGCGAACGAGCGCGACGGGCGAAGCGCGACGGTGCGAGCGCGACGGGCGAGCGCGACGGGCGAGCGCGACGGGCCGAGCGCGACGGGCGAAGCGCGACGGGCAGAGCGCGACGGGCGCGAGCGCGACGGGCGAGCGCGACGGCGCAGCGCGAACGGGCGTAGCGCGACGGGCGAGCGCGACGGGCGAGCGCGACGGGCGAGCGGCGACGGCGAGCGCGACGGGCGAGCGCGACGGCGAGCGCGACGTGCCGAGCGACGGAGCGACGGGCTGAGCGCGACGGCGAGCGCGACGGGCGCAGGGAGCGGGCGAGGGAGACGCGAGCGAGAGTTGCATAGGTGTGGATATGGAGACCACCCGGACCAGTTGCTCTGCATTGTCTGGCTGTGCTTCCGCATCGTCCGTCACCGCGTTGATCCTCCGTGATTGGCGTTTCCGGCTCAGCATATGGCGCGCCGCGCCAACAGGGACCTCTGACAGCGGCGGCACGCGCCATATGGAGCCCAGCGGCTTTTTAATAGCCGCGCACTCTTCCACTCCCTTCCACACCCTCCCCCGTAGGCAACTGCATCGCATGTTGCAGTCGCGTGCGGCCTCTGCGCAGCCAACAGTTGCTTATCCCGCTGAGGAGCTGGCCAGATAATTTAAGGGAACGGCACCATGGAATTTATAGAAGACAAGCAGAGAAACATTCGAGCAGAGCTGTCGGGCACTTCCAGGCATTGGTAACCCTGCTTCTTAGTGGATGTCGAATGTCCGTTGTTATCGGGAATAGAACCTAGGAAGTTTCAGTTTAGATTGCTTAATTACATGAACTACCGCACCCGATGATAAAGAAAAATGCTTTCCAAGGACTAGTATGTAACTCACGAATCGAGGGCGAATGATTTTGTGACGTTGATGCTGCGTTATGGTACCCCTGATCCATAATTCTCTTTCTTGTATTGCAGTGCCACTAATTCGGGAAATCGTTAAATGAACCTGTCTCTAAACCCTCGCGCTCTTTCCCCCCGCCCTCTCTGACTTCTGCTGCTGAGGTTGGAGCGCTGAATTTTAATGATCCGCCAAAAAAATGCGATTAGATTGGCATTGAATCGACCTTACTGAACCACAAGAAGAGCGAACAACTCTATACTTGCTCACGCGAAGGCTAGAAATAAGGCGCGCAGTCCATGGTTAAGGGCAAATGAACTTCCCTTTCTTCCTTCTCTTATTTTTCTCCTTCCTTCTTCTCAGTCCCACAACTTGGCTGAGAAAACCTCAACGTTATTGCCGCAATAATCCCCGATATTGGGCCGGAATTCCTTGCGGCAATAAGGAAAAGCATTTGTGTGTCTAAAGAACGGAGAATAAGGAAAAACGAGGCATGAAACATTCCTCTGCACAATGATATTCCCCTCTCATGCGCCAGTCGAGTAATGGCTTCTTGTGAGGCCCTTGGGCTCCGTTGTTAACCGCAGGTGCTCGCTGTCGAGCTAATGTTTCGGTTAATTCGTCCAGCCATGCTACCAAAGCATCAACACTTTTTGGAACGAAATAATGGCGCCGCAATATGACATTTTTTAAAATTGTAGTACCATCTTTTTCAAAATTTTAGAATCAAGAACAATAAAATGTTACACTTTTAGTTAATATATTCTTCTTAAAAACTGTTTTTATTGGATTTTTATTACTGAAAATTGTTAATGCTTTTGTCTGGGAACGAAGTAAAAGTTTGATAATTTGTTTAATGTAAAACGTCTGATTTGCAATGTTCCTCTGGAATCGTAATGCAACAGAAGATAAAAGAGAGGAAGGTGATAACGAAATACACGGAAATTTTGGGTGAAAAGGGTAATTATTTAATACTTTAACTACGAATAAAAAATAATAGCCCAGGAAAGAAAAAATAAAAGTTAACAAGCCACAAATGCCGTTGTAGTAGAGAAAATATGTTGTCTAAGATAAGGACGCGGAAAAAGTAGTAGGCTGAGACAACATAGCTGTTGTTAAGAGCAGTTGCCTCCATTGGTGTCAATGTCTTGTTGACATATTTAATAGAAGCGTTGTCCGTTTGCTATACACGAGTAGAGGCTACAGATGGGATAAACTGTAAGTCAAATGCAATTGCCGCATTACATGATACTGTTTGACTTGTTTCGTGCAGTTTAGTAACATGTTTGCACTGCAGCCCCACATAAAAGGATGTTTAATGAACGGGCTCTCTTTGATATGTAGGACACAAAGATGTTTGGCTCGTACGCAATACTCCATTGCATTTTCCCTTTCACTAATGTGTGCCGTAAAAACGATGTTACCAGGAACTGGTATATTTCAACGCAAGAATGTGTTTCGTGTATGCGTTTTGTCTTTAACAGTGGCGAGGGGTGAATGAGGTTAACTAATATTGGACGTTTTCACGAAATATTAATAACACTGAAGACGAGATTGAAGAAGACACTGATTGCGACTCTGAGTAACTTACTCGGGGAGCAAACGTTGGAAACATTTTATTAGGCAAGGCATGAAAGTAGAAGATTGGCCAAAGTGCAGCTTAATAAGTACTGTTGTATCCATTTCGACATATGTTAAAGTCACCTTAACAAGAGGATTGCATAACGTACCGACAATAGATTATAAGGCGACCACCCACTCTCGCTGTTCGTGTTAATCCACACCCTCCCACACACCAACAAGCGCAACTTTCAAGCATCAGTAAATCTGTCGCATACGAATTGTTCGCACAATAGAGAAAGTAGCAACGGTACAGATTTACAACCAACGTGAGCGAAGCACGAACGTCAATGTGGATAATAAACTTGTACTGCTCAGAATTCATAAATCTAGTAAAATAACGAAAAATGCTTGAATTTTTGGTGAGACGCAGAGATCAGTTCACTTTCAATGTTTGCTTCTTGGTTTGAGGGAACGTTCGACGGCAGGCAGGATCACGTCCCCGTAATGACCCGACAAGCCATGTCCCTCACTCTCAGTCTACGCCCCGCCCCGCTCCGCCCCGCCCCACTCCGCCGCGTCCTGTGCGTTCGATTTTCCATCTGGCGGAGGCGGCCCTCGCCTAGGCTCGATGCCAAACTCTCAGACCTTCACGTGCCAATGTATTCGTTTTCGATATTATCAGTACCTATGCGGTGGATGGCATGGATATCATCATACTCACAAATTATTTTTGTTTTTTATTAAATTTCTCTTTGCTTCCGTCACCTCATTTGATTTTACTTTTAATAGGAGTATATAACTTATTGAAATGAACCTCGAACGACTTTGTATTTTACCTTAACTGGTATCATTTGCTTGCTTTCAAATCGTATATCGATACCCGCCGATATTGGAATACTTATGTAGATACGATAATGGAATATCCGTACGATATTAGAATATTTTATGTAGCATGATGCGAAGAGATGATGCAAAAAGAGGACGTAACAAACCGCGTCTCCCAACAGAGGAACGTAAGGGCACGCACGGATCAAACGATACGAAATCGTTCTGATGTAAAAGGCAGAATATGTAGTTCCAGACAGGGTCCATTTACTCATGCAAATGAGTGCTGTAATATGGACCCAGACGAAAGAATGTGACATGTGGATTAGCATGTCCTCTAGAGTTTTGAATTCAATTTTTGAGATGCTGGTAAATTTCGATCGTTATCGAATTCTTATGCTACTTTGCTATTATTCGCTACTTTTTCGCTTGATGCGTGCAACCTCGATTTGTTTACTTTCAAATTTGAATAACATCCACATTTTCATATATTTTGCACTGTCTTATTGAACCAAATACTGAATCGACGTAGTAATAAGAATTTTTGCACAGTCGTAGTAGTACAGCAATTTCGTTGACCCAATAGCAGGTGATGCCGAGGAAGAGTTTTGAAGCAAACGTGCAGGTCGAAATTAAAGAAATTCCCAGAAATGTAAGCAGCGAAAGTAGCCGCTAAATACATAAATTTCTACACTCCTTCTGGATTCACATTTGGTCGAATTACAGTTGTCCTACCGACCATGGACTGTATATATTATTACATAAATTATTATATATTAAATAAATATGACTAACTTCATCTGTACATGAATTATATTAGTTAATAATGCCACCAACATGATGTTGCACCTGGGACATACAGAAGCTAGCAGCACACTCTGCCACCTACATTAACTGTTGAACAAATTCGATTTAGCATGACCGCGAGATCAATTATCATGCGATATAAGTCACCCTCTAAATCCAGCTGTTCCGCTATCACTTCGATTGCGAGGTCGAGTTGGGGCATGCCCAATTCTCAAAAGTGGTATACGCAAAGGTGCTTCGCGCCGTACAAAACACCTCTACAGCAGGAATCGATACCAAATATCGAATCGAATCGAGCGTCGCAACGCCCCCACTACGGTCCGTGCAAGCGCTCGGCCCGTGTTCGTATTTAATCTCGCAACGCGCCCCGCTATGGCTCCCCCCGCCCTCCCCCATCCGTTGGCTCGCGGGCGAGGGCGTTCAGGCAAATAAGCTCGTCGGCATCCGGGACGCGTCCTCGCTGCGAGCTCGTTCCGTCGGGACGGCCCCGTCCTCGTCCTCGCGCCTCGTGCAGCAGCCGGCGGCCACGCGACGAACTGGGGAGCCGGTGGAACTGCGGAGGACGCGGGGGATATAAAAGGAAACGGCCGCAATAAAGCCGACTATACAGTCAACGACTAAACATCTACATAGTGGGAGGATAAATCAGAAGCTCATCAGGGAAACAGGGGCTTCTGTTCGGAGATCGGCTGTTCTATTCTTTGAATGTCTTGAATTTCTCGATTTCCGAAAAAGACTCGAGATTCGGAAGTTCAAATTCTGAAAAGGTTTTTTCCCCCTTTTTTTAAAACTTAAATCCTTGAAATCTTAACTAATTCTATAATTTGAATATTTTAATTATTTCCGTTCTACTTTGTGTTTTTAAAGCTTTACTTTTCATCACTTCAATATTCACATGCACAATAGAAAATAAGAATATCATAACTTTTCTCACTTTAGTTTTACGTTTAAAATCGTTAAGGATAAGTTATCTGATGAAATTTCAATGAAATTTGTCCCAGAAATGCAATTTATATTTATTCCCTTTAAACAGGTTTCATTTTAAACTTGTCTAAATTTATTATTACTAATGTGGTTATATAATTATATAGAATTTAGGATTCGAAAACCTTTAGAATTCAGATACGAGAAAATAAATGCATCGACGTATCTGCATGTGCTGTTTTATTTACATTTGTTAGCATTTGATGTTGGTTTGGGATCTACTATTCAAATCTCATTAAACGAGTGAGGGAGGATTGACACATGTAGATTAGTGGGTTGAAACATTGTGCGCGGCTTTTGGTGACTGTTGGTTGACTGAGTGGTTAATTTCAATGGATTTCAGCCAGGGATGTTGCGTCGCAGCACCTGCGGTATCTACTATTACCAACCCTTCATTGTTTAGGAAAAGGGCAGCGCAATAGCATGTGTTACTTGCCATAAAAACTGTAATTTAATTTTAATATTGATTAGGTATGTCTCATTTTTGTTTTGTCATCTTCAATGAAAAATATAATGGTGGTGTATTATGCATAGCTACAAACAATTACTAACCATCATGATATTTTAAAATTAATTTATGATTTTATTCTATTTTAAAACATTTCGCCACAAACATCTTTCCCCCCTACGTAACATACAGTTTTTACTGTTTTTTGACTGAATAAATCTAAATTTAAAACAATTATGTATTGCATGTTTTCAGTGTGGTTATATATTTTATATTCTTCATTTATTCTTTCGGGATGTTTTAAATTTCGTGACTAGAATTCTTTCTCGAATTATGTGAAATCTACATTTGTCGACGTCAATTGCAGTTCTCCTTTTACCATGAAGACGCAAGATTGCTATGTAACTACATGTGCTAAGTCGCGTTTCAGTTTAGTACTACAGATGAAAAAAAATCACGAAAATTGCTAAAGATTGGTAATAAAGTTTTCACAATCAAATCTGGCACGTTCGAGACTAAACATTTACACAAAGGAAGAAAATAAAAGGTGCATCTAAAAATATAAGCGAGTTCAGGAACAGGAACTTCCTTACGAGCGGAGTTGTGCGAGGATAACAGGGTGAGAGTTGAGTCAATATTATTTTTTCGCCGGAAGACGAGACGAAAACAGCAACTTCGCGCATGGCACGTGACGTTTACTCCCTCAGGACCTTCCCATAGCCTCAGGGCTTCATCAACACCGATCCGTTTCCTCTTTGCCTCAATAAAACATTCGCTAACCTATTCTTGCGTCAATAAAATATTCGCCGTAAGGCGAGACGAAAACAGCAACTGAGCACGTGGCACGTGATGTCCACCCCATTTGCTCCATGACGATCCTCCCTTAGTCTCAGGGCTCCGTCAGCACCATCACCTGCCGTTAACTCTTTCCCTCAATAAAATACTGTCTTGCACCCTCACTTCTGAAATTGAATTTCACGGACCATCTGTAGTATGAAAATGTTCACATTTACGGCCCACGAAAGGAAATTTCTCTGCATATGATGTACAATTATGTAGAAATATCAAAAACCTTCTCGGGTATTCAATTAAACCAAGACTTGGTAACGTCTGAAACTGAAACAACTGTTGCATGTTCTGTGATTGCGCCTGGGATGGATCTACAGATAAGTTTATTCCCTCTATTGTATCAGTTTGCGATCTTTCTTATGACGCTACGAGGCTTATATTGTCATGAAGAAAATTGCAAACGAAGTAAATTTTGGTGAAGTGACTTTTTTGGGTTCGTAGTACTCTCAGCTCTGTTCAGCAAAGTATCACATCAGAGTCTTGAAACACTATTTCCAATATTCGGCCGAGAGCCGTTTTGGTGGTACTGCAAGAATACACACAAAATCCAACTGAGATGAATATGTTAAAGCGTTTATTTTGAGATTGGCGTCTTCATTGAATGGTTGCATGAATGTTTCCTCGATTTCTTAGTTCAAATATAGGGATTTAAGTACTGTAGCATTCATCACGAAGTTACGTCTTATACTTTAAAAGCAATAAATATCATGAATTTTGAACGATTTAATTTGGTTGGGCTCTTGAGATTACGTCTGATCCAATAAAATAAAACTATTCTTTCAAAGAGCGAATTTATGGGCCTTTATTGAGCTTTCATTACGGATGAATAAGTTCATTATTGTCGTAACTTTTATTTTTGTTATTGTTATTTGAATGTGTTTCTTTTATCGGATCTCACCTAATCTCAGATACTACCCCATGAAGAAAATAAGAAAAAGGTCATAAAAATTCATATTATTTGACCATTTCACTTACACACCAGAAAGCAGTGAAACTAACTGTGGCAAACCTACATCCGTTTTCCAACTGAGAGCGTAGGCTTACGCGGTCGGAGTCAGTATTTACTTGGCTGTCCGGGTGACGCCGCGTCCGTGGCGAAGGTGCCGACGTTGGCGAAGTTGGCGTGGTGGCGACCGAAACGTCGGCATCTGCGCCATGGACGCGGCGTCATCCGGACGGCCAAGTAAATACAATCAGTTTTCATTTTTCCAAGTTTACTTCACCGCTCGTCGACAACACGTTGGTGCGGAGTGTACACTCGATTCCGCCGCACCTCAATTAATTCCCACGCCAGCAAAATATTCTGCAAAGTCAACACTCGAACGCCGCTCGACTGGACGCGCAACAGTCGACTCGACTCGACTCGACTCGACACACAAAGGGCGCGTGGGCAGGTTGCGTTCCGCGCGAGCGGCAGGGGGTGGGGGGGAGCGGCGGCGGCGGGCGCTCGCTGGGGCGTAATATGTGAACGTGGCTATTGTTTGCCCGCAGTGGGGTTGTGCGAGGGAAGAGCGGACTGCGTCATAGCATTTGCGTAGTTGCCAAGCGCAGCCCAATTGGTGTCGAAGGGGGTTGTCACCTCGCGGGTGAACGTCGAGGGTTCGATCGCTAATTTCGAGCGGCTCTGTGAAATGTAGGTGGGGCCCGATAGTGGAGAGCGGAGAAAGGCGTGTTAAGATGTAGCGTGGGACGAGGTGCGGGGCAGATGAATACCAGTGGGGCGACGCAAATGTGGCAAGAGAGCGGGATGGGTTGATATTGGGTACCTTGTCCGGCGACGTACGGCAAGTCCCAGTCAACTGAGATGGGCAGGGCAGGACGAACTGAGGAGAGAAGCACAGGGTAGAGCAGAGCGAACTTAACTGAGCAGAGAAGGGAAGAGCGGGCTGAGGTGGGCAGGGCAGAGCAGAGTTAACATAAATGTGAAGTGGAGAGCACGGCAGGACTATGCGAACTTACTCGTAACTGAGCAGAAAAGGGAAGAGCGGGCTGAGGTTTGCAGGGCACGGCAGAGCGAACTTAAATGAGCAGAGAAGTAATGAACGGGCTGAGGTTTGCAGGGCAGAGAAGAGCGACTGCGTCATAGCATTTCCGTAGTTGCGAAGCACAGCCAAAGTGGTGTCGAAGGGGGTTGTCATCTCGCGAGTGAAAACGGAGGGCGCGAACGCTGGTTTAGAGCGCCTCTGTGAAATGAGGGTGTGGCGCGATGGGAGAAAGCGGGGTAAGGTGATGAAAGAGGAGAATGAGGTGTAAGACGGATGAGAATGAGCGATGATTTGTACTAGATGGGATAATTCAGATCGGGACGGGGTGATATAGGGTCTGGCACGCTCTGCCAGTCACCAAACTACACACCCTATGTGCTCCCTTCCCTACACAATCCACCCTCCGAGTCGCAGAGAACTGAGATGGGTGTTGCAGAACCAGAGCGAATTTAACTGGGTAGAAGAGGGCAGGGCAGAACGAACTCACGTCAACTGATGATGGCAGAGCGGACTGAGATGGGCTTGGCAAGGCAGAGCGAACATAAGTGGGCAGAGGATGGCAGGCTGAGAGCCGGCTGAGGTAGACAGGGCAACTCCAAGAAACGAGTGGTGGGTAAGGGAATGCAGACTGCAGCGGGGTAAGGTGAAAGAGTAAGGCCTTGCGGGATGGACTGAGATGGATGGGGTAAGACAGTGAGAGGCGGGATGAGGTAGCGGAATGGGCTGCACAGACCTAGACAGGTGGGTGGCCCGTAGCGCAAGGGGAGGGAGCGAATCGAGGGTAATGAGGGAGGGGGCGGAACGAGATAACGCGAAACGGGGGAGGCGCGGAGCTAGATGAGGCGGGGTGCGTCGGGACGGAGCGAGACAAAGCACCCCAGAGGGCTGGTCAGAGGGGCGAAGGAGGGCTCCTGATCCCTTCGAAGCTATTGTCGCGTTTGGAATTGGACTCAATGGCAGATTTGTAGACCTCTGTCAGACAGCTACTAGGCGTGGGAAAGGTTAGGCTAATGGTCGAATGGAGTGAATGCGGCCATCTGTAGTTTGAGTAAATAGAAATTCAAATCACCAAAACAGTTACAAATGATTATTCGTGTATATTTCAGAATACTAACGTTGTTTAAAAGAGTTTGAATATTATTTCTTGATATTCTATACCCATCGTCCTCTCTCTCTCTCTCTCTCTCTCTCTCTCTCTCTCTCTTCTATTCTCTCTCTCTTCTCGTCTCTCTCCTCTCCTTCCTCTTCATCACCTTCACTCTCTTCTCTATTTTATTGCAATCGCTCTTTTAGCTTCATTCACATCATCACTTCCTCTCACCCCTTTCAGATTTCAAACCCGCCCTCTCTCTCTCTCTCTCTCTCTCTCTGCTCCCTCTCTTCTCTCCTCTCTCTCCTCTCTCTCTCCCTCCCCCCTCTCTATCTCTCTTCCCCACCACTACCCGTCATCCCTTTCTCACCCGCCCTCCCATCTTTCTTCCTTCTTGCTCAACTCTTTATCTCCTCTTTCTCTTTATCCCTCTTGCTCTCCCTCTCTCTCCTTTCCTCTTGCTCTCCATCCCTCGTGTTCTTCCCGCTCCTCTTCTTCCCTCTTATTGTTCTCTTTCTGTCCTTCCCTCTTGCTCTGTTCTCTCCCTTCTCCCGCCCTTCGACCCCGCAATGGCGGCTGCGCCCGTCGCCTCGCTGTCAACTTGCGGCGCGGCGCCGCGCGTCGGTCGCCCTGGGCGCCGTTGGCTCGCGGCGCGGCGGTTAACCGAGACTCGGTCTCGGTGGAAATTGGATTCCGGGACAACTCCCCGCCGCGGCCCCCACCCCCCGCGCCGCATGCCGGAGGGCCCCGCCCACCCTCCGGGCGATTTCTTCGCCGCGTTCCAATTTGGGAGTCGCACTCGCGCGGTTTAACTTTTTTATCTGGCTCTCGAGGCCGCTTTTTGAATGTGGGGTGCTACTCTCTGTTAAACCTGGAACTGTCGCAAATGGGAAGCAGAAAGGCGGAGAAGAGTGGCAACAGTTGTGTCCGGCAGGGGTCGTTGGCAAACAAATTAAAAATATCTCCAAAAGGGAAGAAGGGGAAAATAATAAAAATCGGTGCATTTTCTTTCTCCATGGCAAGGTGCAGAATCAGAAATCAACCTGTAGAATTTTGAAGAATTTGACGAAACCCAAACACTTATATTGAAAAAACACAGTGTCATATCTTGTTTGGAGCATAATCGCATACGCGTTACTGTCGAATTAATGCAGACGTGAACTTAAGTGCAGTCTTAGGGTCCCAACTGTTGAGGGACGCTCAAAAAATTTAAAAAAACTTGTATTGTAATTCTTCACTATGTAAAAAATAATAGTACAGTTTTACATTGGAAAAGTAATAATTATATTCGTATTTATTTTGATGATTTATGTTTAATATTTCATTATTGTTGTAGGATGGCCCTTCATACAGTTTTTCACAGTTATTAACACTTTGAAAAACACACTATTGAAATTTGTAAATAAAGACGATAGCCAGCTTTTATACTCGGATATACTTACGAGTCAGTTATCGTGTAATTCCATATTCTTATATAAAAACATCGTATAATAAACATTAAAAGTTATTTATGACCAAGGGCATTAAATGTGTTGCAGTTATAGAGCGTTGACATGAGGCTCGATGGCCGGCCATTTATCCTCGCTCGATCATCAGGATCAATAACGCCAGTGATACATTTGTATTTTTTTACATAATAATATTCGTTCAGATTTACCTATTTACTAGTTAACTAGATGTTAATCTGACCAGGTTTGTTTTTTTATATTTTCCTCCCATAACTCCAATTCATAATTTACTGTCATAATTCCTTATACAAGCGAACATGTAGCAGCATTTAACTTTTTAATTTCCCTCGTAACAACGACCCTCTCCTGACAGGAATGTTATGCAGTATTTATCTAGCTCCGTATCAAAGGCAATAGCTAGCATTAACATATCAGTAAAAAATAAAAACTATTTCTCATACGGTATTGTTACATACAACTCATTTGTTCCAATTGGTCATACCGGATGGCAGACTGTTAAAATCGCTAACGGACGCCCGTTCAGATTGGCTTTTTGTTCCTCTGGAGTGAATTTATTTCCTATGGCGATATATTTTATTTCGTATGTCGACACTGTAGGAAGTAGTGCAGGACTATGAAATGGTGAGTTTTAATCTGTCCCCCTTCCCTGCCCAGCAGCGCCTTTCCCTCGACGGTGTAGTCGAGGCGTCTGCCCGCGAGCTTCCTGGCGCCGGCCGCAGGGCTCATCCCGCGACTGTACCGCACGGCGCGTCGCGTGCCATCCCCTCGCGTGATGCCGCGCATCTGGCTGTGTGTGTGTGTCAGGTGTGTTGAGTCTTCGAGGTGTGGCTCGGATAAATCTATTTGCAGCGACAACCGTGGGGCGGATGAATGTACAGCTCAGAGCGCACGCAGTCGCGAGAATGGGTCGCTGCAACTTAGAAGGGAGATCTGCGATGCGGCTTGTACGAACTTACGCCAATGTGATGACGTTGACGGGAGGATTCTCTGGGGCAACCAGTTAGGTTTCGGTCTGTACCTGCCGTTAGAGGAACTCAATTCACTTTAGGACAGTGTCACGTGTAACGCTGGTGCATAGTCTTTATATAGTTTGTAAGAAGGCCAGGACTTCAACATAAATAATTGGCAAGTAGGGGATCGGTCTAGGGATCGGGGTTACATGAGCTGTGTATCTAAGACTTCAGGTGGTTAGGAGTTTCACTATCGCATCTTGTAAATTATATTGTAAGTAACCTCTTGTAAACAGTTCCCGCTTTCTCGTGTCTTGATTTAGTGAATTTCTCCATCAGAGCCGACACACTTCGCTTCAGGTGTCTCAATCTGTGTAATCAAGCATGTAGTTCGGGCACACCCTATCAAAACGAAAGGTCCATGGTGTTGTTTGCCCTTACCTCGCATCTCGCCACGCCCTCTCGAGTCCGCGCTACTTCCACCGCTGTAGGGCGCTAGTCCTAATCTCGTCAGAACGCCTCGCATCTGCTACCAATTTCCGGAGTACCCTGCTCATCAACGAGGGATACCAGCAGATAACATTATTTCGTTGTTACCTCTCCGCCGAGTGGTCCGTTTCGGGCTTTACTCCCACTTTTCCCCCACGATACTCCTTCTACCACTACTCTCTCTCTTACTTGGCCTTCTTTCGCCGTGCATCTCAGTTCATCCTCTCACAGCTTCATCCGTGCTTTTTCTCCCCGCGCGTTTTCTCCGGAAAGTTTTTTCTTCATCCCTCGGCGGAGTGGAAAACTTGAATAATCACAGGGGCTCCTCCCCGTCTTCACTAGTCATCGTTTTTACCTGCCCACGTCATCTTCCATTGCCGACACAATTTCTGCGAACAAGAGCTCATTGCAGAGGAGGAAAATCACCAGCTTCTCGTGATTTCTACTCCTCAACGAAGCCTTTGATTTGTTCCTTTCCGGGAAAAGATACTCTCTCGACAGGCGCCTCGCAATCGCTTCCGGAAGAATAGCGCAGCAAAAAAGATGTGGGTAAAAAAATATCGGGAAGCCACAGTTTAAAAAGAAATCGACTATAACTTCAGGTGGATTCTGGTGTATTCCATTGGCATAATCTATTAGATACGACCCGAATGTTTACGGACGCGTGTTGCCGAGGAGGTGAAAGCGTCCTCTCTCTCGCTGCGGAACGCGATTTTTGTGGGAGGATGGGATGGGACAGAAATCAAAGCCAATGTGAGCAAAGCTGCACAGCTGACGAGCCAGTCAACGCTCGTTTGGGTTAACAGAGCCGAGGGTGGGTTGTTCCCACGTCTTGCCTGCGTTCAATTGTGGGAGTTTGTGAGTGCCGAAGGGGTGACCAGCCTGGGTGGAGGTGGGGGAGGGGAGAGCACAAAGAGCTATATGCGTTGACGCCGCGGGCGGACTAGAATACAGAAATTAAGAATGTGGCCCGCCGGCGCGGGGGGGGGGGAGGATGACGGGAGCGGTGGGGCGGGAGGGAGTTTGCCGGGGTCGGGTGGGGGACTCAGCTCCCCTCGCCGCACGTCGGCCGCAGCATCGAGCTGGGTTCAATGTTTAGCGCCCGGTGACGGCGTAAAACATCGATATTCTTATGATAAGACAATAATTAGCAAGGGGAAATGAATGGGACAAGTCTTGATTTATCAAAATGTAAATTTCCATTTTATACTTTTTAAAACAGTGGGTTATACACAACGAATAGGAAGCTATACAATATCGTCTTTTTAAAGAGGTGGCACAAAAGTGATTAATGTGTTTGAGATCTTTTCATGTTATCGGTTTCTTTGTTGGTTTTTGATGTGTGTTGCTCTTGTGTGTTGTAGTTATTCATTTCTAGTGCTGTCTTGGTTGTAGGAAATATCATTCTAAAAATTAATTGTGCGGCAGCTGACTTGATCAATTACTTGATCGGGTCGAGGGGTTCTTTATTTTGAGAGGTTTTGGGCTATTCTAGTTCGGTGTCACCACAAATTTTCTTTTATGCGAGTCGTGTTCAGCGCTAGCGAATTTTTTGACATTACTAAGAAAGAGACTCTGCGTCAGTTACCAAGGGCCTACCAGCATTTTCTACAGCCCGGGACATAGTGGTTGGTATACAAGTTGAACGCTCACTCTTCTCGTGTGTCCCACCCTAGCAGGTGGAAAGTCTCGAGCAAGTGGAAGGAACCATTTCATACTCCCTTTTTTTTTGACTCGCCCAGACTAGCGCGCCACTGTGCTCTAGTCGGTCGTCAACGCGTTCCCCGCCCGCGGCCCTCGTCGTCTCGACTGCCGCGGATGGGGAGGTGGGGCCAAGGCCTTGTTGCGAATCGTAATATATCCTATCTGGCCGGGCGCCAGACCGCCGCGCCGGGGCCTGCAGGGCGTGGCAAGGGTGTGGGGACGGGGGAGGGAGGGGGAGGGAAGGGGGCCGCG
>BOPP01000076.1:1651857-1669083 GCA_017312745.1 Gryllus bimaculatus | reverse complement strand
GATCGACCCGAATGTTTTACGACGCTACGTTGCGAGGAGTGAAAGCCGATTCTCCCTCGCTGCGGAACGCGACTTTCTTGAGATGGGAGGAGGTGGGACAGAAATCAAAGCCAATCGTAGAGCAAAGCTGCACGCAGCTGACGAGCAGCATCACGCTCGTTTGGGTGAACAGAGCGAGGGTGGTTGGTTCCCACGTCTTGCTCGTTCATTGTGGGAGTTGTGAGTGCCGAGGGGTGACAGCCGTGGGTGAGTGGGGGAGCGTATGACAAGGCTTGTACCGGTTGCCTAGAGTATGAAAAATGGATGGACTTCAAATCAGTGAAAACTTAATTGAGCCACACAGAATCTTATGATAACAAACTAAACAACCTGCATCAATGCATTAAGATCTAGCAGCTATTGTTCCTCCCGAGTCGCCATTCCCGAGTCGAGCAGAACGGTCATGCCTACAGAGTATGTCTAGTCCTATACTCCACATCTTATAAAGAGTGTTTGAAATAATATATCTGCGACCTCAACGTAACCCAGCGAGTGGCGCAGAAGACAATGCAGAGTAATGGAATGACGATCGAGGGGGATAAATTGGACGTGGTATATTTTGCCGATGACCAAGGTAGTTAATTGCAGAAGATGCAGACGATTGAGTTTGCATGATCCGTAAAGGATGACTCAATGCCACCGGACTTATTTTAAAAAGCGAGGACAGAATTGATTATAATGGGACGAACATGCTGGATACCTGGCAGTGTGTAAAAATGAAAATAGAATATGCTCTTGCTGGGAATCATGGGGAATGGGGAGAGAAAATGAACAAAGTGGTTAACCAACTCATAAATACTGTCCTGTCTAAACCAATAAGGAAAGCTAGTCCCCGCATAAGCTCAAGCTGAGAGAGTGTGTCAATTATCTAGCGATAGCCTTCCGGGAGAACACGGTGGACACGAAGTATAAACTCTGTCTATTGAACAAAACCATCGACGTAACACTAGCTTAAAAGAACCGATATTCTGATACAGACCAAACGTCTTAATATACGTACCTCAGCTAGTAAAAGAGTATTGTAGCAAGCAGTACTGTTTCAGATAATAGTACTGAGTAATACCATTATATAATTATAGTAAATCGATAACAAGTAAGGAACATAAAATGGAATAAGACTGCTGCACATTCTGAAAATGATAGAAGCTACAATATCGTCTCACTTTATCTGAGCGAAATAGAGCTGCTGGTGATTAGCACACATGAACAAGAATGCTCAAGGAATACGAGACATTTGAGTATAAAATAAATGATATGATCTGTCAATTCGAAATAAGGCTTAATCCTTCACGAAAATAGCATGAGATATACTATCTGAGAGAGCGTTCTTGTGTTGACGGTCTGTTATGCGAATGACAGACGAAAATGCAAACGAGTCCTGAAATGGGGCCGACAGAAAGACAGAAAGAGGAAGACCAAGACTTGCAGGCAGCAGCCGGAGTGCAAGAGGCTTATGACGGCAGAAAATGCAGATATCTATGGTCCAATAGAGAGCATGGAGACTGAGAGCCGGAGAAACGCGACAGCTTGTAGCAGCAATCTCCGTACTAATAATACTGTATATAATATATTGTTTGAGGTTTTGAAAAATCTAGTAACAGAAATGTTCGCTTCCGTTAATATAAACTATTATTGCGTCGGAAAGCGAGTTACAGATTTTGACAGAAGTCCTGTCTTCGAAGATAACCAACCCCCCACTCCTCTCGAATCTAGTGAAACGACGCTACAAGAAAATGTCGTGGATAATTTGTTGTAAGCACACGTGATGTGTAAGTTCTGGTGATGTTCGTTCATTTTCTAGTTGCTCTCCCATCAAGCATGACCCATTCACTGTTCTGGGTTTAATCTGTTATCTGAGGCATCATTCGCTAAAAGACCATAGAAATGTGTGCAACTTGTGTACATGAGTTATAAGTCACCCGTGTATCTAGTTCCCAAAGAGGGGATTGTACACACTAGTATTGTATTCGAGAGTAGTTATCTGTACGGATGTTAGCCTCTTCTGTGAGTCTCCCGTATCGCACAAATCGCTCTCTCTTCACTAAAGGTCAGTATAGTCACACACGACAGCGGCTCAGACTGAATCGGAGCAGCAGCCTAGTCTTCGCCTATGTCCTAACACTCACGCGAATAGAGCAGAGGCCGTACACGACCATGCACAGTCGAAGTCGATGATAGATTGTCCGACAGAGACGGTTCATCAAGACAATTTTCTCACTACATGCACCAGCAGAGCCATCGACGGGGACCTCTCTCTGTAGAAAAGACCATTCACTTAGATTGCACAAACCTTCTCGTGATGTACCTCCCACCAACCCACTATTCAGTCAGTTGGAATACTATGACAATAGACGATGTGGATATACATTAGTCCCTATACTCGGACAACAGCTGGAACCGTAGGACACGACGACCTAAAATAAACTGTACTTATTTCAACATTGACTCCCACCTTATGTACTTGCTCATTTCCATGAAATGACCCCCGCCGAAGAAACGTAAGCCTACTTAGTCCCACACGATCGATCCTCACCACTATCACTTAAAGTAGGCCATTTTTGATCTGCTCTCATGATTCATTACAACGCTTTCACCCACAGAGCCGACCACACGCAAGACAGCTGTGAAAAATATGCGTAAGGATATCCGTGTAAACCTCCTTGTCTTGCCTAGACAGAACTAGAGGAGCCTTCAGACCTTCACTCATTGTAACACGGAAAGGGATGAGAAGCTAGATGTGTGAGCGCATAAGACCAAATTAGATACGCGCTACCAAGTCTATTTAGCAGCCCATAACATACACCAGCGACCTTTCAAGACCCATTAAGAGACGGATATGAGATATTCATACTGAACGCACCAGAAGAGAGGGAAGTAGTATTATATGGAAATATAGAGACTGCGAGCACACCACCAAATAAGTAAAGGTGAGTGACAATGGACAAGACAGAGTCACAAGGTGTGAGTTGAAGGGAAAAAACAATGTAAGAGTACACTCAAAATAGTAAATCCAACTTAACCTTAAAACGAGAGGGGAGAAGAAGAGCAAGACAAAACACCAGAGAAAGAGGACCTTGAGAAAAGGGGAATGGAAACGATAGGTAAAGAACCGGTATGAAAAGAAAGAAGAAAGGAAAAGCGTTAAATAATAAGGGAAAAGTGGAGAAACGATGTAAATGAGGACAGAAATAGTTTTCAAAAATGTTGAAAGGGAAAAGTAAAAAACGACAAATTACGAGGTGGAACGGCGAAAAGGAAGACTCACGATTAAATACAAAGCGCAAAACGCGCGACTAGAAACTCATAAAAAGAAAATAAACGAGGACCAATTCTTGACGCTGAGAAAAGAATTTACCAAAAGCATATATATAAAAGTTGGAAATTTAAGCAATGAAACCAGATCAAATGATGGTGTCAGACAGAAAAGCTGCGCTGAAAGAAACAAATCATAGCGATTAAGAGGTCACAAACCCTTCAAAGTCACACTAGAAGAGATGCCAGTTTCCTAAGTTCAAATTGCAAGAAAATAATCGGAATTTCGAAGTTAGTGCCTGATGAGACTCAGACCAGTGTAATGTTGCTTCTCTGACCAAAACGACCAATTCCGATTTCGCTTCCTCCGACAAAATTCAGACTAATGCCCGGGCCCGGCGCTTAACTAACGGCATCGCCCACAGCCCTTCCTGCTTCATTCGGCCATCCCCATCCCGCCCTCCACACACAGTCTGTACTGGGGGGGGCGCGAGCCTTGATGTGACTCCCCCTGCCACGTGATGCGTTGAGGCCTCGAATCGCTTGGATGTGGAAACGGACTCGGTATTTTATCAGTCCGGGATGACCCTGCGGCCGGCCGCCAGTGAAGCTCGGCGGCAGAGCTCGATACAGTGAGGGAAAGGCGGCTGGCAGGAAAGGGGAACCAAATTAAAACTCATTCATTGCATAGTCCTTGCACTAATTACTCCTATAGTATCAACCCTCGTATATCTTCGTCGTTTCTGTATCAGCATAATTAACAACTATAATACATCATTTACAAAATACGCTTTTCTGAAAACTATTCGTCACTCATTACAATAAGTTAAATAAATATTCACTCCAAGGAACAGCGAATAAATCTCCTTCTCACAGCTGCTCCTCCATGCATTATTTAACCTGTTCATCTGCTTACTTTTTACTTACGGTAACCCTGGCTCTTCCTGTCGCTTTTAACATGAATGCCCAATTCCTGAGTAATCCCTATTCTAACCAAAGTTCCTTCTGGCTTGTGTGTTTTGCTTCTTAAGTATGTACTACTTCACTCCTTTAGCTTTTGGAGTATCGAATGCTGAGTTTAACATAATTTTTAGTATTTATATTGTATCTACTTTGGACCAATGATGTTTATATATTCTACTGTTTATATATCACTACTCCTTAGCACTCTTTGTCCCCAGTATACCATACCACATCAGCCAACCATAATAACATATTAACTTCATGATCTATAGTATGACCTAGAACTACTTTTGTATTCTTCATTTAGGTTCTAAACATACACGTATCCTCCCTCTAATTCGTGACCTTCGCTTCATCCTCTGATGATTACTGCTTAATAGTTGGCTCTATATGGCAGTTAATTAATTTACGGATGTCTCCGTTATTTCTAGTCTAGAGCGCAATTAGTAGACTAGATAAATGAGACACCGAAGCAACACTGAGGATTCGCTATTTTTATGACGAAAACATTGATCCACTTCTAAGTCTTCTATGATTAAACATATCTAGTAAGTCAATGCTCCTCAATGATGATCTGCTGAGGCAGAAAAGGGGCGTTGCTTACGATGGGAAATTTACAGCATATTACCACGACATATTAGTTCAATCTAGTTTATCTATGGTGTGCTAATATGTTCGCTGGTTCGCTTATGGTAACAATTGATATATATAACGAGTGCAAAGCTAAGATATTACCCAATTGTTATTTAAATTAAGTAACGAGTCCTTGGATGTGTATATAGTAGCTTAGTTCACGTGTGCTTGGGAATGGCACTCCAAGTGGTGCGTGATATAAAAAAGTAATAAATAAAATATAACAAATAGTCCGCGTTGGTCATGACATAAATGTCTAGATCGTTAGAGCGTAGTGCACGTTACAAAGTAAATAGGTAAATTCTGATATGATAACTATGGCAATTATTATCCTTACGAATAGTGTAAAATAGGTCAATACTTTGGCATATCGTAATTGCATTGAATGCCTGTTACTGAGAGAGGTCCCGCATCTCTCAGTCACGATGGGCAACTTGGTTACGAGAACCTTCTAGTCTAGCTAACTTCACCTGCGATCCCAAACCGGCGATTGGCGCATGCCCACAGGCTTGCGTGGGCGTGTCTGACCAGCGGCGTGTGGCTTGTCAGAATTCAGCACAAGACAGTACGCTCTTTGCTCTCTGCTTCCATCGAGTGCTAGGTCAGGCCGCTCTATCTTCAGGCCCAAGGGCAAACACCTGTCCTCGATCTATGTCAATACACTTTCTGCTATCACATTCGCTCCTGGCTCACTTTAAAGAGGAACCTTATGACAGCATACTAGACTCCTATATACACACATGCATACCTTTCAGGAGATTAAGAAGTATTTAGCAGTCTAGAAAAAGTTACTACGCCCAGACAGTAGCACTCGTGTGGAGAGCCATCTTGTCATAGAGGATCGAATACCACCTCCAACGTGTATAAAAGGCGTGTTACCGACTACATCATCGGGTCTGCGTTACACAATAATATCCTATACGTCTAAATTTCCATATGAGCCTCAGTTATCAACTAGATCGAGAGGAGTGCGGGAGGTTGGTTACTCGAAGACGAGGACTTCTGTGCAAATCTGTAACTCGCTTTCCGACCGCAAATGAATTGTAGTTTTTTTATTATCCCCGAATAATAGATTATCCAATGGAAGTCACGAGAATTCCACCCTGAGAGTTATAAGTCGATTTCTTTTTAAACTTGTGGCTTCTCGTATATTTTTACCCACTCGTTTTTGCTGCGCTATCTTCCGGGAGCGATTGCAGGCGCTGCCGGAGAGGTTCTTTTCCCGGAAAGGAACAGATCAAAGGCTTCGTTGAGGATAGAAATCGGAGAAGGTGAATTTTCCTCCCGTCTGCAGGCTCTTGTTCGCCAGAAATGGTGTCGGCAATGGAATGACGTGCGGCGGTAAAACGATGCTAGTGAGACGGGGAGGGAAGCCCTCGTGGATTATTCAAGATTTCTCCGCCTCGGCCGAGGGAGAGAAAACTTCCCGAGAAACGCGCGTGGAAAAAAAATGCACGGAGAGGGTGAAGGATGACGTACGCGAAGATGCACGGCGAAAGAGGCGGTAGTAGAGAGGGTGTGGGGGAAAGTGGGGAGAAATGCTGAAACGGACCACTCGGCGGAGAGGAAACGCAACGATAATAATGTTATGCGGCGTAATCTCGTTGAGAAGGGTACTCCGGAAATTGGTAGCAGATGCGAGGCGTTCTACGAGAATTAGGACTACGCGCGGTGGAGTAGCGGCGGACTCGAGAGGGCGGGCGGAAGCGGGTAATGGGAAACAACAACATGCTGGACCCTTCGTTTTGTCAGGGGTGCCGAAACGTACATGTTGATTCACAGTGAGAACCTTGGAAAGCGAAATATGTCGGCGTGGGAAACTCGCTACAAAGCACAGACAAGAGCGCAACTGTTTACAGAGGTTTCCTTACAATATAATTTACAAGCGATAGTAAATTAACATATTTATACACAGCTCTGGTAGACTCTCCCTGAATCACATGAGCGATCCCTAAGTACCTGCAATTATTTGCTTGAATCGTGTCCCTTACAACTAATCGAATACCTATGCACACACCGTACCACCACGTGACCACTGTCCTATGTGGAATTGATGTTTCTCTAGGGCGTGCTGACATACGGGGTGCCTCACGAGAATGCCTCGTTAACGCATCACCATTGGCGTAAGTTTTGTACAACCGCACGAGATCTCCCTCTCAGTTCAAGACCCATACCCGCGACTCGCGGTGTGAGCTTTGCACTATCCGCCCCCACGTTTGCAATAGGTTACACTCGAAGACCCAAACATGTGATTTTAACTAAACTTAAATAAAACATTCACAAAGACTATGAAAATGTACGTAATTCAGTAAATCAATGTCTGTCTACAAGGCAAGAAACGTCCATGACGGCATTCTACAATAATCTCTAAGAAACTACAAAAAGCATGAACAAAGTCGACTCATGCACTCAGACGCATTGATGCATTCGCAGTTAAATGGCTGGAATCTCTTCATCCATTCAGCCAGCTTTGTCTATTTCTGTGCAACGTCATATCAGCGATGCAATCAGAGGTACAATTTATTGCCTTTAAAAGAGCTCTTCACTAATGACAGAGACAGTTTTTGTTGCATATTTCTGTGGTATGTATTGAAGTCGTTTGCAAATCTCGTTAACTTAAAGTTAGGTTTGCTAAGTTTTTTGTTCGTCTTATTGGCTTAGCGTTGCGCCTATGGCGAGTGTTTTCATATTAAAGTGTTATTTCCGCTTTGAAAGTTGATAATACAAATAAATTTTAAACGTATTACAGTTGCATGGCTCGTGCATTTTTCATTCATAGAAAGGTACTAGAAAACGTGCCGATTAAAATACTTGTTTAATATTTTGTTTCATTACAAAATTAGATTTATTTATAGTCAAACAGATGAATTGAGTCAGAGCTCATCATGTAAATGCCAGAAAGAGATAATAGTGATTTACAGCGTTTTTTCAAAGTAGCATTGAAACCTAATATTATAAATATCTACTATACTTCAGCTTATTACTTTTGGTATCGTTAAATTAATATTCTATTATCATTATAACATCTTATTTATTATATTTACTGAAATCGTGCAATTTTGCTCGTTTTTTAACATGTATCATTTGATTCAGGCAATTGTACATTAAACAACTTTCACTTTCACACTTGATTTTCACTCTGACATCATATTTTACACTGCATTCTACGACACACTTGCTCAAAGAATACTCCATACTAATGATCCATAAAAAGCAAGTGTTTTTCAAGAAATGTTTGTCCAAGAGGAATCTAATGAGTTATTTATCATCTCTGTTAGGTTTTAAGTCCCCCAAAATGGTTTTTAGATGGTTAAAGAAAACAACTTTGTTTAAGAAATATTTATAATTTTCTGGATAGATCGGGGAGGGGGGGGGTGATGAGTTCCCATCCGATGACCCAGAAGCGTAGAATGGCACTTCATTTGTCTCTATTGGTAATCGGGAAGAGGTTAGTGTGAGGTGAAGAGAACGTGACTAATTGGCAAACGGAAAGACAGACAATAATGACAGACAGATTGCTTTGTCGTTCACACAGGCCCGGCGGTTAATGTGGGTATGGTGGGTACCTACAGGAAAAATGTGGAGTGGGTAAACTACACACTCGGAACTTGGAGTGAGAGAAATATTCCATAAACACCAACATCGAGATACCAAGTTTCTCTGTATTGTGTCACCTCAAAGTGTATATGCGACCAACTATGTTGCAAGAACGGTCCAACAGTATTGCGATTTTATTTGTTTCTAGCGACATAGCCAACAAAATCTATTTGAAAAAGTTATTAAATGAGTTTGTATAAAAAATTCGAAGCGCAGTACTGTTTTTGCAACGTAAAAATAAACTGCTGAAGCTACATAAAATAATTGTGACAATTAATTGATAAACATGACAATTGAAAAAAAAGTTTGGTATGTTTCCCTTCATATACATTTTCGGTTCCCACTCGTACTTCACATCAATCGCCGGCCCTGCTTTCATATTACGTTTACGTTTCATTGTGAATGGGCTTTAAGGACAGAAGTCAAAATAGGCCTTTGCTCTATTCAATATGCCTTTTTCGTAAGATACGATTAAATGGTTTGATCGGATTGCTCACTAAATCAGAGCAGTCGCATTCATCCTTTATCATTCTTATGCATCCCAATTAAAATACTAAATGAATAATTGTACGGACCCTCTTTTTTGCTCCCGTACTTCAGCTTTGAATACAACGGGAATGCCTTTTGTCATGCTAATGCAATGGCTTATCGTAAATTTATGCAATAAGGGAAGGATACCAACAATTTGTCATATTTGAATTTAAAGCATGAAAAAATGCACAACAATTGATTGCATTTGCATTCTAATGTAGAATAATGCTACTTCAGACGATTTTGTATATTTGTGCACATTAATATTGATGCGTGTCAAGTTGACAATTAATTATGCTTACAGTCATGAGATGTTCGTATTGATTATCACACTCCGATATGTTATGTGTATTTCATAAATAATGTGGTGTTTTCTTCAGATGCAAGTATGGCAGGCGTATCGAGGGACTTTATCGCGGATATTGCAGGACAATTGCAAAATAAATGAGAGTATCAGTTACATTAATAGATGGTGTAGAGGGAAAGGACACTTTCGTAGTTCCAAGCCCAACGATTGCCATCCGGCCACATTCCGAACTACGCAAAACAGCAATTTATCGTAGAATTAAAAGCACTCAAAGGCAACTCGCAGAGATACATAAAGGATTTAGACTAACGTCAAAGTAATTAAAATTGATACCAAAAAAATTAAAAGAAAGAAAAGTAAAAACAAAAGAGAATCGTGCAAATAAACTAATAATACAATGGAAATGTACTACAAGACAAATGTAGACATATAGTCGAAAATAAGAATTACTTACGAAACTAAGGCTCATGAAAAATAAACCTAAGTCAGTAAATCATAGATAATAAAAATCCGCTCCAATAATTCATATAATTCCTTGGGATAACATGTCAAAGAAAGTTGTACAAGGTCAAAAGGCATAATACATATATCCTTATTATTTATTAAATTACTGACAAATATGCTTTCAGTTTTGAGTACGTCAGACTCCACATTTTTTACATATCCATTTACTTATTTATGTATACACACACACATACACACACATACATGTGCAATATAGTTTTCCCTGGTTTCTCCAGTTGATTGATTTATTGCTTAGTGATTCCGGGCGCGTTAACTTCTAAGCTCGTTGGTCTGTAAGTGTAGTGTTAATGTTTTTTATCAACGTTTTTTTTTACCCGTCAATATTTCAATCTATCTAACGTGCGTATCTGTCAATCTACACTAACGCGCCGTGGAAAGCGAATTCTTGATCTGGTACGAGTTCCAGCAGAGAGCGCTCTTGCGCTGGGACGCATCGAGGGCGTGGGCGTGGGCGGATGGTGGGGGGGGGGCGAGGCGACGCAAGGGGGTCAAAGGCCGAGCGCCGCCTCATCGGCGCCGGCGGCGGCGTCGGCGCTGCCAGCGCAGCTCGGCATCGCTTGCACAGGGCGCCCCACCAATCGACTGACGCCGCGGCGTGCCGCCTCATTAGGGAGTTTGTGCACGCCAGAGCGTCAGCACTATCGCATGCGTAGATGCGCTAGTGGTGCGAAACGTGAACTGCGCTTGAACGGAAGATGGATTTTGCTTTAACGTTCCAGGTGGCACAAGCCCCCTAAGTCCCCTGCTCCCCGCGGAAGCTCGGTCGAATTCAGTCGCTGACTGGAGCAGAATTTTGGCGGCCGGCTGATCTGATCGGTAGTTTTCCCTGGTTTCTCCAGTTGATTGATTTATTGCTTAGTGATTCCGGGCGCGTTAACTTCTAAGATCGTTGGTCTCGTAAGAGTAGTGTATGTTTTTTATCACAGGATGTGGTGCTGATCTCCCGGTGACTAACGATATCCGCGGCTGACCTATGTCGGCCTCCGGGGATTTTCCCCCACCACGTATCTCCCACCAGCAGGGCCCCGCTCCACCCGGGACGAGCTCTAACAGTAATCTGCTGACTGCTCTCCCGTCAGTGTGATAGTGCAGTGCATGTAGATGTATGTGTGTAAGGAAAGTGCGAGGATATGCCAAGGAAGAGGAAGGGAAGATCGCGCGCGGTCCGTGGTTCGTTTGTTAGGGTACTGCTCTGACATTTGCCGGATGTTGATCGGATCGGAAAACTACCGATCAGAGCAGTCACCTGCTAGAATGCTCCTCTAGATAACAGTTGAATTCTATTTAGCTATGTAGCTAAGTCGAATAGCCGTATCAGGCGAATGCCCTAACAAACGAGTCACGGACCGCGCGAGGTTTTTCCTTTCTTTTCCTTCTTCTTTCTTCGCCCCTTGTTTACACCCGCTTCCAATACTTGCAATACACTGCCACACATGTCGGGAAATTATTTGGCCACTTACGAGTAGAGCTTGTCATGGACGGGGAATTCACCACTGATGGAAATTCTTGGAGGGGATTAATCCTCGAAAGCTGATGTGTAATTCGGCGCCGGATATCACGATGTAGCGAGGAGGAACACCGCCACCACCCGGAATATAACACGCATTGCACTTGCGGGGCTAATGGCAACAGCAGTTGACGCGCTCTGGAAGTCGTAATAGCCAATTAGACAATCCCTCCTCCATGCCCCGGAGTGCTGTTGCGATTAGGGTACGTGCTTTACACCAACTGCGCGGTTTGAATGCACATCGCAGAATGCGTTCGTGTTGTGTTGGCCGTCATTTGACTGTGAATGTAAGAGGGGCTAGGGATTTGTCAAATCAGAAGGGAACTAGAAATATGGCTATTGAGTATTTCGCCGCAAAGCAGTTCGATCTACCGAAAAAAATAATATAGACGTTCGACATTCTACAAAAAAAGTTACGTATTTTCTTGGATCTTAACGTCCTGTGAAATTAAACCAGAACACTATGGAACTTGATAGCTAAGCTTACGATTTCAATTTTTAAATGATATGTGATTTATAATAAGTGATAATGAGTGTGTGTGTAATTAATACTAGTTTTTAAGCAGAAAGTGAAGGAATTAACAACAATATCGTGATATATATGTATTTGTCCTCTCAAGGTTTCGTTGTGTTAATTTTATCTTTATTTCGGAAAATATGCCAATTTTAATTATCAAGTGGAAAAGGTTTCTTTTGTTCAAAATCAGTAATGAAGTTCATGTTACTAGTACTTTCGCAAACTGTAAGTAACAAAATCGAATGAATAGATATTTTATCACAAAGTACTGTGTCATGCTTGAATCTAGCAAGACCAGCGATCGTTCGTTGTCGATGGCTGAGTTATAAACTCCAACACCCCTTTCATGCTTTTTATGCATAAAAACTTTGAATTCCTCTTAATCATGAATCAACTACGGATGGTGAAAAAAAGCCCAACAACAAATGAATCTAAGCTAACAAAAAAAATGTACATACTATATTTGTACCAATATCTACACTCGCTTGATAATACGATGCCAATAAAACGAGAAACTTTATTGAACAGATCTCCTTCTCTTGAATACATCGACGATAAACTCGGGATAATGTCAACCATATCCGACCCAGGCCGTTTCGTGACAGAACTGGTAACAAGAGAGTTCGGCAAAGCCAAATGCTACGGCCGAACTTCGTTAACAAGGCCTTCAACGAGTGGGGTGGGTATGACGGAGGGAAAGGGAGAGGAGAAGCGATGAAGTGGTGGCGGGAGAATGTTGCGGGAAAGGGCGGGCAGAGGCAAAGTTATGAGGGATATGGTGAGGAGGACCGGCACGAGACGTATTGAGGAGGGTCGAGCGGAGTTGGGCTGGGCAGGGCGGGAGGGACAATGGTGGGGCAGGAAGGGGACAGGGCGAGGCGGGACGGGTGGACGAGGTTGGGTGGGAGGGGGGGGTGCGGGCTCAGCTTGGGGCGGCTGGCTGGAGTGGCAGGGCTGGGCTGGAGTGTGGCGGGGAGGAGCGCGAGTAAGCTGAGGGAAACGAGGGTGTGGGTGGAATTCGATCTGGGCTGGGTGGGGCGGGATGAGCAGGGCTAAGCTGCGCTAGACAGAGCTGGGACAGGCGGGGCGGGCGGGGCGGTGGTGCGGGGCTGGGTGTCGGGGGACATGGGCAGGCTGGGCTGGCGGAGCGGGGCGGAGGGAAACGAGGCTAGGCCTGTGCGGAGCGGTTTTTGGGGTGGGGTGGAGTGGATCTGGGTAGAGTGGGGAGGGACAAGATAGGGCTGGGCTGGGGTAATCGTGGCGTGGCGGGGTGGTGCAGGATAGAGCGGAGCTGTGCTGGGCAGGGCTGAAACGGGTAGAGAAGAACGAGGAGATGTAACGAAGCCCTTCATGGCTACGATAAACCGCACGTTCACACGTCTCCAGGGCTCAGCGTTACATGGACTTACTGACTCGCCTCGAGATAGGCACGCGATGCATGATATCGAGTTCTGAGATCCTTTACGATCTATTTTACGTTTAATGAAATCGTTTTAGTGGCAAATTGGGTAATGTGGTTGATAAGGCAATATGCAACGTTAGGGTGCAGAACCATACTGGTGTGTTACTTTCAAAACGTATTCTTCACGTAACTAAAAAAATTACAATTTATGAGATGACTTTTTGGGATACGTGAGCACATGTTCCAACCAAGCATGAGGAAACATACGCACAAGCACGCCATTTAAACTTAAGGAAACCATCCTACATAAACATATTTGGATCGAGGTTTTTGTTTCTCAACTGAGCAATAATTTTGTTGGGAGTCATCCTGATTAATTCATACACTCATGCCAGTTACGTTCCCCGGAGAGGTCATTGTTCGCGGGAACGGGATATTCGCTTGCTGCGACGTGTGTGGCCGGCCCCTGGATTGAGGAGAAAAAATTACGAGATACATCCTCAGACCTCACTTTGAGGTGCAAGGACATACTTTACCAAAAAGCTTCTAAAAGCAATTGCACACGCGCGCTATTTAAACATAAACAGATCATTATGAATAATCATCTTTTAGATCAAATTATTTGTTTCGAAAATGAACAATAATCTGATATGTTGATACATTTGCACACTTCATATCGTTAGTACTAACAGGTGAGTGCCGGAGGCTAAACCCCCCCCCCCAAAAACGGGGCCACGGACCTGCGCGATATCTTTTCTCTTTCTCTCTGTCGCCTAATTTCTGCAGGCCCTTTCCTCGCACCAACACTTAGACGCAGTATACCACCTGTACGTGTCGGGAGGCCAGAACTTGTTCCGAATGGGGCGGTTCCCGGCTGGTGCGCGATTCCCGACG
The DNA here is from genome assembly GCA_017312745.1 of Gryllus bimaculatus. Taxonomy (NCBI): domain Eukaryota; kingdom Metazoa; phylum Arthropoda; class Insecta; order Orthoptera; family Gryllidae; genus Gryllus; species Gryllus bimaculatus. Next base: position 1,654,916 of record BOPP01000076.1, on the reverse strand, counting down.
AAAGGCTCAGCATGTCTGCGTGTAGGTTGGCGCCGGATTTCACCACCCAGTGTGGATAGAACACCGCCACCGCCCGTGATAAAACAAGCACTACGCTTACGGCAATCGTGAGCTGAGCAGTTGACGTGTCCCGCGGAAACACGAGATAATCGATCGATCGATCGTCCATGAACGGAGAGCGCAGCGTTCAGAAGGAACAAGATGTTTGCATACGCGGCGTGGGGTGGGGGGGACGCTACGTTGAGAACTCGCCCCGACCGCCCAAGGCAACCACTCGAGTTCTTAATCGAGCCGGACGAAGCCTCAGTAGACGAGCGTTCGTCTCCCCTCCTCTGCCCCTACTCACCCGATGCTCTCGAGAGGAGTGAGCTCAGACGCTTCAATTGATGTGGCGTCACGCAAGGACCGAAGTAACTGCGTTGGAGTCGGCTTGATGCAGCGCCGTACAGCTGATTGTAGCAGATAATGAAAGGACGAGGCATTTGTCAAATGAATTCATAATGATTCTTTACTGTTCACTAAGAAAATATTCCACGTACTTTAATAATAATAATTAGTCACTCCAATGTTAATACGGTTTATATTAAAAGTTTTTCAATGTCAAGTTTTACAGTCGTTGGTTAATTAAAAGATAACCAATTAATAACTTGTTAGTAATATTAATATACGTTTAACGTTTTGTCAATAGAGGAAATCAATCGATTATTTGGAAAGGATATGAATTAAAATAGTGGTAAGGAAGTTGATAAATAGTCCGTGATAGTTTTCACAGTGTGTGTGTATGTGCGTGTGCATGTGTGTGAGTTGGTAGTAGTGGGGGCGATTCTGTTCAGTGGACTTCTTCCAGATCCTTTCCTAACCGATCATGTTTAAGGCAAGGGGATATTTTAGGTTTTAGTATTATGTAAGGTTTACGGTTCAAAAAAATGCTAAAATATTGAGAAAAATATGCAACAACATAAAATTTATTAGTCTCTAATAGTAATTCTGCAAAATATAAACTTTCAGTGAAACACGAAAAATACATTTAATACAGACCGTCTTTTCAGAGAAATACAATGTCGCAGCTTCGAATTTTATTACTAAAGATGCGTGGACAAATCTAACTTTATGGTCTGCAATCACAAAGTTATACAAGCACAACCCTCTGTCTTCCTTTGTCACTTGCGGAGGTCAATAACCCGCGCGCACATACACACACACACGCACGCGCGCACACACACGCACACACACGCACACGCACGCGCGCACACACACGCACTCACACACAGAAAGAGAGGGAGAGAGAGGGAGAGAGAGAGGGCGGGAGAGAGAGACACACGTGATGTACTGCACGCACTTAGTGTTGCCACATGAAGCCGTCGTGTTTCACAACAGCCACAGCGGGATCTCATCTCTCAGTCCTCAGCAGCACGCGCACGTGAACTACGCTACGACCTCCTATGCACTCTGCGGTACTCGCTGCGAATCAGTGGTGGACCACGTTGCTTGAACAACAGCAACACTGCGCTATGTGAACCGTATACAGACAGCTTCAGAAGGAGTATTACCAATTTCTAAGACATGCAAAAACTCATTGAACAATAAAAAACATAACTAATCGGACAATTGCATTGAATTGTAGAGCCAAGATAAATTATTCCCCATAATTCCACTCGTTTGGAAGGGAAATATTAAACATTCTCTGACATTCAAAATGCAGAGGAGTAATCGATATTTTTATTGAATTTAAGTGAACGGCTTAAGTAACTATTTCCTCAAGATAAAAGGATGTTAACATTGTCGTAGAATGTTTGTTGTATTTCGTAAGCAATAAAAAAAGTACACAAAATGAAATGCAATAACGTAATATTTATGTTATAAAAATATGATTTGTTTTCTGTTAATCCCGCATTTTTTTCTACAGAAAATTTGATCTGTTTTCACTTACATAATTGAATAGTTTTTAATACAATTGTACACCTGCTTTAATATTTCGGTCAGATGTTATCATCTGATATTATATTTAGATGCGTGTATATTTGAATACTCTCGTGCGACTTGTATGCGAATAATGCCAGTGTATACGTGCAATTTTTACTTGTTTGTGTGCAACGATAATGAAATAATATGTAGTTCCCTTTCATTGTGTCAATTCACATAGCAGGAATGGCTGTACTCATTCCGTTGTCACGCACTTCATCGCGAAATTTGGCGCTCTGATTGGTGGTAACATTCCATTACATGTGAGTGGCTTTTCGCGAGAGCGAAGCTTTTGAATCGAGATTGCGGGCGCGTTGTGGAACGTCATATTAGCAGCTCAGCGATTGAGTTGCCCACGGAGAATTGTGTGGAAATGAGATGTCTAAACCAGACGTCCAGATTACCATCAAATTTGCGTGTGGTACCCGGTACAACCGGGATTTGAAGCTCAGTTCACTTGTCAAAAGTAACTGAATTGAATTGAACGAATCGTATTTGCACAGATTCTTTTGCATATTTTTCATGCTCTCCAGGTCCCTATTTTTATTGAGTTGTTCAAAAGGTCGATTCACATTGTAAGTTATTTTCTAAAAACTAGGAAATCCATTATTATTTTATATTCCTAATAAAAAGTGGAAATTAAAAAGTGAAAATAGATTAGGCGCGAATTCGTAACCAACAGACAAGAATGACTTGTTCGTTGGTTGCACTATGTTTGGCTATTTAAATGTTTGCATTTACGTGATCCGTGTGTGATTATAACTAGATCAGTGTTATCTACCTCGAATAAGTACAATTGTATTACTAGGTAAATGTTGTTTCAGTAGTCAAACGCACTACAGATAATGCAAAATGCTACAACTGCTTTAACTGATAAACAGACCTTTCCAAACAAAAATAAAATGTTCGGATAACAGTTTGCGCTTCAAATACGTCCGCTGCATAGATTAGTATGACTGTTTATTTGTACTGCTGGATCTGCAGCAACATTCCACATACGACGAACGCACGAGCTAACTCTGCCGCCTGAGCGACTTCCCCGCTACGTCCGAACCCTCGCGCGCGCTGACGGCGCCCACGCCCTCGTAATTGCTGAG
>BOPP01000076.1:1595805-1623689 GCA_017312745.1 Gryllus bimaculatus | reverse complement strand
CCCAGCGCCAGGCGACGACTTGCCCTGGCCCGCCACGCCCGCCCCCGGTGCGCCCTCTTCAGGCCCTCCCCCTCCCCCTCGCCCTCCGTCCATTCCTTTTCCACCCCGCTAACTCCGCGCCCATAACAGCGGCAACTCGATCTACTCCCCGCCCCTCTCCTCGCTTCCGCCCCCCCGGCGCCCTCGCCAATCAACCGAGCTAGCCAGCCAGCCAGCCAGCAGCCAGCCAGCCAGCCAGCCCAGCTGGACCGGCTTTCGTCGGTCAACTCCTTCCGCCGAAGCGCCCTCCCAAGCCCGCCAGACGAAGATAAACCCTTCCCGCACATTAAAGGCGGACGTCCTACCTCGCGCAATTCAGCTGTCTTCAAATTTTTCCATTCAACCATTTGCTGAACGAAAGAAAGCGGGTTGTAGGTTGCAGTTGAGGAATATAAAAGTTGAAGAGATAAAAATTTAGGACCACGAGAGGCGATTGAATGATGCACTTTCCCGGCAATTGTATTTATATAGATATATATATATATATATATTTATTAATTATATATATATATATATATATTTGAAACGAAGAAACGTTTCTACATTAATTAATTAGCAAAAACTCTGTTATTAATTATAAGAAAGAGAATAAAAGCTGATTCGATCAGCGCAGTGACGCCGCCGCACCGACTGCACCAAACGGTCAAACCGGGGGGAGGTGCGCGACGCGAGTGACGGTTAGTCTAGTAGCGAACAAGGAGCCACGAGCGCCGGTTGTAGTAGCGAAGGCGGCGGTGGCGGGCGCCCTCTGTCGGCGCGAAATGCAGTTAGTCCCCGGCGCTCAATTACCCGCGTAGGTCGGCCATGCTGCCTCGGGCCCCTGGCTCCGTTCCAGTCGGTGTCCTTGCTGGGTCTGGCCTCACCTTCGCCTCTGCTTCTGAAGACGTTGTTACTGCCTCCAGTTGGAGCTCCGTATTCATACCTTTCCTATTTTCCGACCTTCCGCTTGCACATTCTATTTCTCTCTATTTTGGTCTTGGGTCTGTCTTCTCTCTTGGTCCATACCTGTGCTAATTGCTACCGATTTTGTTCCTTTCAAGCCAAACCCCGTACGATGCAGTTTTCATTCGGATGTTTTCCCGCACTGTACGTCTACCATTCTCAAATTTTTGTTTACCTTCCTATATAATTTCTTTAATTTCTCTTCCCCAACGTAAACAAAAAACTAAAAGAGCCGGCGAATATGGCCTATTCTTTAACTTAAAATTCCGTTGTTGTTCTCGCACTTTTTTGTTTTCCTACCACCACTGAGGATAGTCTTCTGTCGTCAATGTACATTGGGTGTATCTTAGTTCACTATAATAGTAACATTTTGGGAAGCGAGAAAAAAATGATTTATGTAGAAGTTTTTCACAGAGTTCTTTTTTCTAATGCCCTTTCATAACCCATTGCTCTAATCGGCATGTTAAACACGTCACCAAGCTAATTCATAAACCTTCATTTATCATTTCATCCGTTATGTTACATCGTTATGTGATAAAGATCAAACTCGCAATTTATTCTCTGACGCCATGTACATGGGGAGGCTGTAGAACGCATTTCCGAACTCGTTACCAAAGAACTGCTTCGGTCGTCAAAATGATAGAGGGACCCGTAGTAACAAAAAGAGAGTAAACGTGGGGAGACTTTTTTCAACACTATTTAAATAACTAACCAGGTACGAAAACAGAATCATTGGATTTTGTGCGAACCCCTCTGAAGTTGGTTTATTGCGTTTTCGCCCGGAGGGGTCACGAAACTTAATAGAGTTGGGGTAGGCGGTGGATCTTTTTAGGAAGAGCGAGAAACGAAATCGAAGGAGAAAAATCACACAACACTTCCTTCTGACGGCGATAAATGAGTTGCTGCCGAGGTTGTCATTTTCTTGAATCTCGCGCGCGTAAACTTGGCTAGTCACTGTAAACCTCTGGATTTGATTGATTGTTTACATTGCTTTTGATATCGTTGAAATGCCTTCAAACTTCCCTTTGGCTACACTTCTACTGAGAGCTTTAGCCTCAGTTAAAGCGATCGGCAATCTATCGACATTGATATCCAGGAATAAAAGGTAATATAAGCATTTACAATACTCAAATTCCTTTCTCTCTGATGAACCAGCAACAGAACATTTTTATAAATTATTTTTTGAATCATGTGAGTTGTTGAAAACGAGAAATGTGGAAAATAGAAACGATAAAGAATATGGAGTGGGCGTAAATGGTCTCTATGCAATTGTTAAGCAGTAAAATACGTATCCACATAAATTCGGAAAATTCATTCAGAAGATCGTTCTGTTAACAGTATATCCAATTAAAATATCCCATCGCTTCTCCCTAAAGAGCATACGTATTATCCATTCCACTGTCGCATTTAATATATTATTTATACAAATGAGAACTTCATGCTTTTGGGTTCCACTAATTGTGTACATTTCTTTTGGTATCAGAATGCCTTCAAGCTTCCCTCTGGCTGCATTTCTACAATGAACTTTGGCCTCTGTTTAAATGGTTGGTAATCCATCAGCAATGCTATCAAAGTATATAATAGTAGCATGAACATATAATAATACATTTTTACATTGATAAATAACAACAGAACGTTTTTATAAAATATTTACTGTCCATACATCCTGGGTTGTTGGAAAAAGAAACGAGAAAGAATATCGACGTGAGCGTAAAAGGCTTCCTCGTAATCGAGTCGTTACTTCCACATAAATTTGAAAAATACATTCCCCATATCGCTCCGTCAACAGTACAGACCATTAAAATATCCCGGCTCTCGTTCGCAAAGAGCATAAGCACCATCCATTTAGCAGTTGCTTTTAATGTATTATCCACAGCGTACTAATGAGCAACTTTTCTCTCTTACGACACGACATGTCACTGTCGTCTGCCTTTAAGGTCCATTCACAATGCAAATATAAATATAAGCATGACGTTAACATAAAAGTTAGGACTAAGCGTACTCATTCACAATGCGTTCGCATAACCGTTGACTTAAAAGCTTGCAAACTTCAAGCTTCTGTACTTATGCTTAACTAAAACATAAGAGATGAACCAATCACAGAACGGTAACTCAAAATCGAGTCGATACACAAATCGACAAATCGTCAAATCACAGTCGATACCTCTAAATCGATTCTCACATCCAACCAATAGTAAACTAGAATCTCCCATTGCCAGTAGACACTCTTATCTTGCTTATGTTAATGTTAGACATTAAGAATACTTCAGTCTATCACGTATGTTAATGTTTTCGACTATGCGTTATACTTATATTTACGTTTGCATTGTGAATGGGTCTTTATTGGGGAAGGGCGAGTGGGTGGGTGTGGGTGGATTGGACGGGAAGTAGAGGAGAGGAAACTCCTGACCGGAACGAGATATAAGTATTTTTTGACACAAATATGAATCATTATATCTTAGTATAATGCTTTATGTGCTTGTTAAAAAAATATGTATCTACGTATTAATCTACGCACAAAGACTTTGGTAGGTTGGTAAGAGAAATGTATCAAGGAAAGCCATATCTGTATTGTCGGGTAAAATTAGTGTACAAATGATTTGCGTCAGCTGGACTCAGTGATGTTTTATGTTAATGATGGAGACCGAAAGCCGTTGAATTGGAAATGCGTGAGCGATGCGAGTCAAATGAGCCGAATCAAATTAAATACTTTTTTTCAGCCAATTTAACCCAACTACATTAAATCACTTTTCGAAATATAAAATAATCATATAGCGTAATCCACCCGAAATCCATTTTCCCTCTTTTACTTTTGTTGCGTATCAAAAACATACAACACAAACGAGGCGCGAGTGAAGCGACACAGTGCGGGCGGGGCAGGGCATGTGGGCGGGATCCACGGACGCCAGCTGGCGCGGAGAGCGCCCTTCTGCTGAAGGGAAGGCGGCGGAAGTCGCCCTTGGGCACACGAAGATTGTGGACCCGCGAAGAAATGAGGCAGCCACGACTGCGAAGAAAGAAGAAAGCGAAGAAAATAGAAGACTGTCTGCCAGGAGGCGAAGAAAATAGGGAACTGCCAGGACGGCGAAGGAAAGAGGTGACAGCTAGGAGGGCGAAGAAAAGATGAGATCGCCAAGAGAGCGAAGAAAAGAGGAGGCAGAATCGCGGTCGGTGGGACTTTAGAATAACATAAAATCTCTAGAACTGAGAATTGAGGAGGTGTTTTATAATTGGGTGTACTGAATTTAATGGGAAACAAACAGTTTGAATCAGGAGTAGTCAAAAAACTACGTTCGAAAAGTTAAGGTTCTTTTTTAACTTTCTATTTCAAAATTTATCTTTATTCGCGATTATTGTTCAATAACCGTTCTTGTTCCGTTGTTGAGTTCTGAAATGTGACATACCCATTCTCGATCTGTCAATATTTCATTATTAAGCAGTGATTTCTATGAATATGTTTTATATCTGCGATAAAAGAATAATTTCCAGCAATCAGCAATTTCTAGCACTCTGCAATGATTTCTAGGTACATTATTTACATATGAGATAAAATAATGATATTAATGAACTTATATAACTCAAAATAAAGCACATTTCAGCTATAAATCACAAATAAAACGCCGAGGCGTTTTCTCCTCTCTCAAACATTTTCGACGATAAATAAGGTGCGTCTTGATATTACGCTTCATATAAGAGAAGCTAAATCATACTCACCATTAGTTTCTCGGGAAAGAAGTACGAGCGCGATGAAAGTAAAGATAGGGCGCGCGGGTCGAGGAAGTGCGAACAGCAAGCAATACGAGGTCCGCCGCGGAAATGGGGCGGGGCTCGCATTAGTGCGGGCGGGCGACAGCCACCGCAGGCCGCGAGGAGGCGACGAGGCGGGCGCAGAGAGAGGGGCGGGGTGGAGTGGGAGGGTGGGGCTATCGAACGGGCGTGTGTGTGTGTGTGTGTGTGTGTGTGTGTGTGTGTTGTTGCAGAACATTAACGCGCAGCTAATTGATCTGCGCGCAGTCGGGGATCGAGCGACGTCACCACGTGGCCAAGGCGCCCGCCGCCCCCTCCTCGCCACCACTCTTCGCTCCGGTCCGACCGGCTTGAGATCGCGGAGATGGCTCAGGGCATCACTGCATTGCCTCTGACCGGGAGGTCCTCAGTTCGAGTTTACAGGGTGCCGGATTTTCGACACTAGCTACTAGATGGTTATAGCTCGACCACTTGGAAGAAAAACCTGGACTGCTCATGCGCGAAAAGTGGCTGAGGGGAAGGTTCCCGCTCTTATATGTTCAACTTTCCCGCCTTGAGAAGCCCCCGCTACCACGTCCGCCTCGGCCTGGGCCAGCGGAAAGAAGACAACCTGGCCTTGACGAACGTCCCGAACTCTAGAGTGTCGAACCGTGAGAACTATGTTGCAAGATCGAATCGGTTATCATTGCAGACGGTCCTTCAGTTCAACTGAGCTCCCCCTCGGGAGGAGTCAGGGATGGCTTAGCCACGCCTCCCAATGTAAGCGACGCCATGATGATTTTTTTTTCTAAGTGGTCGAGCTATAGGTTCACTTCAGCTGGTGAACAGAGGAGAACTGTAGCTCTTTTCGGTAGGTCTCCGTGGTTTCTCCCATCAACACCAGGCGAATGCCGGGGCAATACCAACAAACGAGCCATTGTCAGCGCGCGATTATTCCTTGCATGTTCTTTACTTACATTCACTTACACTTGCCCTAAACTACCATACATGTCGGGAGACCTGTCGGAAGCTTTGATCTTGCTCCAGCAGGGGGGGGGGTGCCACACTGGTGAAATATTCTCAGTTAGGGAGAATCCCCGCAAAGCCGAAGAAGGACGGCTCTTGCCATCCAGCAGAGGCAGATCACCACCACCTGCCGAGATAAAACATGTACTACACTTACAAGACTAATGACTTACGCAGCTGACCCGCCCGGAAACAATAACCGATAAATCAATGAATCAATCCAGCCTCCGGCCCGCACCTCAAACAGTTTGCCCAACTCGCATTATTCATTCCAACCTCTCGCGTCGCCAGGTCACGGGCAGGCGGGCCACAGCTGGCGCTGCCCAAAGCGGCGGTGACAGTGGCGATGGTTTTGGCCGAAGTTTTGGTCGGTCATTTGCGATCGATAAGTCCGATTCGTTCAAACACGTGCTAGTAAATCGGTATAGCCTTATTGAACCCGAACGACCTCTTCCGACGGCGTCCGGAAACATCGGATATCGGATGATCTGTTTTGTTTTTGTCCCTTCCATTCAACGAACTAGAATATTCTCGATAAAGTGGCTGTTTTGATAGTTTCAGCGCTCTTGGTAAAAGCTTTCAAAAGTAGTGGCTGCCTTGTTTTTTGAAGTCAAAACATACGAATGTCTGTGTAACCGTCCGTAACCAGCGCAAAACGAAATGCTTTACTGCGATTTTCGCAACTCCGCCCATGGCAGGTATCAGCTGTTGACAGTTACATCCAATCGGAAGCTTAAACGTGACCATAGTGGCGTCACTATTGCGATGTTCAAGCTCCCGATTGGATGAAACCGTGAACAACTGATACCTGCCAGAGGCAGAGTTGCATAAATCGCAGTATAGAATACTTTGTGTCAAAGAGGGCGCTTGTTTGACTGCGAAAAACATGGCTTCAATTTACATCAAAGATGGAGGCACTTCAGTCACTCTATGTAGTCTATTCTAGCGTTGGTTCCATTACCCCGAAATCAGTCGGAGAGTTAAGGCCATCTGTAACACCAAGCCCAGCTCAATACATATCGTTGGTCTTGAGCCTGCCTCTCGCAAATGTATCAAACAAGGAACAACGGAATTTTGGGGAATGTCGAACAAGGGTGCAACATTCGGTTTTTTTCACATGAAATAAGTCGGACGACTTCGCTCGCAGTCGCCCGGTAGCGAACGACCTATATTTAGGCTGCACTGTGACCGTACCCTAAGACAGTCGTGCAGTGGAGTCGATTTTGAAAAAAAATTCGGTCGGCGGACGTGGGATGTTTTTGTCAGTTGAACCTAATTCGTTAAAACTCGTTATGGTAAACATGAATGGTCATAGTGAAACTCAACGACGAGTAGCGACGACTCGGCGTCCGAAAACATCGGCTATTAGACGAAGATCTGTGTCGTTTGATATTGTCCGTCGGACGTCGAGAAATTCCGGTCAAAATTGTCTGTGTGTGGCCATATGAACTCTATTATGGGACCAAGACGACACGCGAAACGTTTTTTTCTAAGGTGTAAAATGAGCAAGAGTTTAGGGGTTTGGTAATGAATGGGAGAACCTGCTGGCCATACTTTGAAGGCAAGGCGGGTCCAGCTGCTGAGGAGAACATAGAAAACGGCCCGTAAGCATTGGTTTCCTCAGTCACATTTGGATGAAAGTGTAAAACAGGCTTGCTTACCAACATTCTAATCGGCCGTTCGCCCTCTCATATCACCGCCGCCGTCATTGACCGTCACCTGTGAGTTTATCCCCTCAACCGATGTTGGGCAAGTACTACCTCTTGAACGACGCCATTCGCTACGCCAGTGGTATCGTCGAGATGGGAGAAGGAGTTTGCAAACTACATGGAATGATAAAATATCAGGAAAGTGAGATTATTGACGTTTAAGTGATATGAAGAAGAGTGGGATAGTTTTGGAAAAAGGTACTCACAAGGATATACCATTTACAATTTTTGAAAGTGAAATATAAGGAGAGTCCTGAAACTCTCGAGAAAAGAGAGGTGGTCATGAATTGGATCAGAACATTTGATTCCAATGGTCAACTGACGTCTCTGACACTACTGCCATCAACAGCTTAGTACCACATTATTAAAACAAACTTCAGTTTAAGTAATTAAGATATCAGCATAATAAATATTAAAAGCTCATAAAATATTTTAAGAACCTATTTTAATGTATCTTATGAATGAGCCTGAAAGTTGGTAGTTTTCAAAAAGTAAGAATAATAACTAACAGCGACTACTCCAACCACTACAAATGGCTCGGTTCCTGCACCCACATGCGTCCTAGGTTCCAATTCCGAGCTCCAATCCGAGTTCTGTTTTCATACCCGCCTCCGAATGGTCCCTGCCACACTTGTCAACTCATGTGCTCTGCCGAAATTGCGTCTGTCGCCGCTCCCAACCCCCGGACCCCTCGCTTGTCTCTATCTCGGACCTACTCGAATCCACATCGTCTGCCGAAACTAGCTCTGCCTCCGAATTCGCCTCGAAATAATCTGCAAACTTTGTTCCAAATTCTCTCCCGAACGAGGACTGCCACAGTATTTTTGAATAGCCATGTTCTTACAGAAAATGAATTACAGTTACAGTAAACGCATGCTCTGAATTTGATTATTTTATGGTAGCGCGCGACGAGTAAGACCTCCGGAAAAAACATTTTTTTTTTTCAAAATTTCTCATAATACTATCCTACTAAGATAGGAATATTTTAAGTGAAGTGTCAAATTCATTCGCTAAATGTTTCTCTTTTCAATTTTATAAGATACGAAACGCAAAATAACCACTCAAATTCATATCCCCGAAATCTCCACACTTTCTAGCTATGCTACTGTATGCTTCCTAAGCCCTATGAGACTTGATGCATCTGCTGACCAATTGTAATATTTTTCTAAAGACAATAGCACCAAAGCGACGACTTCTCCATCTGTCTCTTGCACCCCAATTCCCCGAATGTCCCATCTGCTGTGTGTTTGCTTGAGGCCACACCCTTCCTCGACCATCTTGCGCTCGCTGGTAATAAAGAACATGGTTTGGAGTTCTGGTCTCTATCTAGTGTCCCGGACTCGGAAATGGAAAGAAAGGAATTAAATATGGAGAGATTTCGTCATAATATTTTCTGAGCCTCTATTCAAAAGTAGATACAGATTGTGGGATTGTTTCTTGTAATTTTGATAATATTTTTATTATTTGTGGTTTTGATTAATGTGGATGTTTTGCGATTCCATATCAAAAGACTGCGCTAGTGCAAATGTATAACAAATGAAAAGAAATCTTTTTTTTTTAATGGATCGAAGTGGCACTGGATGAAGTAAATATGTCAGTTAGGGAAGTAACTTATTGCCGAGTCTGATAACAATACTACTGTAACGTATATTTATCAAAAATCTCGTGACATTTATAATATTGTGCTGGCTGACTCGTAAAATAGTGACCAATAAATCCATGGTGCGAGTATATTCCTGGGCGAGGTTGCAATTTCGCTACAGTGCACAAACCACACTGCTGTCACTTGAACGCAGTTATAAATTATTTTCTAAATGAAAACCGTACTGCGTATGTTATTTTACTTTTGAAACATTAAACCAGGATTGACAAACGCTTGTTGACGTGTTTGAGATAAATATTTGTGGATGGATAATGGAAAATGAATGTTCGAATCGATGACCGATAGCATGGTATTTCTGTGAATAGTGAGGTGTGTTACATGAGATGTCTACAGGTGGTTTAGTTTTGTTAGTGATTCAATAATTTTCTATTTAAAAAATATATATTTAAGAACATATATTTGTATGCAAAATGTAAATCTACTATTTTTACAGTTTCAAAAATGACCGACAAATCTCTCCAAAACAAAAGAAAGAAAACGCAAACCATTGAGCAGCGGTCAAATTGATTGCGAAGTAAATGTTTGCCAACTGTTAACAAATCTGCAATGTCTTCTACTTTGTACACGCGTATCGTAAAGAAAGTGCTAGTGGAATAAATAAGATCTCGTCAACACTGACATTCAGGCAGCGGGTGTATCACGTGCTCCTACATAAAACTACCGAGCACTACTACCTTTCGTCGTTGACGTCAACGTCGAGCCATAAAACAAGGCGTTTCCATAGCAATGTCGGGCTGCGTACCCTCCGCGCACGGTTTGTGGAGTGCCTCCGTCCATTTCTCACTGTCAGCTTTTTCTCCCGCGCCTCCGCGTTTTTGCCTGGCTGCACCGCCGCCGCCGCCGCCAACTCCCCCGCCGGCGCCCCGCCACCACCAAGCCGTCTCTCCCTCGTTTCCTTGCCATTGTCCTCGCCTCTCCGCCGTGTCCCCGCCGTGCTCCCTCCGTCGCTCCGCTACGACCTGTCGTCTCTTCCCAGTTTCATTGCCGTTGTCCCCCGTCTCTTCGGCGTGACCCCACCGTCCCCCGTAGATTCCCTGCCATGTCCCCACCATATCCCCGCCAGCACTCGACCATGTCTCTCTCATTTCCATGCCGTTGTCCCCGTCTCTCCGCCTTTTCCTCGCGTCTCTCTGCCTTCTTCCCGCATCTCTCCGCGACTTCCCACTGCCGTCTCTTCACCGTCTCTCTGCCACCATCCAGCCGTACCTAGACAGCACCTCCCTTCCAACCCGCTTCCTTCTCACCACCTCACTTCTCCCCTCCGGAGTGCAGCTGTCACTCCGCTACCTTCTTCTTCCCTCAACTCTGGTGCTTCCCTCGCCGCCCTTCTCCACCGCCAGCCCGCCACTCCCGCCTACTTCGTGCCGTGCTCTCCTCTCCATCCTCCTCACAAAACTCCGCGAACGCTGCGATCTCCTCCCTTCGGGCCCCTCACACGCAGCAGCCCGCTTCACTTCATCCTTATCATTTGTCCGTCCGGCGGCGGCCCCTCCGTCCTCGGCGCCTTCGCTGCCTCTCGCGCCGCCCCTTTTATTCGCGTCCTTTTGTGCGGGGGAGTGGTCCGCCCCCCCCCGCGAACCGCTTTATTAGTTGACGGGTTAATTTGCAGTTTAGTGCGGGAATAAGACATGCACAAAGCCCTGTGCGCACGCACGCGCGCGCGGGTGCCGACGAATGCGTACGTCGCCCCGTCCCCGCCCCGCCCCCGCCCCACCCCGCCCGCCCCCGCCCGCCACGCCCCGCCCCGCCCCCGCCCGCCTCGCCCGCCCCCGCCACGCCCCCGCCCTCGCCCCGCCCCGCCCGCCCCGCCCCGCCCCCGCCCCGCCCCCGCCCCGCCCCCGCCCCGCCCCCGCCCCGCCCCGCCCCGCCCCGCCCCGCCCCCGCCCCGCCCCGCCACGCGCGCGGTCCGGCTAGGGGTTGCTGCCGAGACGGCGGCCGAAGGGGCCGTGGGGCCCTGGCGGTAAACACGGCGCGGCGCGGGGTGGGCCGAATGGAGCGCGGACTGTGAGTTACGAGAGGCCGGCGGCGGCGGTGTCGCTGTAAGTATGGACTGGAGGCCGAGCGCGCCAACCCCCGGCGGCGACGGCTGTGTGAGGCTGCGGGTCGCGAGGGAGCTGGTCGCGGGCGGAGTCTGCGAGGTGGAGGGGTGGAGTCACAGCCAGGGGACGATGGTGAATTTGGGATATGTGCTGTGGCGCTGGAAGTTAGACCATGTGGCGACGCTTCATTTGGAAGATTGTGTATCATTATTAACATGAGGGTTGATGCTTTATATTTACAAAACCCATCGATAACTGAAATATCAAAATATCAATGTATAATTCTAATTATACACTAAATGCTGGATGTTTTAATTAATATGGAGAACTTTAATATTTGAATAATTAAACCTGAATAAAACATTGATAAATTTATAAACATAATCCAAAAATTTAAAAAAAATACACTCGGTAAAATATATGATGCAACTCAATTACAATTCTCCTATAAAGCATATGAAGTCATATGAAGTTAGCAAAGAGAGAAAAGAAGTCGCCAAATAAGCACGAGTTAACATCAGAAATCTAGATTTTCGGGTTCCAATTCTGGAGATTCAGTAGTTCATAAAGCCACCGCTATTAACGAAAACTGGAAGTATCTCTGCCGCACATATCGGAAGGAGTCGCCCCCCTTCCTTAACGCAGAAACAAGCCTATGGGCGGAGGGCGGCGAATGAAGGTGCGGCTGCCCGAGGCCAATAACGGAGAGACGCCGGGGTGGGAAGACTCGGCAACGAACACGACTCAACTCGGCGCCCGCGTGGGGAAGAGACCGCGCGCGAGAGCAGACCGGGAAATGAAAGGGGCGCAAGCCGGGGCGAGGAGCGGGTCGACGGAAGCGGTGAGGCGATGCCGGCGCGGGGCGGCCGGAAATTCATACGGTTGCCATGGCGACGCGATCCTCGCGGCGGGGAGGGGAGGGAGGGTGGGGGGGCGGCGGCTGCTCCCTCGCCCGCCGCGCTCCGGCCACGCCACGCACCGACTGCCACGCGCTCTCCCCGCCGGCGCGCGGTCCGTTGCCATTGTGGTCCGCGAACGGCGCCACCGTCGGTTCCTGGCGCGTTTGCCGCCGGCGAAATGCGCCTCCTACGCGACTCCACGCATCGCTCCGCTGCACTGGCAGTTGAATAGCTGGCTTCGAAGCGGCCGCCTCTCCGATGTTTTCGAAAATGAGTGAAACTCATCATTTAATTCAGAATATGTTTTCAGCGGTGGCGTAACGTTCGGTCCCTCAATGCGGGTGGACTGGGGTCCGTTGTTAGAGGATATTTTTATTGCTTAAGCTAGTAACCCTACTTGTGTTAGCTTTACATATTTGTAAAGGGGGGTAAAGGGGTATAAATGTTTTGCCGAACTTATATCGTTACGCTACTGGCTTTCAGCTTTAAAACATGTGAAAAAACTACACATGAAAAGAGCTAAAAGCATTTTCTGTATGAAGTGGTTTGTTGCACTCATTTTTGGCAAACATTGAAGACGTGTTTGATAACCCGAGGAACGTGGGTTCAAATTCCAGCATAGTTGAGGATTTTTATCCTGTCCTATTTTAGTCCTGACCTATTCAAGGCGATCCTATGGTACACTCAGCGTTCTTTCCAAAAGAGTGCAAGTATTTGCTGGCTTTGTTAACAGTAAATGTTGTGTAAAGTCATGAAGCTTATCAACCATCCCTTTTTAAAAACACAGATTAAGACCATCTATAAATTTCCGTTCTGTGAACAGTGCAGAGGGACATTGAAGTCGGTAGTGACCGGAGAAGGTTAAAATGAAATGATTCCTCATTTAAACTATGCAGTATTCCTAGCATAATGGTAAGAAAATCGACGGTAATTGAAGAAGGTGTGGGTCTCTTTTTCGAATTGAGATGTGGTGTTTACCGAAAACGTGCACCAGCTAACAGTAACACAAACGCTGTTGTAAAATTGAATGGAGTTATAATATCTCTATTCTATCTCCTCCTTAAGATTCAATTGGATGTAATGATTGAAGTCTGATGATAAAATCTCTTGATGAAGGAACTTCCGAACAATGTATACGATAATAACAAAGTTTTCTTTATTCTACATTTCTGAGTAAAATTGTACAATTTGTGATCAATGATCTCTTCGTAAGGACTAAATATATTCACATCATTCTTCTCAGATTTGTTTGTTGTGTTATATTCCTCATCCGAAATCGTTGCTCAAAAGAATTCACAGCTAGAGAAGAAAGCTGAATTCACACGTTACGTAGTGATTGTAATCCATTTTTAGACGCAACTGGAATTGAATTACGGTTAAGTTTATTTTTGACTCTTTTGTTGCACGGAAGTTTAGTCATAAATAGAGGGCTGATTTTGATGACCTAAAACATTGCCAACATTGTCACTAAAATGCTTCAAAAATGCCCTAAAATAAAGAAAAATGACGTAAAAATTTGATCAAAGCCACTTCAGATGAACAACTCTAGCTGTTGGTTATGTTACTGATGTAATCGAGTGTTCTTCCTTTTGTTGAAGTGAACTCAGCTTGCAAACTTTTGGTTTGTACTGTTATTTTAAAATAAAACCTCTGCCTTCATTAATCGCGAAATTGGCCGAACTGACATTACAATGGCGCCGATAGTCGTCACAGGAACCTTATATTTCATAGTGTTCACTAACTTCTGACATTACCATAAACGAGCGAAGAAACGAAATAGGCTACTCAGGAATTCTGTGGTCAACATTTGTTGTACCTCGTAAATATTGTTTTAATCAAGTACCATTAAACTGGTATTAAAATTGTTGAAAACAGTGAAAATGCATTAAAAATTATGTAAGAGGAGAAAGTTACTTATTAGTTGAAATGCACTCAAAATGCAAAAATAAAAAAAAAAACATGAAAAGTAGAGATTTTGTTTCATCAAGTAAAATTAATTCTTATACTAACGGCATTGTTCTAAAGTGAAAAAATCCTTAAAATCGTCCCTCTTCTAATGAGCAACCAGCAGGTATGATCTCGGCAGTCTTAGTGGTCCCATTTCAGTACAGAAACATACAGTTGATCCTAAAAAAAAGGATAATCTGAAGTTTATTTTGAATAAGAAATCTACCTGTAACACAAATGGACTATAATAAACAATGATAAAAAAATGTGTGTAGAAGTAATGACCATTGTAGTTATTAATTATACCACTAAACTTTGTAAGCCCCACTTCTGCATAAGATTATAAATTACGTGATTACTTTTAAAGTTTAAAAAAATTTTGTATTCTGATTTTTACATCATTGTATCGTTTGGAAGTTAGATGAATGATAAACTATAATCAATCAGCTTAAAATAGAACAAATCTTACTTCTCAGTTCCTTGATGGCCATTTGATTAACTCAAACAGTTCGTATTGTTCACAGAAACATGTGATTTATTTACTGATATAACCATTATTTACCTTTATACAAAACTCATAATACCAATACTACCACTAATAATATTGTAATAATAATAATTATTATTATTAATTTTAAATAACTGCAGCATGTAATGAACCAAACATTCAGTAATGAAACATTATTGTTGTATAATACTACTTTTCCCTTCATTTCTTTGAAATAGAAAATGTGTACAACGCATCAGTGAATAAATTCAAGGAACTACCTACTGAATTACTACTCTATTAGTATTGTATCATGTTTACAGAAAAATTATCACCAACATAACCCGTTTTATTTTCAAATTGATATTCATATTTTAATGAAATATTAATTTGATACAAATGTAATTAATTTTCCTTTGACCAATAACGTTTTGACGACCGTTAGCATTATTTACCGAAGAGAAAAAAAATTGAAAAGTACAAATCCACCTCCCGTTCCACAACATGTGCAAAACGTTAAATCAGTATACGCAATCCAGAACATTGTACTTCTTTTTCAAAACGTCGTTTGAATTTTCATTGTAAAGCAGGCCGGAACAAAGAGCTTGTGAATGGAGTTCAATTTGTGAGCAGAGGCCGCGAATTCAAAACCATCTAGCTGCGTTGTTTTGTTCCGTGAAAAGACGGCGCTCAACCCCCGGCGCATGCGCGAGCCCGAACAAAAGACTGCTTCACTTTTTTCTCTTGTTTACTGCAAACTCGCGCTTCAGAGCTTCTCCGCAGTAGCGCGCGCGTTCGTTTCATCGTAGAGAGGAATACGGTTCCTGCTGCCTGAAAGTCATAAATGCCTCGTTCTAGATTTCTTCAAATATAAGCGAAATCAAAATAAAAGCAAGATATACATAATTATGACTATATAATCATCGATTCTTGTAGGGACTACAATATCTCAAAAGTTATAAAAGCAAAAAACTCAATTTAATATGTAGATTGTAATCATTTTGGAAGAACGCGTTATTGGTTTATGTTAAAAGTGGTTAAGGCAGTACTAATTATTGCAGCGATATGGATAACGCCATAAAATTTTCTTTATTATTTTTTACTCATACGTCAAAAATAGTTTAAAACTGTGTGGTACGTACTTTTTGGAGAAGTGTATTATCCTCGTTTTCTTAAATTGTGGGTTCCCTACCCTAACCGAATACAAGTTGAATTCTGAATACTAAGGGCATTCAGCGTTTTAGCGAGAAATGATAAGAACACATTTCCTCCAGTGTAATAAAAACTGCAAAGGCAAATCAGCTAAATGTTTGGGTTAATATCCCTAAACGTGGCCTTCATGAAAGAGTTGACTTACTGCCGAGAGAACACAGAGAACGATAATTTGACGTGCCCAGATTGTGAATTTACATTCTTGACCAGAAGCAAACCGAGGGGCCATTTAAGCATTTGTTAAACGTTTCACAGAAACTGAACAAAACCCTTGCTCGAAATGAGGTACTATGAAGCTTAGATACATACAAATTACAGATTGTTTAGAATCATGCAGTCCAAATGGTAATTAATATATTAAATATCATTGTTAAAATTAATATACTTTCCTTTTTGATGCTCAGTATAATCTCTAACTGTATAAAGAGAAAATATACAGCCCTCTGAAGTTTTCATAAACAACATATACATATAACTGAGCACTAATTAAAAATTGCAATTATTTGATAGCTGAAAAAAGGCGGCTTCTTACTATGCGTAAGAAAATATTTTACATGGCACTTAACTTTGTGTATTGCGATTTTAATCGTTGATCTTGGGTTGAGAAATAATTTTTTCCGAGAAATTGACTAAGGAGGGGAGAAGGATGGAAAGTAAATGATAACGATAGATGTAGCTCGTAATAAATCGCGTGGAAATGATGTTGGAGCAAATGATTAATGAGAGGCAAATGGAACGATATAAATTCAAGAACACTTGTCGCGAAGTCACCCTTCACCCAACTCTCATAGAATTATAATCAACTGGAAACAAATTTAAGTAGTATTGGGAATGTTTAATTAAGTTAAGTAGTGTTTACTATTGCGTGCAAAACACATTATCAACTCATTAAATATAATAGGAAGTTTTCATAAACAACATATACATACAACAGCACTAATTAAAAATTGCCATTATTTGATAGCTGAAAAAAGGCGACTCCTTACTATGCTTTGCAACACCATCTGGACACGGCTCAGACACCTTCTGCATTTTGGCTTTATGCCACGAGCCCCCTTAATGCTTTTCAGGAGCAGCAGGGCGACACGTGTTCACCGTGTGCTTTAACGAATTAACAAAACATACATCAGTCCCGTATGCAAAAGTATGAAAACAATGCACAAAGAAACGAAGTGACTGAACGTGCAAGATTGTTTATGACCTGTGCTGAGGAATATCATAAATCTTTCATCGACTTTCTTTGATCTCCTTCAAAGTATCTTTCTGTTAATTAAGCTGTCTCATAAAAGGCAAAACGTTGATTGATTGATTAATGATTCCGCACGCGTCAATTGCTAAGGTCATTAGCCTCGAAAGTGTTTAATTGATGGTACAGGTATCTCCACCCCCCCCCCACTGGATGGCGAGATCCGGCCCCAACCTATTTCGGCTTGCGGGGATTTCCCCAACCACGTATCTTTGACCAGCTGGGCACCGCCCCATGGTGGGTATACGTGTGTGTAAGTCAGGGGTGAAGATAGAACAAGGAAGAGGAAGGAGAGATCGCACGCGATTGGTAGTGTACTGTTATGGTATTCGCCGGGTTTTGACCGAACCACGTAAAACTACCAATTACAGAAGCTCTCTCCCAGAAGTCTCCCCCAGACCGGCGGAATTCCACCTAGCTGCCTAGCTAGAGTCGAAAATCCTCTACAGTCGTGATTCGAAACCTAGGATCTCCTGTTCGAAGGCATTGTAGTTGAAGCAGTTTATGTCCTTAGCCACCTTAATCGATGCAAAACATCGATTAAACTCATAATACTAGTAAACATATTAAGTGATTTCCTTTCTTTATATGCTTCGTGTCACCCATTTTTAAGGTCAAATTCTGTTAATAAATTATATAGATCTTTAAGTTGACCCACAAAACATAATAAGGTTAATGATTAGTTTAGTACTTGTTTTTTTTTAACTTTCAAACAAATTAGATACTTTACGTTAGGTACTTAATTACTTAGTTTAACGACCTGAATATGAGATCAAATACAAGTAAATCTATTCTATTCTCGTCGCAGTTTCGTATCACCTAACCTATTCAAACCTTTCGTCACAATTATTATTCCACCAGTTTTTTTGTTTGCTCCTCCTATATGCGTCTTCTTGGAGCATCCTCCTTGAGATTGCGTCGTTCAATTTCTACTCGCATCTCTGACGACGCTCTCCTTGCAGACCCACCCCCTACGTCCGAGGTGGGGATGTTTTAAAACAGTTCACAAACTTGGCAGAGTTCGCAGCGCTGGGGTCTGCCGGAGGGGCTGGTGTGACACTGGGTGGTGGTGGCGGCTACGGCCAGGGATCCTCGTGGAAATGAAGAGCGTGGACGAACCACTCGGCACGTGGGGTGTTGAGTTCGATGCTGATGGCAACAGTTTCATGCCCATCAAATCACAGGGCGAAGATGAATAGTGAAAGAGAGAGAAGTGTGTGGGTGTGTGAAGATGACGAGAGTAGTGCAAAGTTGGCAACTAGCAGTGGACACCGCTGACGACGTAGCGATATTTGCAGGTTCGGTACTTTTCTTCTCGTTCATAGCAATACTGACTTTAATACTTGTAAATCGATGTTATTGCGGTATCGATTCTATGTTAACAGTATAAAAGTCGAAACAACTGGTAACTGAGAATTCAATCAAATCGATATTTATAATCATGGTAAATTTAACGATCTTTCGTACGGTTTTTTTGACTATATTGTGGAAAGTCATTATTCTTCCTTTCTATTTAAGGTTGGAAAGTTAACATGGAAAATACATATAAATTGCGACAATATATGATTCTTTTATAATAATTTATCTGGCAGTTATTTTCATGGTATTTTTGTGTTAACAAAAGCTGTGTTTATCATTATGTATTTTAAATCATGTACTCCTATCAGCCGATACTAAAAGGGTTCCGTTGTTTGAAAATTTATCAAATGAAACCTCTCTACCTTCCTAGCCTCTTACCACAGTTAGAGAGAAGGAGGATGTGGCAATGGCAACACGAACGGTCGGTCCTGATCATCTCCGTTGCGCCGGTGACTTAGCGTCCAAGGAAGGAACACTCGTTATCACTGTTCGCAGCTCGGGCGCAGTTTTAATCAAACTACGTATGAGCCGAAGTTTTTTCATTAAGGATTCCATCCCATATTTTTTCGGTGCGCTAAAAAGTTTTCTAAGTGTGACGAGGGAAAACACTTTACTGGTAATGACGGTACTACATGAAGCGTTCTTTAGCAAGTTTGCGCGTAGTGGATAGTTTATTACAGTCAATGAACTGTGATCTTTCCAAAAGATGTTTTGTTCCACTCTTGGATATGGCTCTGTTCCTAGCTTAGCAAAGATAATAATGAACTATCATTATTCCTTTCTAAGAAATAGAACGTTACTAAGAAGAAAATATAGAAATCCTAAGTTGAACAATTGTACAACCATCTTACGCAAATTCTCACGGAATGAAACTCGCCAACGTAATTATTCAACATTCCTGTAGCAGATGAATCTAGGTAATGATTATTGCTTATTATTATTATTATTATTATTATTATTATTATTATTATTATTATTATCATCATCATCATCATCTTAAAGATGCATGTAATACGTTATAGTCGTTTTAGAGTCGTTCATTCTTCTTTTTATACGTTTTCAAATATTGTTGTAAGTTCTGACGTCACGACCTGGTCATAAGTGCTACTTTCATCAAATTCTACTTGCATATCAAACTGTGATTTCCACTTGTCGGGGTCACATGTTAGTGTCACTTTTTGTAAAACACAATCTAAGAAGAAAATTACGAATGATAATTGATCTGATATACGATATCTTATTTAATGGTTCAACCGAATAGTAACAATCTGGGTGCGAAAAAATCTCCTGATAAAGCAAACGATTTAACATTCTCATTTCGCTCGATTCCAACCTCGCCGCTCCGTTCCATTACCCCTCGGCGCGATATAATTCCCAAATCAAATCGCGGCGACTTACAGGCGGCAATTAACCGGCAACGCAATTTGCAGCTCTCTTCGCCTTAATGAAGCCGCGCTTTCATCGAGCGGTATCATCTCCATGAAAAATGAAGTGCAGCCCGCGCAGTGGTTGCCCTTGGCTGCGGCGGCGGGCGCACGCCGTCGCTGTCGCCGCCGCCGCCGCTCTTGGAGGACATTATCGATTGCCAGGGTCGAGAGAGAGAGAGAGACGAAGAGCCGGAGGTAGACCCTCGGCGGGCTTGCCTCCACGCTGCTTCCGGTTCCGCTCCCGTTCCTCGACAGTTGCGAATCGGCCGCCGCTCCGCGGGTTTGACAACTTGGGTACTTTTACATATATCTACACAGTTTATTGCAAAGTTTTCTCTTGTACAAATCATATATAAATACAAACGATAGTGTTGTCAAGAAATGGCATGGCATGGCATCGGCATCGGCGAGTTTTAGTGTAATCACTGATTTTCAAACTGACCAGCAAAAATGACAAAAGTCCATATAAGCACCCAATACCTAAATAAAGTAATTGAAAGTCATAAACATAGTATTTTGCAAAATAGAGAAAAATATTAATTAACAAATTAATATATTTGTTGTGATATTACTTTTGTATTTTGGAGAGGGTAATGGCTCATATAAAGATGTAGAATCAGCCCTTCGCCCAAGTCTTAGGAAGGGAATTGCGGGGGGTGGATTAGGAAGAAAGGATTTAGCGCGCGGTGGTCTGTGTTCTGGTGATCACTATCGATTGCTAGGATCGAGAGTGTCGAAAAGTCGGAGGAAGCCCCTTGGCAAGCTCGCCTCCACGTGCTTCCGTTACGCGCCCCTCCTTCGCTAGTTCGCTTCTCTGAAGTGTCGGCACTTTCGATACTTAACATATTGATACATTAATTGTCGATGTAATTTTGCTTTTTGGTTAATTCTCTGGCCTTTCCGTATAACTACATGCTCGGATCTATTGAGCCTGTCAAAGATTTTCTAGTTCAATTTAATCGCCGCTGCTGTCGGAGGACAGTATCGATTGCCACGGACGAGGTGTGACGAAGAGTCGTAGCCCCTCGGCAGCTCGCCTCCATGCTGCTTCCGGTTCCGCTGACCGTCAAGTTGCCGCTTTGACGGATCAAAACTTTCGATGCTTAAAAATCGCTACATTTGTATACGTGTTGATTTCTTGCGGGTGAGGGATCTGTCAGCGAAGTGTTGCTACAGAGATTTCGTAATCATGTCATAGATTTTCTTCGTCAAGGCTAATGTGTCATAGAAATGTGGGGATTAGACGATCGTCTGGACCTGAGAATGAGAGTGGGGACGGAATGAGGAAGGAGAGTTCGGGTGCGGTCGGGTTCCTATTTTTAAGGTACTGCTCCGGCTTTCGACGGAAACTGATTCGTGGAAACCATAGAAAAGGCCAGTCTCTAAATCATCGCACCTTCCAAGAAGAGCATTGCTTCCATCCAGGTTATTAGTTAGGTTCATAAATAACACCTACCAACGAACTCATTTCGATATTAGTTATTGCTTATGTATCACGTAATTACGTGTTGTATCCTCTCATAGAAATATTTTACTCAATCCTCACAACAACGTAACGATAAATAGATTTTCATTTTTCATTAGGTTGCGTTCATTGATTCTGCATCTTTTAACCATGTCCTTAATGTATTCAAACACTTGGCCTTAATAACACCTATATTTTCTTGTGTTAGATAAACAAGATAGGTGTTTTGTTTCATTCAATCAACATTCCGGCCGACAAAAGCTATGCTACATTTATCCTGTAGATTCTCCATGGGGCATACCACTGAATAGAAAAGAACTGTTCCTAATGCACCATTACAAATCATAGCACCTTTGTCATCGTGTTAAGAAACATCATCAAAACCCTAAAGTCCGTTTATCACTTGAACGCCTCGTTAACCAACTTTCACACATTACATTCATCAACACCCACCACGAAAATCATCCTTGCAAACATTTCTTTCCATCTCTCAATCAAACCCTATTCTGATCCTACATACACTCAAATCACGCTTCCCTTCCAACCACTCCACAACTTTCGTGCTTCTCACGAATCGCATATAATATTACCCTTTGCCTTTCAAACTCAATAACTAAAGTCCCAAAATACGTTTTGTATTCGCATCGATGAAAATATTTCTTGGCTCATAGAAGCTTCCTACTCAGTACACCGGATGCCGAATCATCCCCAGCTAACATTGAAAATGATGTGGATCTCGTCCAGGCATACACACGCGCCAAGCTATCGCTTCGCTGGCGAAAAACTGTCCTCGGCCAGCCGTTTCCTGCATCCGCTGGGCACCGCTCCGCCCCGCTCCGCTCCCCGCACCGCGACCTCGCCCGCCGCCCCTCTGCATCATCGGAGCTGCCTGCGATGATTAATGCCGCGCGCCTCCTCCGCTTAAAATTCACGCACTCGCCGCGCCCAAGGGGCTTCCTCTCCGCTTCGTTCCGCTCCGCCCGCCCCCGCCCCTCCCCGTCCCGCCCTGTTCCCGTCCCTCCCCTCCCCGACCTGCTACGCTTTGCCCTGCTTCGCCCCGTCCCTCATCCGCTCCTGTTTGCCTGTTTGCTCCTCCCTTCTGCTCCGAACTCCTCGTCGTCCGTCTAGTCCCGCCTTCCGCTTCGTCTCTTCTCCATTCTGGCTTTATCCCTCTTCTCACTCTCGCCCCGTTCCACACACACCCTGCCGCTCCACCTTCACTTCCTCCACCCCAACACTTCCGCTTCCGCTGCGCCTAATCTCCACCTCCGCCCCGGCCCCGACCCGACCCCGTTCGCCCCGGCCCCATGACCGCTTCCGCCGCTTTCGCCTTGCGCCTCCCTCCCCTTCCATGCTCTCCCTCTCACACTTCCCTTTCACGCTCCCGCGTTCACTTCAAGCCAAACCCCGTCCCTTCCCCACCGCTCCCAACTCCCTCACGCCCCACCTTATCCACTGCACTCATCACGTCCCTGTCCCTTCACCGCCCCAACCCTTCCACCCCCGATCCTTCACGCCGCCCGACCCTTCACGCCCACGCCTTCCACGCTAGACCCTTCAACGCCCCACCCTTCACGCCCGAACCCTTCACCACCTCGACCCCTTCCGCCCTCGATATCTTCAACGCCCCCGACCTCCTTCACGCCGCCGGAGACTCTTTTACCTACCCCATCCCACTTCACCACTCCCCTTCACGTTTCCTCCCCACCCCCGCAACCTCCTCATTCGATCGTCAGCCCCCCCAACCATTATCGCCTAGACACCGCCCCTTCATTCTCTCTCTTCCCCGTCGATCTCCTCGGCCCCCCACACCCGCCTCTCCACCCCACGTTAAAGCATTTTGGCAGCCCACACTCTCCCTCAAGTCCACCCCACCCCACTCCACACCCACTTTCACCTCACTCCCAACCCACTTCCACCCCACCACCACCCCCTCTCTCCATCCTCACTCCACACCCCAACCTTCTCACCCACCCCCCACCCCACTTCACCCCCACTCCAACCCACTCCAACCAACTCCACCCCACTCCAACCCACTGCACACCGCCGCGCACCGCTCCCCATTTGCATTGTCTTTACCCACTTCCAACGTCTGATCTTTCACTGTTCTGGCTTCCCCACGTATTTCCCCCACTTCTCACCCGCCCCCGCCCCTTCGACGCCTTGCCCTCGCCCGGCTTCCGCCGTGCCTCCGCCCTTAGCTCGATCCGCCCCCGCAGCGCTCTTTCCCCTCGTGCTCACTCGACCGCCACATTTCCCAAAAAGGCCTCCCTCTGGAGGCACTGCAGACATCTTCCCTTCCGGTCGCGCGTCTGGCGCCGAGAGCTCGTAGGGCGCGCAGATCCCGCCCAGGGGCGCTGCGGTACTCCTTCTTCAAGTGTCTGTACTAGTTGTTGATATCGTGTATCCTTATTGATGAAACTGTAATACCGTGGCGTATAAACCAATCTCAACAGTTTGTTCGGCATCACACATTACTGCTGCTTAATAAATATGTAATAGACACAGTGTATTAACTGTTATTAAGCTTTAATCACACATATTGTTTTCTAAGGATCCACTATACTCCTCTTGTATTATCATTAAAGAAAGCAGAAAACTTATATGAGAATATATTTCTCCTCTCCTCGTGATATTCTTTACATGAAAATCGATGCCGCATGCGTGGATGCAATGTGACATCACTTGCGCAGAGTGAACAGTGAAGAAAACCTCTATCTTCTGTAAGGGGATTGTTCCAAACAGCTGTGTAAGAGAGGTTGCCTATTCGCTCGACGTTCAGGGGCAAGCTCCGTGTCTGTGACGGGCGGGTTGCCTACTCGCGAGGAGAAACGCGGAAAGAGGAATTGAGAGGATAATGTAGTGATGAGCCGGAAATTGTAGTCTTGAAGTATCAGGGTGACAGAGGTGGCACGTTCTTGTTTTTTATATGCTGTGACTAGACATGTGATGCTTGGTTCGAGACATGGCTTTGAATATCAATTTGTTGCACCCATACAAACATCTTTCACATAGTAAATCATTGTTTTGAAGTAGTAAGTTCGCAATTTGCGTTTTCATTTGTTACAAACTGCAGCTCGTGCTACCAACATAATATCTGTTGCTAGCATTCTCACCAGCCAATGGTGTCACTGCAGAGAGACTTTCGTGGCCCACTGTTTTATATGTGGGCATTTAAGTAACAGTGAATATAAATGGGTTAACTGATTCATTCGTAGAATTGTTGTCCTAAGCTCTGAACTGTCACTTTGATTTTGGGTTTGGAGATTAATCTTTCGACGTTCAAGCGAAAATTTTCCCATTGTTTTATAATATCCAACTGTTTTGAATTATGAGAATAACACAACCATGACATAAACTGAGTTATTTGCTTTCAAATGTTCTGATTCGCCTTACTGTGAAGCACTTGTTAACTACGTACATAGAAAACTAACAATATGTCAATCACAGTTTGAATTTTACGTAAGTACCCTTTTCAACTTCCGTAAATTGCAATGATGTAATTTTATGATTATTTCAGGACGTGAAAGCAATAGAAAGTACTCAATTTTAGCTTCAGTACTCCTGAAAACGCCATGATAAAATATGAAGTGCAAATTAAGCAACCTTTTATTTTGAAAATTGATGTAATGTATCGACACCTCGCGTCAAAACACTCATTGAGTCGATGGTGAATTTGATTGTATCAACGTTAATGAGGCAGTTACCCATTTAATTTGCGCATTGGATTAAATAATAAATACAGGTTATAAAAGTTAATTAACCCTTTACACAAACAGCAGAAATGTGATTTTTATTCACATTTACATCACATGAGATATTCTTAGACCATGGAAAACAGTCAACTCTGAAAGATATTTTACTCCCATTGAATAATTCTGTCATTTGATGGCCACAATCCGTTGCATAATGATACTCATTTTGGTACGAATTTCATTATGCTGCAGATTCTTGACCTGTCACAGATAATCTTACACACCAAATATTGACACTTAATTAATCATTGAGATTCGTTATAGGAAATGTTTCGTTCGAATGCGTACATTAAAACTGCATTTAATATTACATTTCGCTCATCAATTTTAATATATTTTATTAGTAGTAATTTATATGTGAACTATTATTGAAAATAAATTGAGCCGTTATTTCACTTTTATTCTTATTTGACTTGCTCAGCGGTAATAATTGGAGACAACATTTGACTTACGTTAAGATCTGAACGCAAGTCATTTTGTTATAAGTTGCATAATAACAATGTCACACATATGACATTTGTCCTTTGGTAGACAAACGATCGTGCTTCGTGTCTTCAGAGGTACTCAAAACTTTCCCGTTGTCTGTGTCGAAAGAGTTCCTACCAAACCGCACTGTGCACGATGGGTTGCCTAGCAACCAGGCGCAAATGTCTCATTGTTATTTCGCTTAATGATATTTCTAAAGAAATTTTCAATGTCAGGATGTGACAATCTTATTAATTAAGGGAGGGGACATACGTGCGTTTCAGGGAGGAAAGGAAAAGTTCAAAATACTTCGCATTTACGTTACGTAAACGATGGACCCCCTATTGACATTTGGCTTTCAAGGTGAAACGAACAATGCATTAGCGAACATATCACCATGATAGCCCTAAATTTCAGTTTCAATTTATTGCATATTAGGTCATATTTAATTCATATATTTGAATCAATTAATTGAGACACTTCGGGGAGGATTTTTGACACTAGCAAGATAGCTAGGTCGAGTTCAGTCGCCGTGTGTCGAGAATTCTAGCGGCAGGCGGCTTCTATTGGTAGTTTTCCGCAGTTTATCCGATCAATATGCCGGAGCAGTACCCTATCAAACGGGCCACGGACGTCCCGCATTCTTTCTTTCTTCTTCCTTGTCATTTCCTCACCCCTTACTCACTCACTCTTACACCCACATGCACTACACTACCACACATGTCGGGAAAGCAGTCGGGAGCTTAGAGCTTTTCCCAGTAGGGGGCGGTGCCCCACTAGTGGGTTATACGTGGTTGGGGAAAACCCCGCTAGTCGACGGTAGGTCGGCGCCAGATCTTACCAAATACCACGGGTTGAGCATCGCCACCTCCCGAGGTAAAAACGTATATTAAACTTACGGAACGTATGTCCTTAGCAGATCACGTGGCCGGAATCGCTCATCATTCATTCAATTGAGACTCCTTAAAGATAGTGAAGTCAGCAGGTCATGACCTGCCTTCTCCTGCAACGTACAATGCGGGTGACCGTCACGAAAGACTGCGCGTTCCGAGCGAGTGGGCTGTGCACGACGCCGCGTGCGCCCGGGTGGTTGGGGGAGGGGGACAAACAGTCGCTAAGCGATCCATAATCCCCCGCGACGGCGCCGCCATCCTCAGGGCTGTTAAAAGGGCTTTGCGTGGACATGACGGCTGCGCCCCCTACAGGGGGCCGTGGCAGACGGCGCCCTCTCAGCTGCTCCTTGCGTGGGCACGTGCGTCTCGCTGAGGTTCAGTCACAGGCCAGCCCTTCGGCGGATGTTCAGTTGGCGGTCATTTCGCATTCCCCAGGGAAGATGAAGAAAAATCTATCTTTCTACACTTACTGTAGCAACACTATTGCTGCTACAGTAATACAGCAAGTGTAGAAAGATGGATTTCTATGTGTGTGCGTGCGTGTGTGTGTGTGTGTGTGTTGAGAGAGAGAGAGAGAGAGAGAGAAGCAGAGAGAGAGCGAGAGAGAGAGAGAGAAATTTTTAAAATTGATGAAAGAGGTTATATTAACGACACTCAAGCAGTCCATGCAGCGGCCAATTCACTCCCGCGATAACGGCCCGTAACTGGCCGCCCGGCCGCTCTGATTTGTAGTTATGAGAGTATAACTTTATGTGATTGATCGATTTAGTGATTCGGGCACACAACATACCGAGACTTTATTCGTTAAGTGTAATATATGTATTTGCTCCGGAGTTGGCGGTGGTATTTCCCTCGCTGTACGGCGCGATCTGGCGCCGACCATCTGTTGGCTAGCGGGGGTTTTCTCCAACCCTCCAGCGGGGCACCGCTCCAGCCGGGACAAGCTCTCAGCTCTCGACTGGTCTCACGGCATGTGTGATTGTGTAGTGCGTGTTACTGTGTGTGTGAAAGGGGAGAGGTGAGGAGAATGAATAGGTAAGAAAGATCATGCTTGTCCGTGGCCCGCGTGTTAGTGCACTGCACCGGCATTCGCCTGGTGTATTGATATAGGCTGTGTGATCAATATTCAACGTCACACCACCATACGCACTAAATCAATTACCTCATCATTCCACCCCACATTTCCATCGCTGATTTGCATCCTCTCGTTATTCTAATCGGATACCGTGTGCATTGTCTTGCGGGGCTCTTATTTCAATATTAATATGAAACCACCTAGCCGCCGCGGTCCACCCCTTTGCAGTCCAGCGTGCCCTCCCCTGAGGGACGCTCTGGAAGGGACAGCGGCGCCAGCCCTTCCTCCGGTGCCCTGGCAGCCATCATCGCTGCGGAGGGAGTGGTCGGAGGGCGAGTGAACGGGGCGGGGGGAATTTATCCGCAGCCGTGAAAAGCCTGTCTGGGCATCGCGTCCGTGCGCTTGGCTGGCGATTCGTTCAAATCCAATGAAAGCCGTCTGCGGTGGCTCCGCGCCGCCTCTGCGCTTTGCTCCGCTCGACCGCTTGCCCGCTTGCCACCGCCTACGCTC